>BMAU01005260.1:0-96360 GCA_019973935.1 Trichonephila clavipes
ACAGAATACCACTCTTGCTTTGCCTTTCTTCTCTTCCTGCCACAATATTTCTCTACCAATAGCGTTGCGCGAATCATTAGCTTAGATCCTTATTTGGGCTTGATTACGCAGGAACTATCCCTCGTCTGGATTGATTCTGAACGCAAGACGCTGAAAAATTAAACTTGTGGTTTCAATTTTTTCTTTCATGTGTAAGTTATTATAGTGGATGCGCTACGTAAGTGCAAGCTTCATCTCATAAACACTTTTAACAGTTTTGTTTCTTTCTGAGCATTTCGTGAAACATAGCTTTGAGTTCGAGACGTTGCGAAATTTTGCCAGATTACTTTTGTTACATATACGGTGAATATAGTTTAATTAAAAATTGCATGAAAAGCATTACAGACCTATGTGAAACAGCTTTATCTTGCATAACTTGGCGTGAAACAAAGGAGACCAAGACAAATCATGGGTTCAACATAAAATCTGTGTAAAGTGCCTCAAGATCTTCGCTTCTGTCTCAAAGGAAAAAAAAGACTGTTGTATGATTTGGAGTTTATATGGGATAGAGAGAGAGGCGATAAACCACTCTGATGATTGTTATTATTGTTCCTGTTCTATCCATAGGTATATTTGAAAAATTAAAAGCTGATATCTTATCCTGATAGTATTTCATAGGCCATACGCCTCGTTCCTCATGGACCCTAATATTTCAGTGCCTTTGCCTCCAACTGAGTTGCAAAACATTTCCATGTACATCCAGTAAAAATGACAGAGGAATCTTTGTTGGTTTAGATATTCGCAAGTTTATGAAAGATAATGAATTTGAGACTTGCATGATAGCAAAGGAAAATGAGCCTGAGCTTTTTTTCAAAGATGTCGTAAGAAAGTTTCGTGGGAATTGCAATGATACTGACTGTAAAAGAATTGCAATGAATAAGCTGGTGAAATTTCAAGAGTTAGGTTGCTGCATGAAATACATTTCCTGCACTCACATGCGGATTTCCCCCTGAAAGAAATTGGGATTAGTCGGTGAAGAACAGGGGGTAGGTTCCATCAAGGTATCAAAGATATGGAGTGCAAATATCAAGGAAGAATGATCAAGAACATGCTAACCGACTATTTTTGGATGTTAAACGAGACAGGCCTGATATTAAATATAAAAGAAGAAGGTCATAAAAAGTAGTTTCAAAGCATTTCAATAAATGCTTCAAACTTGTATGTACACAAGCTTATTTTTAGCTTCTCTTGGTCAATCGTTTATTTTATGTGAATACTTTAATTAAAATATATTAAAATTGTGAGTTAGTGATTTTCTTTTAGAAATTACGCATTAATTGGATGTAAAATGTATAAAAAGAATTTCTTGTCTTTCTCCAGATCAATGTGATGTCTAGAAACGAAGGTTTTCATTGAGTTGCTGAGAAATTAATTTGCCTCACTAAGAACCAATATTCACACAGATTTAACTGAATAAAAACCACTGTTGCCAAATTGCCTATGTTCAAAATAATTCCTTCTCAAATAGAGCTTTAGCTAAAATATTGACATCTATTTTGCAAAAAATTCTGACGTGATGGGGAAAAAAATGGAAATCATTTTCGAAATCGGCACACTAAATAATGAGAAAAAAAAATCACTGAAAACATCTTTTGTATTTTTCCAAAACTTTAATTTTGTAGGGCGTTTAATCGAAAACATCGCCGAGAAAGAGAAGATAATAGTAAAGCAAAATTGCAGTTTTGTATATTTAAAATATTCATATAATTTTACTGGATAAAATCCAACCAAAATAGGGCCCTCTTTTTCTTTCCACCGGGGCCTTTGGATACGCCACCGATCGTGTGCGTCAAAAGTCTGCGTACACTAGAAAAAAACCCTTACAATAATAGATATTAACTAAAATTTAATACTTTTTAAGCTATTTCGTTCTTTATATAACTTCTCTGAATATATTTGGCAAGGATTCAACTATCTTAGTTGTCTCTTCTGTGATTGTTTTGTTCTAATCTTCTGCTCTGATGGATTTGAGCCTTGCCAAGGATTTTAATGTTTCTCCCTGATTATTCACTCGAGTAAATTCCACAGATGCTGTATTGTGCTTAGGTCCGGGGACTGGGATGGCACGCGGAATTGGTTAGGGCCATCATTCAACAGCCACAGTTTCACAATGCAAGCTAATAGCTTGGTACTTTTCTTCTGCAGAAAGCAAAAATCATCACTCGACGCAAGTTTCTCGGCACTTGCCCTGATATTTGTCTTCAAAAAGTTCAAGTAATCAATTTTGAGTATAGTTGATTCCAAAAATTTCCGATTACCAACTTAGTGGTTTCTTATACATCCCCAAAAATCACACCTCTTCCTCGATGTTTGATAGTCGATAAAAGATTCCTTTTTAAGCTCAGTGCAGGAATTTTCGTAAGTATATTTTTGTCCTTTATGTGGCGGAAAATACAAAAATTACTTCCAATTGAATATATTACATTTTTTTAATAATTATGTATCCAATTTAGGTCTTTTTTTAAAGGTTAGCTTTGCTCTCTCGAGAGAAGTGGATCGGGACTGCACAGATGCACCCAGATAGTTTCGGTTAGATACAATGCTAGCGTCATCTGTTGACCAGTATATTATTTATTTATGTTAATATATGCATAATTATTCTTCAAAGTTCGGTTCAATCTACAATTAATTAAGAAATTAACAGTAATATATTGAATTATATAAATTTCATTAAAGTATCTGCACTTTTGCTTTGCGTGAAGAAAAATCAAAGCATAAAATATTAGAAATATAATCTTAATTTATATATAAAATATAAATTAATTCACCTAGATTTTTAAATAATATTCTTTTTCAAAAGAATTACGTAATATGTCAACTTATCAAATGTCTTACTAAAAGTATCTTTTAAGAATAACTTTCTCTATATAATATAATATTAATACATATATATGTACACGTATTAATATTATATTAATATAACATTTATATATAAAAGCAATTCTCCCCCCCCACACACACACATACACACATAATATATTGAGATCAAATATAACCAATTGGATATCATATTTTAATTGCATACTTTTGCCAGTAGTTAAATGTGAATGACTTGAAAGAATAAAGAACCACAAAATTGAAAATAAATTAATCTTATTTATTTACTGAACCGAGAGCAGGAACTGGGACATCGCTTTGAGCTCTTTTAGAGCCTCACGCAAACTTCTGCCTTCTTGATTTACCTAAATCAAAAAAAAAAAAATACCATGACTGAAATTTTGGATTTGACCCCGGCTATGGACTTGGATACTGAATTGACTAATGGAATGGATAACAATGACGATCGACACCCTATGGAAAATGAACCGCCTTTTCCTCAAGATGACTCCCGCCCCGGAACTCCACACCTCACCAACTGTGAGCAAATGAAGATACTGGCAAGAAACATCAAATACTGCACTATCACCATCGAGAACATCAAGGCTAACATAAGATCCCTCAAGCTTCATGGATTAAACGACGAAGACTGCCATATCATGAAAGAACACCTCCAAAGACTCGACAACTACACCGCCCTCAACACTAACGGTAAGTGAGTTTCCTCTCTTCCCAGCTGTGATAACCCCGGTTGTGCAGAACACCACACTCCTTTAAATACTCCCACCAAAAATAATGATAACGAATTTCCTACTCTACCGAAAACTGCCTCACTCAAAGAAAAGACAATGAATCTGAATTTGTTTCCCCCCAACCGTAAACTTTCTAAAAACCAAACTACTCCACTGGCTACTGATCAAAATTTTAAAATCAATCTCTCCAACAAATTCAATGCCCTCGAAATTCATGACTCTGAAATCGATCCCGTAGAAGGAACCTCGACCGCAACGTCTGTCAACAATGCTAACGCTGTAAATAACAAGAAAAAAACCCACAACCAATGCCACCGTTAATAAATCAGCCGATCTCACGAAGAACCTCCCCACCAGTAATGCTAAAAATAACTTTAGACTTCCGAGAGCAAATGAGAGTGATAAACAACTTCATGCCAAAAATTCGTAGCAAAATGACCGGAGAATATTTTAAATTATATTGCGACACACACGATCAATACCATGAACTTCTTGCATTTCTCAAAAAAAATCCAATATCAATTCTACTCTATTAAACTTAAAGCAGAAAGACCTATCAAGGTAGTAATTAATGGACTACCCAAAAAAGCAAAACCTGAAGATATAGAAAAAGACCTAATCGATCTGGGATTCACCGTTGATCGGGTTTCCCAGCTAATTGGAAAAATAACTAATCAACCACTCCCAGTATTCTTGGTATCCTTACCAGAAACATGACCAACGCTAATATTTTTAAGCTAGATAAACTTTCATTTTTAAACGTTACAGTAGAGGGCTACGATAGCAAGGGGTGACCCAATGCTATAAATGCCAACAATTCAATCACACGGCAAGCAATTGCCATATAAAACCTAAATGTCTTAAATGTGGGGAACCCTATCAAACAAGTGAATGCGAGATCGATAAGGTCGAAACTATGTACTGCGTGAATTGTGAAGCAAATGGCCACATGGCCAATTACTCAAAATGTCCACTATACCCCAAACCACGCAAAGGAGCAACAATAAAAAACCAAACTACACTACAATAGTTAACAGTCTAGTCCGCCCAAACGTATCTTTTGCGCAAGCAGCACTAACAGGAAAATAATAAGAATACCGCTCCCACCCCCCCAACAGATGGCACCACGAATCGGTCAGGTTCCTACTACAATAACAGCACAAACTCAGGCCGCAACAACTCACATTGCAAAGCAACAAAAAACCAGTAATGCTAAAAACGAATGTATGGGTCTCATAACCCAAACACTAACTCAAACTATTCAAGCTCTATCACTACTTGTTCAACAAATTAATAGTATAGACTTCTCATCTAACACCCCTCAACCATCCAATGCCAATAAAAATAAATCTCAACGAAAGAAGGAAATACGCGCCTTAGTAGAGGCTCTTCTAGATGACTACGATGAATAGACACCAAATAAGCGGCCTGAGTTTGTGTTCTTGGAACGCAAACGGCCTACTAACAAAATCTCAGAATTAAAAATTTTTATGAAATACGATCCCGACATCTTACTAATCCAAGAAACACGTTTGAGACCCACCCTCAACATAAACATTTCAAATTATACATGTTACAGGAACGACCGCATCTCGAACGGAACTACTCCTACTCTCGGTGGTACAATAATTTTTATTAAAAAATCTATTCCGCATTTCTCCCCCCCCCATCCCCCACTCTGCATCATATAGAAGCTACCACCGTAACTATTACTCCCCCGAATATTAGCAACTTCTCAATTACTTGTATTTATATTCCTCCTAGATCTGATAAAAACTTATTCACTGTTGATATTGAGGCTCTCATTCAGGCCAACAGTAACTGTGTGATTTTTGGCGATTTTAACGCCACACACAGTGCATGGAATTGCTCCAAAAACTCTCCCAGATGCATTCGATTAAAAGACTTCACTGACGACAATAACCTAGAAATTGCTTTTCCCAACTCTCCAACCAGATATGGATACAACTCCTCGAATACTCTTGATTTCGCAATAATTAGTAACTTCAACTACCTCTACAATATTGTATCCATAAACGACCTTTCGTCAGACCATAACCCTGTCATGTTAAACTTTAATATTGCTACCCCCATCCATAAAGATAATCCTAGAGCAATTACCACCTGTTGGTCTGCTTTCAGAAAAAATCTCAAAAATGAAATTAAACTCTTCGACTATGCTAAAATCAACAGTGAATCTACGTTAGAAGAAAAAGTAGCTAAGTTCGCGGATGCGGTTAGCTCCGCCCACAACCAGCTTCCAAGCCAATTAAAAACACCCGACACAGCTACACGCCACAACACATCAACTATCTAATAACTTGTAAAAATAGGGCCGGAAATTATACCAACAGACACTAAATCCACTACACAAAACTGAAGCCAACAGACTTCAAAAATTAATTAAAAAAGAAATCAGGATACACGCACAAAACACTTGGAACGCCAAACTCGAATCACTTGAAACCCAAGATAACAGTCTCTGGCGCATGCAAAAATACTTTCGCAAAAAACGCTCAGACATTCAAATTTAACCGGACCCAATGGCATCGCTAGCAACGATGAATAGAAGGCCAACTTAATTGCAAACACTTTCATAGACAATTACACGGAAAATAAAAGACCAGGGAAGCACACTAACAACATAGACTCTGACGTCACTAATACACTAACAAGTTTTCTCTACTCCACCTTCATCTCCCTATCTCTCCCACAGACCCAGACGAGATCTGTGACTATATGAAAAAAACTAAAAAACTCCAAAGCACCTGGAATCGATAATATCACCAATAAAATGATTAAAAACTTTCCTTTTAAAATTATCTTAATCTTTACCTACATTAATAATAAAATTTTATTACTCAGGCACTTTCCAACTGAATGGAAAGTGTCAATTGTATTTTCAATTCACAAGCCTGGAAAAAACAAAAATTCTCCAGATGCCTACCGGCCAATCTCTCTATTATCTTCGCTCAGCAAAATTGCTGAGCACATAATTAAAATAGAATCAAAAATCACATCTATAGCACTAACTTTTTAAACCCTAACCAGTTTGGATTCACTCAACAACTTTCTACTTACCACCCGCTACTCAGATTAACGGAAAAAATTTCCTCAGGATTTCAGAGGCAGGACCACTGGTGCTGTCTTCCTGGATATCAAAGGCATTTGACCGTGTCTGGATAGACGGACTCATTTATAAACTTATTACGTATAATTTTCCACCTGCTATTATTCATATTCTGTACTCATACCTCACTAACAGAAAATACAAAGTCAGAGTGAACGACACGCTCTCAATTACACACCGAGTCAACATTGGGGTAACACAGGGTTCCCTTTTGGGACCTGTGTTATTCAACATTTACGTTAATGATATACCTTCACACCCACGCACTATGATTAATCTATATGCTGATGACACTGCGATCTCAGCCACTTACAAAAATACAAAATCAGTCACAATTGCATTAAACAAACACCTGGCCCTACTCGAAAAATACTTCAATGACTGGAAAATTAAAATCAACGTGGATAAAACCGTTGCGGTGTTATTCAGTAAAGCTCGCAAACCAATTGCGCCGCCCACTCTATATTCCACACCACTACGCTGGTCTCAAACAACCAAGTACCTTGGAATTACTTTTGACAAAACCCTCACATGGAAGCCTCATATTCTTTATGCGCGCGATAAATTCCGGATCGCATTAAAGAAACTCTACCCACTATAATTTGCCGGAATTCCAATATGTATCTATACAATAAGGTACTTCTCTATACGGCCGTTTTGCGTCCAATTCTGAGCTACGGATGTCCCATATGGGGCTACGCAGCTAATACAAACATAAAAATCCTAGAAACAGCACAAAATTCTATCATCCGATGTATCGTAAGAGCATGCAGATACAACTCAAACGAAAATATTTACAGAGCCATCAAAATACCTCCTTTTAAAAAACATATACAAGACTTAGCCAAAAATTTTTATGACAATCTCCCCAACATCAATAATACCAACATCATCAATCTAGAAAATTACACCCCTCTGGATACTCAAAAAGACCTAGGAGAATTCTCCTAGACTCCTACAATCCGCCTTAATTTATTTAAATGTTCATTCACCAATCGGCGAATGAACCCCCTCTTACTAAATTTTAATCTACTTTTCTTTAAATTTTCATTAAACTCTAATTTACTCTAAACTCCCATCAATCCTAAATTCAATGCATCTATCAGGAAATATTCAATCTTTCCCCCACTACTTTCTGCACAACCTTCGGCACAGCCATTAGAGAGGATTCTCACTTTCTGCTAACATCCAATAGAAGTGCCCTCTTTCACACAACTGGATCGACAACGACAGAAAGCCCATAAAACCAAGATGCCTTAAATGCGGTAAAGACCATGCCACGCGAAATTGTCACATCAAAGAACGACAAGAAAACCCATTTTGTATCAACTGCCAGGACTTCGGTCACTCGGCATGTTATACTAAATGTCCCAAATTCCCCCAACCCAAAAAAGGCACTGCCTTTTCCGACCCTATTAAAAGAAAAAAATTTTCAAGCAAATGGACAAAAGAGGGAATTTCCTTCGCTAACGTTGTTAGCGGAGAAATCCCCAATCAGATCGCCTCTGAAACCGAAAACCTAACTGCAAATAAAAAGGAAGACTCTTCCAGTGGATTCCTTACCCAAGATAATAACAGTTCAGATTTTTCCCAAGTTTTGGAACTTTTTAATACTATCTCAAACCTCGTAAAGAAAAACCCCAAAATTCTCGACCTTCTCTCTAAATTTAAAACAGCAAATTCCGACGAAGAAAAAACCTGCCTTCTGGCAGAAGCTATAATGAACAATATTTAATTTTCCCTATCATTCTTAATTGTAACTTTTATTTTTTACCCCTTAACTTTTTAAATTTCTCTCAAAATAATCGAATTTCTCTTTTTAAATTAAGTTAAAGTCACTTTCTATTTCAAAGTACATATTTCAATCTTAAAAGCTCACTGCCATCCTCCAATCAACGATCGCTCCATAGCCAACGCCTCCTGCACTGCCATTGGACCTCCTCCTCTGAAGTCATGCCCCTCTCTTCAAGCCCAAGTTTCCAAAACCATGAAAATCAGAGCCCCAGATAGAGGATAGAAGATCGATCGATTCTCTTTTGAGACACGCTCGGGTGTAGTCGCGTCTCCTATACGCTCTGCACTCTTCTACGCTGCACTACCCAGGTCACTTTGGAAGCACTTGTCAGTCGTTCCTATAGCTCTTTTCAGGGCTGAAAGGATAGGGCGACGACCAACTTTTGATCTGTTCCCACCCCCCACTTTTTGATTAACGGATACGACTATGGCCTCGAACCAGGACTTGACTAACATTATGGAACTCTCTCTCCCCTCCTCCAATGAATCAACCAGACCAGGCACGCCCACTGAAACCAATTGCGAAAGGCTAATCTCTATCAAAAACGACATTGAAAAATTCAGCATCGTTGTTGAAAATACCAAGGCTGGACTAAAAGACCCTACTCTTTGCTGGTATCCCGGAAAGTGATCCTACCATACTGGACCACAACAGAAGGCTCGAAGAGTACCAACGACTACGACAACTGGCTGAAGGTGAGTTTACCTCTCAACCTTATTGTAATACCCCCGGCTGTACCATACACCACACCCTAGCTGCTCTCAATTAAACCTTCTCAAAGCTTAAACAAAACTAGTGCCATCAAGAGAAAAGATAACGAGGGCGGATATACATCCCCCTCTAGTAGACAGATTGCTAAAACTAGACGAACTACCTCTATTAATGACAATAACTTCAAAATAGATTTAAGGAATAAATTTAATAATCTTAGAATCAGAACAAGTAGCAGGACCTTCTTTGTCTGGAACTGTCAATACACAGGATAAGGATACCCCCAACACAACTTCAAACACTAACACTGACACCACCACCAAGGTTAACTCTAAACTCTTACCACCCCCAGTCTTTCTTGAAATTACAACAGAATACAGAAGCCAAATGAAAGTGTTAAATGCCAAATACCTAAACTCCGCAGTAAAATGACTGGGAGTATCTCAAACTATACACCGACACAGACGATGAGTACTACGAAATTCAGGCATTCCTAGAAAGCATCAAATATAAATTCTTCTCCATAACCCCTAAAAAAGATAGGCCCATAAAAGTCGTCATCAAGGGACTTCCCCGAGACACCGACACCAAGGACATCCACTCAGACCTAATCGACGCAGGATTTACCGTACTAAAAGTAACTCAACTAATTGGCAAAATCACTAAAGAAAAAATACCAGTTTTCCTTGTTTCTCTTCCCCGTAATATAACAAATGCAAAAATCTTTGAATTGAAAAAGCTCAGCTACCTGTCCGTAAATGTAGAAGGATACGAAAGTAATGGAGTAACTCAATGTTACTCCTGCAATAAATTTAATCACACCGCAGATAACTGTCGACTAACCCCGCGTTGTTTAAAATGCGGGGAAAACCATCAAACCAGGGAATGCCAAATACAACGCACAGAAAACGCTTTTTGCATTAACTGTCAAAAATTCGGACACATGGCGAATTACGCCAAATGCCCACTTTACCCCAAACAGAAAAAAGTTACAACCTCTAGCTCCAAAAACAACTACACTTCCATTGTTAACAGCCTTGTGCGACCAAATTTTTCCTATGCCCAAGCCACAAACAACAATACCTCAAATCAGCAACAACAGATGGCACCACCAGTCAAAGCACCTCCTGCTACTAATACACAAACTCAGGCCAATCGCGTACCCACTCCCCCCCAGCAAGTTAATTCTAATCAAAACTCTAACGCCGCGCTAATTACCCAAACTTTACAAGGAATCATCCAAGCCCTCACTACTCTTACCGCTCAAATCAGTAACATGAACTTTAATAACAATACCCCCCACCCTAATAAATCAAGAAAATCTAAAAATCTTAAAAAACGCGAGTTATGCGCCTTAATTGAGGCAATATACGATGACGATGATGAGTAGACACCCCATGTATGGCCTGAGTTTGGGTTCTTGGAACGCAAACGGCATTAAAGAAAATTTTTGAATTTAAATTATTTATCGAGAAGCACAGCCCCGATATTATTCTCCTTCAAGAAACCCATCTGAGACCATCGCAGAGATTCAATATTTGTAACTACAATTGCTACAGAGACGACCGTATCACGGACGGCCCTGCATCCGGTGGTACTCTAATTTTAGTCAAAAGCACAATTCCACACTTCCAACCACACTCCACACCACTCCAACACATAGAAGCAACCACTGTTACTCTTAATCCGCCAAACATAAATCCAATCACCATCACTTCTTTATACATCCCACCTCACTCAGACAAATTTCTATTTACGCTAGACATCGAAAATATTCTTCAGATCAACAGCAATTGTGTGATTTTTGGCGATTTTAATGCCACACACAATGCCTGGAATTGCTCCCATAATTCTACTCGTGGTACACAACTTAAAAATTTGCTGACACATAATCTCAATATTGCTTTTCCAAATATGCCCACCAGATATGGAGCTCACTCCTCAAACACTCTTGACATTGCACTTATTAACAACTTTAATTTCCCATATGATATCACATCCATATCTGATTTATCTTCCGACCACAATCCAGTTATTCTTAATTTTTCACTCTGTAATATCACACACATGGATAAAAATAGAGCAATTACCACCTGTTGGTCTACCTATCAAAAGAATCTAGATAAAAACATACACTTCGCTGACATTTTAAACATAAATAACCCTCACACACTGGAAGACGAAATCACTCAGTTCACCGACGCAGTTTGCTCCGCCCACTCTCTAGCCTCTAAACCAATCACACGCAAGGTACACTCCTACACTCCGCAGCACATCAAAAATCTCATTTCTCTTAAAAACAGAGCTAGGAAACTTTATCACAATACACTTAACCCCATTTATAGAACAGAAGCCAATAGACTACAAGCTCACATTAAAAAACAAGTTAAAATTCATACACAACAAGTTTGGAACGACAGGCTCAAAGCCCTCGACACGCGCGATAATAGTATCTGGCAAATTCAAAGGAACTTCAGGAACACGAAATCTAACATACCAACTCTTACACACAATTCTGGCATCGCAACCAGCGACGACCAGAAGGCTAATGCACTTGCAAATAGTTTTAAATCCAATTACACGGAAAATAAAAGACCAGATGATTTCACAAACAACATTGACTCTGACGTCACTTCGACTCTCGAAAATTTCTTCACTAACCCCCCGACTACTACCTTAGCTCCTACTAACAATGATGAAGTTATTAATTACATTAAAAAACTTAAGAATAACAAGGCCCCTGGCCTCGACAACGTCAATAATAAAATGATTAAAAATTTTACTTACAAAACCATTTTTATACTAACGCACTTAATTAACAAAATCTTAAAATTAAGACACTTCCCTCGTAACTGGAAAACTGCTATAGTTTTCCCATCCTAAACCAGGCAAAAACAAAAACTCTCCGGATTCTTATCGACCCATCTCTCTTCTTTCTAGCCTCAGCAAAATTGCTGAGCACATTATCCTACTTAGAATCAATCAATTCATCACTAATACTAACTTCTTAAACCCTAACCAATACGGATTTACTAAACAACTATCCACCTACCACCCACTGCTCAGGCTTACGGAACAAATCTCGGCTGGATTCCAGAGAGGCAGATCCTCTGGAGCTGTCTTTCTGGACATCCAAAAGGCTTTCGACCGGGTCTGGATCAGTGGACTCGTTTACAAATTAATTACTAATAATTTTCCTGCTCCCCTCATCCACATAATTAATTCCTACCTAGTTAACAGAACTTACAAAGTCAGAGTTAACAACACCTTCTCACTTCTACACCGCGTCAACATAGGAGTCACACAGGGTTCCCTACTGGGGCCCATTCTGTTCAACATATACCTTAATGACATTCCATCTCACCCACAAACCATGCTAAACCTGTACGCGGACGATACCGCAATTCTTGCTACATACAAAAACCACAAAACAATTACTATTGCCCTCAATAAACACCTGGCTCTACTAGAAAACTACTTCAATCAATGGAAAATTAAAATTAATGTCGATAAAACTATAGCTGTTCTATTCACCAAAAGAATAAAACCAGTCATGCCACCAACACTGTACTCCACACCACTGCAATGGTCTCAGTCCACTAAATATCTTGGTTTAATACTTGACAAGAATCTCACTTGGAAACATCACATCTTACACGCGCGTGACAAATTCCGGCACGCACTAAGATTAATTTACCCCCTAATTTGCCGGAATTCCGAAATGGATATGTATAATAAAGTGCTTCTTTACACTGCCGTTTTGCGACCAATTATTAGCTATGGATGTCCTGTTTGGGGATATGCAGCAAAGTCTAATATTAAAATTTTAGAAGTAGCTCAAAATTCAATAATTCGTACTATCACAAAGGCTCATAGATACACCAGGAACTCTAACATTTATAATGCTCTTAAACTTCACCCTTTTAAAAATTACATTCAAATTTTAGCAAAGAAATTCTTTGCTAACCTTCATAATACCAATAATGCTAATCTAATGAATCTTGAGAACTACACGCCTCAGGACGACCATAAGAGACCTAGGAGAATTCTTCTAGACTCTTACAATCCACCTTAATTTCTCTGCTCCCTCATTCATCTGTAGATGAATGACCCAGTAAATTTTTATTTTCATTTCTAATTCTCTTTTATTTTGTCATTTTCTTAATTTTCATTGCTGCAACCCCTTCAGGCACCGCATTAGTTTCTAATTTTCTTACTATCATGGTACAGCCAACCGAGAGGTAACTCACCCAGTTCATTCGACCAATCACAGTGCTTGCTTTCCTCGTTCCAGTTCACAGCAATAAATCTTGATTTCCTCATCAGACTCGCACGTCAACCCCCCCTCCTACGTCCTACCACCACGTCATCTACTACGTCACTCCAGTCAGCCAATCAGGTCGCTGCTTGCTTACCATCAAGGTTTCTTCCACTACCACAGGCAACATTCACTCTTCGTTCCGGGACGGAGGAACGCTCCGCGTTCCATGTCCCATTAAATCATCCACAGTCATCCACAGAGGATAGAAGAATGCTGACGCATTCTAGATTCCTGTTTACAAAATCATCCGTCAATCATCCGACAGAAAGGCCATCCATCAAGACTGACAGCCCGCTCCTCTACGAGATGACGTCACTCCTCCGGACAAGCGCTTCACCTCCGATGTCACCCCATCAATCATCATGCTCCAACCACACTGCTAAGGAAAGCACGGCTCCTCGCGAGCCACAACGAACTCTCAAGACTCTCTACTATTTCACCCAAGACAGCAAACGAACTCATGATTAAACATTTTGAACATTTCGGACAATAGATTTTTAAGAACAATAGTGAACTATAATTACATTATGTGCATTAGAATTTCCAACTACCACTTTTTAATGATTCAACTACTTTCGATATGGGACGGCGGATTTCATAAAATCCAGTTTCCCAAAGACCCCCAACTTCTTCTTGAGAGCAGGAACTTGCAGCTTCTCTATAAGGCCGTTATGAGTCCAATCATCGCCTATGCTCGTCCAGTCTGGGACTATGCTGCAGACAGCAATATTAGAATTTTAGATACTGTGAAAAACTGCTATATTCGCATGATTACTAAAGCCACTAGATATATTAGAAATGATGATATCAGGAAAGCTCTCAAAATTAATAGTTTCAAAGAGAACATCCAAAAAATTTCAATAAAATTCTTTAATTCCATCTCTCATACAAACAATAGTAACATGTTAAATTTCATTCCCTATGATGCTAATATAAAAACTAAAAGGCTAAGGTGAATTCTCTTTGATTCCAATAACCCTACATAGCAATATTTTTTCATGTAATATCTTTATTGCATACCTGCTAAATTTTAAATTCTCCCTTTAATTTTCTTTATTATTTTTCATATTTTTCTCACTTCAACTGGACAAGCATCTCGTATTTCTCCACTTTGTAACTTTTTGAACCACTTGGGCAGCCAATAGGAGTCATTATCCTCACCACTAAGCATCCAATCAGAGAGCAGCCACCTAGCTCTCTCCCAAGCAAGAATCCTAGGATGATTCGTTTTTGGAGCGCCAACGCTAGGAAGCGTTTTTTCTCTGTCTGTGTGCCTTGAAAGAAACAAAAACAAGCGTGGCTCTGAGAGAGACACGGGAGAAACGGTTCCCTATTGCTAGGTAACCCAAGAAAAATTTCACCCTCCGAGAGAGGGGAGGAGAGTAAGGGCTGGAGCAGGAGTGACGTCACTGGAGGGAAGGAAGAATGAATTCCGTTTCGTTTTGAGGAAACGTTTCATGAATGATGGGCTTCGTTTCGTTTGAAAACGGGGGGGGGGAATTCGGGTATCAATTGATTGTCTATTTTAGAATCTTCTTCTTAGGTGAGTTGTTTGGATAGTCATGTTGTGAGTTCTCTGAGCGTCCATGGCAGCTTGGATATTGATAAGGCTGTTGGAGTGGGCGTTAACTTATTCGTAGAATGCAGTGGCTAATTTTTTATTCTGGATGTGAGGGCTGGGATTTTAGGTCTTTGTGGATATGGATCCGTTTGATGTAGGTGGGGCGTTTAGGATGAGGCGCAGTGCTTTGTTCTGTAGAATTTGGATGCGGTCGAGGTTTCTATTTGATGTTATTCCCCAAATCTGTGAAGCATAAGTTAGGATCGGGAGAAGATATTGCATATAAATTTTCCTTTTATTGTTGGTAGATAATTTCGAATTTTCGATAGGAGATTGTGGAGAGCTTGGAGGCGGTTTTTAAATTTGCAAGTGATTTTTTCCAGGTGGCTTTTAAAGGTTAATTTTTTATCTAGGGTAACGCCTAGATAATCGACTTCGTCATGCCAGTCTATATTGTTTCTGAAGAGCTTGAGGGTTGGAGGGTGTTCTTGTATGCGCCTTTTTTTGAAGACGATTGCTTTTGATTTTGAAGTGTTAATTGAGATGCGCCAGAGAGTTAACCATTTTTTTGAGTTTCTTCAAGTATTTCTCTAGTGATGCTCTTACTTTCTGCGGGGTGTCTTGTTGGCTTAGGATGGCGGCATCGTCCGCAAAGAGACAGATGTCGACCAGTGGAGAGGTGGGGAAGTCATAGGTGTAGATATTGTAGAGGATCGGGCTGAGTAAGGATCCCTGAGGGCTTCCGGCTTGAATATGGCCTATTTTGGATATTGTTGCTTGAATTTTCACTTGGAAGGTTCTATTATGGAAGTAGTCGGATATTGTATGTATCAGGTAGGGAGGGTAGTTCAGATTTATCATTTTGAAAATGAGTCCGTTGTGCCATAGACGATCGAAGGCTTTTTCCACATCGAGAAAATTCCACCAGTGGTTGCGTGGTTGTTGAATCCAGATATAATTATGTTAGTTGCTCTGAGGAGTTGATGGCATGTGGAGGTTTCTTTCCGGAATCCGTGTTGGCTGTCTGGGATGATGCTATTGTCCAGGGTGTATTTTCCAATTCTTTTTAGGAGAATTTTTTCGTAAATTTTTCCTATGGATGAGATGAGGCTGATGGGTCGAAAATTGAGAGGAAACTTTTGGTCTTTGCCGAGTTTAGGGATCATTGTTAGTATTGCGTGTTTCCAGGGTTTGGGGAAGTGGTTATACATCAGGCATCTATTGATTATTTTTGTGAGGTGAGTGATGGCATTGATCGGTAGAGATTTCAGCGCTATATTTCTTATTTGATCTTGTCCAGGGGCTTTTTTATTTTTTAGTTTCTTGATTATTTCACATATTTCTTGGGGGATGTGAGAGGCGGATAGATCGGGATGTTATTTCGAAGGAATCTTCTGACTGTTCTGTCCACTTTGTCGATGTGGTCGTCATCGTAGGGTGTTATATTTTCTTGAAAAGAGTCTTCTAGTGTATCCACGAACAGGTCGGCTTTTTCTCTTGTCCCGTAGACTAGGCCTTGGAATCCGAGCAGGGGGATAGATAACAGGTTTCTTCTTCGCTCTGGCAATGAGTTTGTGTAGCGAGTCGTTCGTGTGGCTGCATTCGACGAGGGCGTCATCCCACTCGCTGTTTGATGTTGAGCAGGTCTTTTTTAATGTCTCTTTGGAGGCGGTTTAGTTCGGTTTTCAGGGGTGGGTAGCGGTTTTGTTGCCACAGTTTGCGAAGCCTGTTTTTTTCCCTGATTTTCATCCTGGTTGCGTACGGGACGAGGGTGAAGTCCTGCTTCATGGATTTAAATTTACTTGATTGATTGTGGGCGGTGTGGATGTTGTAGTTTAGTTTGCTGATTGCTTCATCTATTTCTTCGGTATTATTAATTGGGGGGTTGCCGGCTATTGTGGTGGAGAGGATATCTTGAAATTTATTCCAGTTTGTGATGGTTTTACAGTTTAGGAGGTGGCTAGTTTTGAAGTTAAATTTGACGACAAAGTGGACAGGGTTATGGTCACTTGATAGGTCACATATCTGGATTCAACTGCGATGTTGTTGATTCCGCAGGAGACGCCTAGATCGATGACTGAAGGTTGGTGGTTTTGCTGTTGGGGTATTCTCGTGAAATCAGTGGGCGCTGAGATGACAAGTCCGCACGTGTTGGCGTAATGGAAGAGTCTTGTTCCTGCAGTGTTCCCACGGCGGTTTGGATTCCAGGTTGGGTGCCTCACATTGTAGTCGCCGACTACAATGCATTGTGCTCGGTTCCTGAATATCTTAATGAGGTCCGGGATGAAACTATTGATAGGTGAACTGGGAGATCTGTATAGGGAGCATACTGTGATGTTGTTGGTGGGTCCTTCGATTTCTATGGCTGTGATGTTGACGGCTGTGGTGTAGATATTTATGACGTGGTGGGCAATAGAATTTTTGACGAGGATGGCAGTCCCGCCACCACGGTGGGTGAGTCTGTCATTCCTGTGAGTTGAATAGTTCGGGATATTGAGGTCGATGCAGGGGCGGAGATTAGTTTCTTGGAGGGCAATTATGTCCGGGCTATTGTCGTTGATATAATTTTCTAGTTCTTCGATTTTACGTTGAATTCCGTCGGCGTTCCAGCTGACGATGTGGAGTTTGTCTCTATGGAGGGGATTAAAAATTAATTCCGAGGAGTTCGCAGAGCTCTATGGTTTTTTCGCCGTCTGTTTGATCGGTGTTCGCAATTCTTACAATTTCTCTTAGTGTGGTGAGGAGCTTGGTTACTTTCGGGCTTTGGAGATCTTTCAGGGTATTCGTGAGTGAGGGTTCTTGTGAGGTCGTGGATGAAAAAGGTTCCGGCGCAGTTTCTGGATCAGGACGTGGTTTGGGTGTAGGTCTGGTGATCGCTGGTTGAGGTGCAGTTGATTGTGGCTGGGAATTGGCGCTTGTTGGTGGAGCAGGGGTGGAGATGGAGGTTTGAGGCTGTTGTTTTTTAGCTTCCATTTCTTCCTTCCGTTTTCTGGCCCTTTCGTCCCAGAAGTTTACTTTTGGTGGTGGTGGAGGCTTATTTAAGGGGTTTCTCGGACAGCCCGAGAAGTTTGCAGGATGGTTGCCCTGGCAGTGGCAGCATGTGGCTTCAGTGTCCTTGGTCTTCTTGCAGTCACTGGTGAGGTGCGGTTGCCCGCATTTCACGCATTTGGGGTTTCTGGTGCAGAACTTGGAGCTGTGGAAAAACCCCTGGCAGCGGAAACATTGGGCTGGGCCTTTTTTTTCTCGAGTGGTTCGATTTTGATTTTCATGTAGCACAATTCTGTTATGTTGTAAACGTCCTTGTTGGGTTCGTTTTTGGGAGGGAGAGGAGGAAGAGCGGCATGGGTAGACCAGTTTTCCGGTTTATCATGACGTGGCAGTCGTTTATTGTTAGTCCAAGTTCACTGAGTCCTTCTATTATTTGCTGAGGTGGCATGTCGGAGGGCATTCCTCGGATGACGACTTTTAGTTCTTTTTCTGCATTTAGTTGGTAAGTATAAGATTCGAATTTTTCGTGGTCGATGAAGCTTCTGATTTTGTGGTATGCTTGAGGGGTCTTGGGGTAGACGCGGAGGCCTTTTCCGATTATTCTTCCCATCAGGTTTTCTTGAGTCATATTTTGGAGTTGCTTCAGGAATGCGGCAGAGTTGTTAACGTTGTCAATTGTGATCGGGGGAGGTGGGCGGAATCTGGGAGGCTTGGGTTGGGGGATGTCCTCGTCTCTTTCTTCTTGTTTGTCTTCTATGATGGGTGGGTCTTCAATCTGGAGGTTACTAAATCGGTTGGTCGTTTCAACTTCTGTTATTTTTAGCTTTTTGCTGGCTGATTCCGGTGGTGGTGATGGGCTTTTTCTATTGTTCTTCCTTCCTTTAATGGGCTTGAAAGGGGTACTCTGGGTGCTGGATTGGCCGGTTTTTTGGTGGAATCTTTTGATAAGATCTCCAAGGTGGTCCGTTTTGAGTTGTCGCAGGCTTTCGAGCAGTGCGGTTCCTTCGTTACAGATTTCCACTAATCTGCTGTGATATGTGCTTTTGTCTTCTTCTGAATCAAAGGAGTAATTGTTGATGTTGTCGATTAGCTGGAACATCTCAGCGAGGAAGTTGCCGCAGTTACTTGCGTTTTCAATGTGCTGCAGGTCTTCTTCTAAGACGCTGATAGCAGGTGGAGTGACAGGGGGTGAAGGAGTTCTTCGCCGTTGATCGGTGCGGGTGTCCATATTTTCTTCTTCCGAGTCGGAGGAAGAGAAATCCATTTCAGGGTCTTCAGGGGAAAGCGGGTGCGGGGGAGTCCCCGTTGCTTACGTCGTGAGCAATTGAAGATCCGAGGAGGAAAAAAAGTGCTCTTAGCAGTAGAGCGGAGTAGAAAATCTTCGAATAAAATAGTTTTTTCGAACGTAGTAAAAGATAGCAGCTAGAGAGTAACGTCGGAGAGATCAAGAATAACGTCCGAGTCCTTCGAGATCAAGTCCATTCATAGTTCCTCACCACTAAGCATCCAATCAGAGAGAAGCCACCTAGCTCTCTCCCAAGCAAGAATCATAGCTTCCAGAACATCAGGAAGAAGCAAAGGAAGCCACACGTCCCGGACCAGTCCTCTCCACCAATACTCACTAAGTATCTCGCAGAAAGAAAAACTCCACTATCGTTGCTTTCCCATCAAAGACTCAGATATGCGACGTAGAGCTGATTTTAGCCCATATGCCAGAAGATATATCGTAAAGCAGGAACTTCCAGTCAAAAATTATTTATTTTGATTACAATCTGTTTTGATGGATGCAATTTCTTGTGAATTTAAAAGAAATCCTATAATATTGTTTACTTCTTCAGCAGTTGGATTTTTGAGTGTACCGCCAGTGCATCTTTTCCTTCGAGTTGAGAAGTATCCACTATCCACAGGTTGTGTTTTTCAATCTTCTTTCTTATATTTATAGCTTAGGATTCCATCATCCAGAGCTGGCGCAAGGGGTGGGCAAGTCGGGCCCCTACCCGGGCGGCAAGATTAGGAGGCGGGAAATTTGCTTTAAAATTAACTAGTTTAAGAAGAAAATAATTCAAGATTCATTTAAATCTTATGAAAAATCAATATTTTCAATTTCAATAATATATATAGTCTAATTCTATACAAACAATAGATAAACTTTCACATCAATCACATTCGAAAAAAACACAGAGACAGTAAAGAGAACATACAATGAAGGACACTAGATTAAAAATTATAAAATGGATGCTGCTGTATTATAAACATTGCTGACTTAGGACAGCTAATATATAAAAAAATTTTATATATATATATGACATGTTTATATATATATATATATATATATATATATATATATATATATATATATATATATATATACAAGGTGATCAGAATTAAAACACCCCTACTCTGAGCTCTCTATACATCGAACTACTCAGTGTAGAGGCTCCAAAATCGTTGAACATACTATTCAAGACATGGGGAAACGGATTACGCGAAAAAAAATAGTTCCAGAAATACCGATAGATGGCGCTGTACACCAGATAATCTGAAAAAAGGAAAGAATTTTCACAAAAACAAAACACGTGCAATATGTAGTTTTCCTTTTTGATTTCTATTGCCCATATGAAAAAAAAAAAGATAAAAAAAGTGAAGAAACTTAAACTGTCATTGTAATTGAAATTTCGCCCTGTAAGCACAAAAATTTGCATAAATCCTTGGTTTGCAGTTTGTTCTTGGCTTAAAAAGGGATGAAACTGGAAAAATGTCTTTATTATCATTGATGGCTGTCACGCTGCCAGAACGCGCTTTGCTTGTGAAGCTGTTTTATGAAAGCAAAGGAAATGCTGCAGCTGCACTTCGGGAGTTTCGTCGACTTAAAAATTTACGCAAAGGACCTTTACTTCCACAAGCTCTAAAGAGAATGATCGCTCGATTCGAGAAAACCGGACATCTTGGTGTTCAGCCGGGTCGAGGACGCAAATCGACCCGTTCAGATGTCGTTGAAGATGTTGCCACCGCTATTGTTGATCAATCAATGGATAACGTCATAGGCTGTAGTAGTGCCCGTGCAGTATCACGACACTTGGGTGTTCCCTACAGTACAGCGTGGAATGTTCTGAGAAAAGTGGTGCATTTTTTCCCGTACAAAATTCGTCACAATCAGCAGTTGACGGCCAACGACAGGGAGAAGCGACTGACCTTTGCATTGACATTCCTGGCTAAAGTTGAAGTGGAGGCATCATGGCCGTGGAAAATTCTATGGAGTGACGAAGCGCATTTCCATCTAAGTGGAACAGTCAATACCCATAACTGTCGCATTTGGGACACGGAAAACTCTCGCATCTTCCAAGAGATTCCACTTCACTCACCGAAAGTTACAGTCTGGTGTGGATTAACAGCCACATTCATTCTTGGACCTTTCTTTTTCGAAAAGACTATTCGCAATGGCCCTGTGACCTGCACCGTGACGGCCAGGAGGAACAAAAACATGCTTGAAAATTTTGTTGCACCCCAAATGCTACAACACCAATGTCTTGATTCAATTACCTTCATGCAAGATGGAGCGCCTCCACACAATGGACTCTGTGTGCAGCAGTTTCTTCGGCAACATTTTACTAAAGATAGAGTGATTAGTCGTGCGTTTCCGACAGCATGGCCACCTCGTTCTCCAGATCTTAATCCCTGTGACTTTTGTCTGTGGGGATATTTAAAATATCTTGTTTATCGAGGACGTCTGATAACCTTGGCAGATTTGAAGGACAGTATCACTCTGCATGTGAGAAGCATCTCTGTCGACCAATTACGATCAGCAGTTGAACAAACTCTCCACAGACTGCAGATTTTACATCTTGAAGAAGGGAACCATATTGAGCAGCATTCCCTGCATCGATAAGATATGAATGTTTGGTACGATCGAATAAAATGTGTTACAAATGTGTATTTTGTGTCTTTTTAGTATATTCTCTGTTACATAGCGCCATCTATCGGTGTTTCTGGAACTATTTTTTTTTTCGCTAAATCCTTTTCCCCATGTCTTGAATAGTATGTTCAACAATTTTGGAGCTTCTACACTGAGTAGTTCGATGTATAGAGAGCTCAGAGTAGGGGTGTTTTAATTCTGATCACCTTGTATACTAAATATAATCTCCATTAAAAACGCCCTCTTGTGGCGAAATTTTTAACTAATTTTTTTATTCGCGCAAACAAATTCCCGCGCGTCTATTCTTTATCTCGTATACAGAATTTTACAACTTTCGGAACAATGGTTTCGTCTGTACACGATTTTGAAGTAGTATCGTTTAATTATGGACACCCGGTACATAAACAAAATACTCAAATTTGGGAAATTTAAGCCGTTAGAGCTAATTAATTAGTTAAAGTTATTCAACTGTAAAATTAATTATATACACTGTTAACTTAAAATAAATAGTCAAATCGTTTTCTAGGATCTTCATTAACATACAAACAAAAATTAGACACCTTTTGATATTAACTACTTTTTCGGAACAAAAATGACAATCTTCGCAATCCGATCAAAGTGTCAGCGGAAAACGCAATTTCTTCTATAAAACTATTAGCCTTTCCCGCTAAAATACTCATCATAGAACCCGTGCTGCCATACATTTTGGAAGAGTGGATTTAAAAAATATTCCTGCTAAGTATTATCAGAGTATTCATAAAAGTGGTTATTCTAAGTAATTTTAAAGTGAGTGGTACTTATAACTACCGATGGTAGAGATAAAGGATTAAAAAGTTTTATAATGTACTGCCCTATTGAATGATGAATCTTTTTGCAATGTTTGAACTGATTTACCTTTATCAATATATATATATATATATATATATATATATATATATATATATATATATATATATGAACAATAACCAATTTTCAAAAACTTTTATCACATATAGCTATGAGCCTTTTTTTATAGAACAACTAGCGTTGCTGTGGCTTTGTCTTAATACGTTGATTTTTTTATATTTATAAGCTATTCAATGCAGTCAAACTAATCTTCGTTTACAATTTTGGAGAGTTTAAATTAAGCATTATATAAAACAACTTCATGTATTTAATTTTTCATTTTATTCATCTCCTATTTGAGTATAGCACAATACATGAATTTACTTACGAAGTTTTTAAGTAACAACATATGAAAATTTAATTTTATAAATGAGGCAAATAACAATGATTTTTAATATTATTATTTATTATTTTACAGTAGAACAATAAATAATTTTAATATAACTAATCGCTAATCGAATCACAATATGCTTCGTCAACTCGTATTTTGCTAACTCAATTAGATTCGACCGTTTCCCTACACGTGAGCATGGATTTTCAAAGTCCACGCATCAAATGGACATTTTCGTTTGGCTTTGAATTTATTTATGATCATCACGAAAACGAAACGAATCGGAAATCGAAGCCTTTTGAATGGTATTGAAGATTTTGACGGTATTAGTGGAGCACGTGGGAACTGGACGATTTCTCCTTTAAGCTTTACAGTCAAAATAATTGCTTGAAGAAATTTCCCGATAATTCTTTCGATGGCCAAATGTGTACCATTGGATAATCTTCGTGAATTTAAGTTACACAGTAGAATAACAAATGAACCAATCTTCAAAAGATAGTGTGGTGGCATTCCTGATATATCCAGAGAATACAAAAACTCAGCTGGAAAATTTACGGTTTCGTTTTCATCAACAATAGTGTCAATTGATTTAAAAGGCATTGAGTCCCCTGGCAGAAACTCTGTATCTAGAAGTTTATTTCATCAATATCAAATTTTTTTCTGATTCAGTAACTGAATTACAGAGCCAATCATTATCTAGATAATTATACAGTATATCCGGGAAGAGACTCCCAGTCAGTTCATTTTTTGACTGAACAACAGTACAGAAATTGTCTGGCTATTTGATACATTATGTATTTGGATGCAGTTCTACTTCACCATTTCCAATATGTAGCAGTTGGCACCCATTGATCGTCTTGTAATTGTTCTCACGTGTTTACGTCAATCGAAAAGTTTCAACGTCTCGCCATAAAAATGATTGTTTTAAACATGTGTTAATCTCGTGAGCAAAAGTTGAGCGAGGAATGTCTGTCGGAAATCACCAGCCAGTAGTACGACAGCACACCCGAATATTTTTGAAGTTAACTTCTTATGGCACGGTAGGGAGTTCAGTTCAGTTCAGTTCAGTTCAGTGCAAGCACTGAAAAAGTGGAGACCTGGCTAACGCCTTATGCTCCGATAAAATTTTGATCAGTTTCTAATCCAACGGTAGGGAGTTCAGTTCAGTTCAGTTCAGTGCAAGCACTGAAAAAGTGGAAACCTGGCTAACGCCTTATGCTCCGATAAAATTTTGATCAGTTTCTAATCCAACGGTAGGGAGTTCAGTTCAGTTCAGTTCAGTGCAAGCACTGAAAAAGTGGAAACCTGGCTAACGCCTTATGCTCCGATAAAATTTTGATCAGTTTCTAATCCAACGGTAGGGAGTTCAGTTCAGTTCAGTTCAGTGCAAGCACTGAAAAAGTGGAAACCTGGCTAACGCCTTATGCTCCGATAAAATTTTGATCAGTTTCTAATCCAACGGTAGGGAGAAATTTCCGTTACGCTTTACCAGTTACGGTTAGCGATGAACGTAAGGTAGAAATGAATGAAGTTCCGAATTTCCCCCTTGTTTTAAAAAGCGTCATCTAATTCATACTATCTATCTCAGACAAAAAATAATTACAGAATCGGAAAGATTATTCTTTTTGCCACGATATGGTATTTTTTTTTTTTAACAAAATAATATTTTCTATTTTGTACGATTTTTTTTTTAAAATGAGTCAAAATTGATACGTTTTTATAAAAATGGTTTCTAAATCATTCCCTTTAAGTTTCCTTTCGAGTTAATGAATTGATATTTTATTTTGAACAAGTTCATGCTTTTTTCTTTTAGAATCAGTCATAAAAAAAAATGACGAAATCTTTTCTTTTTTTTCTTGCGATTTTTTAAAAATTACTCAAAACTTTAATAAACAATTTAATAACTTCATTATTTATAAAAATAATCTAATGAATTTTTTTCCATATGTAAAATAGTATTATCCGTAATCTGTTCAAAGATTGAAAAATAGATTAAAAATTACGGCTTTTAAAATTTCTTTTGTGTTTTTCGTCTATTAGCCCTGAGCTAGCACGCACCCCCTTCTCCTCATTCAACAGCAGCTTTAACAAGCCTTCCCTCTTTTAGCTTTGCGATGCATACTTTGTTTTGTTTTTACGTTACCCAGAAGTCAAAATATAATCAATTTTATGAATTAAAAAAAATCGGAAATGTGAGTCTTTAAACTACCCAAAAAGTAGGCATTTAAATGGTTTAAAATCTGTCAAAAATTACTTTAAGGAGAGTTTGTTGGATATACAATTTTAAAATTCTTTTAAGGAAATAATACAAACAATCTATTGTTTTAAAATTTAGTGGCAACACAACATTTCTTCCAATAGTTTGGCAATAAAAGATTGTGTTTATTATATTTTTAATCGAATGGAATTTCTAAATCCAGTTAAAGAAGCGAGTTTTTAAATCATATATATGCTTTGGTGTAATTAATTTTATTGTTGTGAAAGTGTTATATAGTGCTTCATTAATTTGTATTTTAAAGACTACAGTGGGCAGTAAAATTTTTTACTAACACGCCCCAAATTTTTACTCGCTCTATGTAACTTAGAACTAAAATCATATAAAAAAATTGGTGAGAAAAAAATGAGTTTAGTTTTTTAAAAAATTTAAAAACGTTCTATGCGTTTTGATTTTTTTTAAATTTCATATTTTTACCTGATTTAACATCTTTAAGCAATTCTTTACAAATGTATGCATAAGCGTACGCACGTTCCGTTGGTGTGTGCATGTGCTACAACAATTCATAAATCTCAAAGCAACACTAGTGTCTGCATCCTGCGAAAAGTGGACAAATCTATTTTAGAGCTAGGGAGGTAAAGAGGAATTCGCACTTAGAAAAGGGGAAAAGATTTCTCAGGGAAAAATTTCTCAGTTATAGGGAATTAATCCCTGAAGAAATCGGAGAAAAGTATCCATGTTTACTTGAAAATCATTCCGAGCAACGTTTTGCAAGCATTTGTAAAAAGTCATTTGTAAAAAGTCATGGACATACAATGAATGCATACAATGAAATTTAAATTAAAGGAAATAAATGATTTTGCAACATTAAAGAAATTTAATTGTTGTTAGAAATGAATAATGTGGCTCAAAATAAAGAGTCGCAATAATCTTAAGGTTGAGAAAAACCATTTGGAATAATATGTCCATTTTTTAAAAAAATTTTACTTTTATGTATGATAAAATGAATAGGAAAAGTAATTTTCGTACATTTTCTTTTACAAAATTTTAATGCAATAATGGTTAGAGGATAAATTGTTTTATTAGATGCTTTGTGTTTTCTGTTTCCTTACAAAGTTTAGCAGCATTTTTAATCATGTATCAAGCAAATATTTCTGGTGATGAGGAAAAATATTTGTTTATGAAAATGTTTATGTGAATTTTTTTAATTAATAAAAAAATATATTCAAATATGAACACACACATTTTAATAGCAATAGCTTTTTATAGAGTAGAAAGTATATTGTGCTTTTAAAAATTAATAAAATATTTCAATTGTCAACATATGAGAATATTTCCTATATTGACAAATAACTCATGCAAAATGAAATTCTTCAAAAAAAAAGACAACTTGTACATATTACAATACATAATAAGACAATACGGGTAAATTTTTAGTTGTATTATATTAGTTTTTCCCTAAAAATGAGTTTCTTTCTAAAAAGTGAGAATAATTGTCATCATCAAATGTTCTTTTTTATCCTTTTGAAAAAGAAATGATAATTATCAATATTACATATATGTAGACTAAAAACTAAATCAAATTCAAAAACTATAAAATATTTCTTAATTATACATAAATGGTTCTTAATTATTTAATCTTGTTCAAATTCCAAAATTTTTAACTCTATACAAATTATGATTATATATAAATTTAAAAATAAAAAGCCATTTTAATTTTCAATATTTTATAATTACTACTTTTAAAAATTTTAATATATAGTCGGACTTTTTTTTTTTTATCTAAAAAAGTCGCCAAATCCTAAAAAAGTTCTTAAAGTAGAAAATTCTGTACAGCAATTCATCTTTCTCAATAATATATACTTTATAAACTAGTTCCAGGTAAAAAGTTCGTAAGATAGTAGTTCATGATATACAGGTCCACCTGTAATTCAATATTTTTCTCTATACATATATATATTTTTAAAAAAACCTTACTTATATCAGAAAAGCTAATTAAAGTGCTTTAATATAGTTTACTTCACACTCTCAAGATCTATGAATTTCTATTTACTCGAAAACAAATGTCAACACTCAATGGAGAAAAATAATTTCTAAGTTTTGAAGACTAAACCTAAAATATTGCATTAATTGTCACAAATATTATCATTTAGATAAAATGAACTTATTTGCAGCAGGATTAATTCTAGGATAGATACTATGAAGTAAATATTTAACTGCAAACTGGAATGAAAGTTTTCAAATGTGTCATATTCAATGGCATAATGTGCACCCCTATATTGCGGTGGTGGGGCCCAAAGCCTTACTTTGCAGGAGGCCCTAATATTCTACATTCAACACCAGTAGTCATACTTCTCATAAATTTGTTTCAGATTTATGTATGTTACTTAAGTTTATATATGCATTGGTACTTAGTGATTATAGGGACCATGAGGCCAAACAGAATAAAGAATAGGTGAAGTTCTCTTCTGATACAATGTTTGTAGTGAGTGTATCCTTTTGGATATTGCCAAAGTCTGTTATCAGCAGCTCATAAAAGCTGTCACAAACCCATTATCTGGATATACCAAGTAAGTTAAATGAGCCAGTAAAAAATTCAATTTTTATCTTTTGTCCGGCAAATATATTGTTGCGTTTTCGGGGTTCGAAATGATTGAAGCCGAAGAGCGGAATCCAAAACAATTTTATTCTTGGCCAAAACAGTCCTCCACAAATTGTAGAACAGTTCGAGAAATTCACGTACAATCGATGAAAATACTGATAACACAGATGTAATACACTAACAAAAGCAATAGTAAACACTCAGCACAAAAATAATAACTCAATAAAAGCAATAACACACGCACTATGCAATCGTCTCTCTCAAGCAGAGAGGTATCACTTGCATGAAAGCTGAGATCTGACTGACTGACTAGCCGGCCCGGGCCCTTTTATACCTTTCGGTCAGAAACCTCTGGCACTTGCCAGAATAATCGAGAAATAGAAAGGTCTAGAAAAATCCGGAACGTACGATGAGCTCAAAAGCTCAATACATAGTGTTACAATACCGCGATAGGGTTGCCAGACAGGGTTATTAGGAGCAGGGTTGCCATGGTCGCCAAGCTTATCGCCCACATTTGGCGATATATCGCCAAATTTGGCGCGCCAAAAATTAAGTCGCCAAATCCGTCGCCAACTTGGCGCTAGCTGCAATATTTGGCGAGTTTACCATTTAAACCAATGTTAAAGCATGGGGCCGTGCAATGCAGTGGAAATGATATTACAGGTAAACAGGGTTGAAATCACATTAGATACGACAAATTAAACTGTAAAAATGAACACAAATGAGTAGAAACAATTAGAATAAGACTAAATTCGTAACATTGCCCCCTCTCAAGAACTGCACGTCCCGGGCAGTACAACCCTTCATCAGACGTTAACATAATAATAAAGCAATTGATTAAAAACAATTAAATGAATATGCAATAATAAACATGTAATACATAGTACAAAATAAACACCTAATGCATAGTACAAAATAAACACGTAATGCATAGTAGAAAATAAACACTTACAAAACAATAAACAAAATTATTTACAAGATTATTTACACACTAACTTATTTATACAAGACCATGGTCAAAATAAATTACACGATAATTGACACACTAAGAATTATGGCCATAATATGGAGCAAGCCTGTCGTAATGAACGACTCTAGGCTTCGAATTCGTTGACTTACGGATCCGGATTACGACGTCGTTTATTATCTTTAAAATTGTATAAGGACCGTCCCAATGCGATTGTAGCTTAGGAGAAAGTCCTTTGCGTCGAGTCGGGTTGTAGAACCACACCTTGTCACCTTCCTTGAATTGATGTCCTGTGGCTTTTGTGTCGTACCGAGTCTTCATCTTCTCCGTCCTCAGGTTGATTCGTTCTCGAGCCAAATTGTGTACATCTTCAAAACGTGCCTGGAGATTCTGCACGTACTCCTCAGGCGATGAAGGTGTATCCGGAGGGCGACCAAACAGCAGGTCACAAGGGAGACGAAGATCTCGGCCAAAAAGCATCTGGGATGGTGAATATCCGGTAGTCTCGTGAACGGCGCTGCGGTACGCTAGCAGAAAGAGAGGAACTTTCTGGTCCCAGTCTTGTTGGTTCTTGGAGACCATCAGTGAGAGGTTATTCAGGATGGTACGATTAAACCTCTCCACCATGCCATCTGACTGTGGGTGCAAAGGTGTGGTCTTGGTCTTGTCAATTCCGAGTAGTTCACAGACCCCCTTCAATACCGCAGAGACGAAATTTCTTCCCTGATCGGAATGAAGTTGAAGAGGTACCCCATATCTCGATATCCAGTGCTGCACTACAGCCTCCGCTACGGTGGGGCTTCCTGATCCGGAATGGGGTACACTTCGGGCCATTTCGTGAAGTAGTCCATGACAACAAGTAGGTACTTATTACCAGACGCAGTCCTTGGCAGAGGTCCCAGGATATCGAAAGCGATACGTTCGAAGGGTGCTCCAACATTGTAGCGATGCAGCTTCCCTCGGCTACGTATCTTTGGCCCCTTCCGAGCTGAACAGGCATCACAGGACTTGCACCACTGTTCCACGTCAGCTCTCACTTTACCCCAGCAGAATCGCTCTCGAACTCGGTGCAAAGTTTTCATGACGCCGAAATGACCTCCTGTTGGGCTGCCATGCAATTCTTTGAGTACCTCTGGGATACGAGATCGAGGAAGTACTAATTGCCACCTGAATGTCTTTCCATCCTCTGATTCGAATTTTCGGTATAGAACACCATTCCTGAGATGTAGAGAATTCCAGAGGGCCCAATACTGCTTAGTTGTAGGACTATAAGCCGAGATGTCCTGCCAACTTGGTTTATTGCTGGAAGACTCCATAAACTCTATAAGGGGTTTAATATCAGGATCCGCCATCTGGTCTTCTCGAACTTTCTCGTCACTCCAGGGATCGGGTGGCGTCGCTGTTGAAGTTGTTATCTGGCGTATAGCATAGTCATATTTGGTCTCTACTCTGGAACAATGACGACAATTTTCTGGGCATGGTCTTCTTGAAAGGGCATCAGCATTTCCATGCGAGGAGCCTTTACGATGTCTGATGTCAAAGTAATACTCGTTGAGCCGTTGTATCCATCTGGCTACCTGGCCTTCAGTATTTCTAAAATTCATTAGCCAGGTTAAAGAGGCATGATCGGTACGTAGAAGAAATTTTTGGCCATAGAGATAGTGATGGAAATGCTCGATGGCTTTCACAATAGCCAGTAGCTCTTTTCGAGTGACACAATAATTTCTTTCCGGTTTCGATAAACACTTACTCCAATAAGCTACGACTCGTTCCTGGCCATCTATTTCCTGAGATAATACTGCTCCGACACTCTCATTACTGGCATCAGTGTCCAAGATAAATGGCTTGTCCGGTTGTGGATATATTAAGATCGGTGAAGACGTCAAAGCTTCTTTAAGCTGGAGGAAGGAATCTTCACATTCTTTTGTCCACTGAAACTTTTGTTTACTTTCTGTTAGCTTGTGCAAGGGTCTTGCGATGTTAGAGAACCCTTTCACAAACTTTCGGTAATAAGTACATAGTCCCAGGAAGCTTCGCAGCTCACGGAGGTTTTCAGGGCGTTTCCAATTCTTTACGGCGGACACTTTTTCGGGGTCCGTACGAACACCTTCTGCAGAGATGATGTGTCCCAGATAATTGACTTCTTTCTGGAAGAACTTGCATTTCGAAGGGTTTAGCTTCAAGTTAGCGTCGCTTAATTTTGATAACACCTTCCGGATATTTTGAAGATGTTCTTCAAACGTACGCCCTCCTATTATGACGTCATCCAGGTAAATAAGGCAAGCTTCAAAAGTCAGACCCTTTAGCACGGTCTCCATCAGGCGCTCGAAAGTAGCTGGCGCATTGCAGAGCCCGAACGGCATGACTTTGAACTGCCATAGTCCTTGGCCGGAAGTGAATGCTGTTTTTCTCTATCTTCGGGATGGATCTCCACTTGCCAGTATCCGCTCTTTAAATCTAAAGTCGAGAACCATTTATGACCGGAAAGGGTATCCAGGGTGTCATCTATCCTTGGAAGAGGGTAGCTGTCCTTCTTGGTGACGTCGTTAAGTTTTCGATAGTCCACGCAAAATCTTGTGGAGCCATCTTTCTTACGAACCAAGACGATTGGAGATGCCCACGGACTCGAAGACGGTTCTATGATGTCATTTTCCTGCATCTCTCGTAGTAGTGTTCCGACCTCTTCCTGTTTAGCAAACGGCAAGCGTCTTGGGTGCTGTTTAATCGGCGGATGGTCTGCTGTATCAATTCTGTGTTGTGTCACTGTAGTATGGCCAATATCGCTACTGTTTCTAGAAAACACGTCTTCAAATTCTTGGAACAGTCTTTCTGCGGAGCTTTTCTGTTCGGGGGACAATTCAGCATTTTCTAGAAGGTCGGGAGTCAACTGTTGAGGCGAGTTGGATAGGAGCAAGCTCGAACTTTTGCAGACACACGTTACTGGACTGCAGGTTGCCAACACTTCACCTTTCTGGAACACTCTAGGTTTTTCAGTTACGTTGCAAATTCTTACCGGGATAGTTTTTCTGGAAAGGTCCACTAGCGTCGAAGCTATTAGCAATCCATTCGCTTTATTTTCCGCAGTTCCAATTAGGCCAGAGTTGAAACTCACATCGTTACCGATGTATCCAGGTACTATGATTTCAGTCCTTGGGGGAATGGTAATATTCTCGTTAGCGGTTACCTGTCGAATAGATTCTGTCCTGTGTTCAATTTTGAATATAGTGACTTCTTCGTGTATGGAACGTAATTCGTTCTTGTTGAAGTCTAGAGTGAAACCATGCTCCTTTAGAAAGTCCAGTCCAAGAATGAAAGGGTCTGCAATATCTGCGACATACACAGCATGTTGGTAGGTAGTGTCTCCAAACTGATCTTGACTTTTAATTTTCCGTGAATATCAATCTTTTCCCCGTCACGGTCTGTAGCACCACGCGGGGCGGGGTCCAGATAAGTTTCTCTTTTAATTTTTGAGCCAGATCGTTCCGAATGATAGACACATTGGCTCCTGTATCGATGATCATGTTGCAGGGAAGCTCGTTAACATGTCCCATTATAAAAATTCCATTCTCACCGGTACTCTTTGTCGAAATTTGACACACTGGAATGTGGGGCTTTCCAAAATCTGGCAACCTCCGCCCCACGAGATGGTCATTAATTAGTTTTCCGACACCTCCTTCTGGAAGGCGCTTATTAGTTTCAGCGCCTTGGCGTGCCCGGCAGCTTCTCTGCAGATGCCCTTCTCGACCGCAGGTCCAGCATTTAAGGGTCTTCTTCCCGTCTGCTTTCTGGGACATCAAAGACTCAACTCTATTCATGAAGCTTCTCATCTGTCGCTCTAACCGCTCCACACTTGAGTTCGACGTGTCCGATTCGTTGACGGCTCGTATGGGGTGTCTGTCCTTTCGTGTTGCTTGCTGGGCTGCCTCGAATTTCATAGCAAACACTAGGGCCCCCTTTAAGTCCTTGAGATCCGCCATTCGGAGAGCTTTCTGGATTTCCGGATCACGCACCCCGTCGATGAAGTGTTGCAGCGCCAGGACTTCTCTTACTTCAGTCGGACAGTCAGAAAACGCCAAGTGAGAAAGCCTCTCGACGTCCGTCGCCAGTTCTTGGAGCGTTTCGGACACTTTCTGCTGCCGTGACTTCAGCTGGAGTCTGCTGTAATCCTTCACACATTTCTCTCCGAAGCGTAACTCCAGAGCATTAACGAGAGCGTCGAAATCCAGCCGCTGTGTTTCCGGCAAAGTTTGCAAAATGTCAGCAGCGTCGGCTCGAAGAGAAGCAGCTAACTGGCAGGCCTTGGTCTGGGAGTCCCACTGGTTTGCATCCGCCACTATGGAGAATTGGGTCTTATACACCTGCCAAGAGGACTTTCCGTCATATGTAGAAAGCTTGATGGAAGGCTTGGAATAAGGAGCTTGAAACTTAAATTCATCCCCTTGACCAGTCATGACTTTCTGCTTCAATTTCTCTAGTTTGCTCTCCATATCTTCGAATTTATTTTCAAATTTGTTCTCTATATCCACAAATTTGTTTTCGAATTTATTTTCCACCGACTCGATTCTTCCTTCCATTTCTTCAAATTTCTTGTCCATAGTCGTCAATTTGTCGCCAATGCCCTTCAAATCACTTTTCAACTCTCCGATTTCATTTCAGTCATATTGGCATTCATGCTGGCGGTCAACTCCGATTTCATTTCGGTTCATTCACGGTAGTCCGATTTCATTTCGCCCATATTGGCATTCATGCTGGCGGTCACTCCGATTTCATTTCCATATTGGCATTCATGCCGGTCAACTCGATTTCATTTCGCCCATATTGGCATTCATGCTGGCGGTCAATTTTTCTAGAAGAGTCTGGAACTGGGCCTCCATCGCTCTTGTTGTTGGCATTCAACCCCACTTCTGACACCAATTGTTGCGTTTTCGGGGATTCGAAATGATTGAAGCCGAAGAGCGGAATCCAAAACAATTTTATTCTTGGCCAAAACAGTCCTCCACAAATTGTAGAACAGTTCGAGAAATTCACGTACAATCGATGAAAATACTGATAACACAGATGCAATACACTAACAAAAACAATAGTAAACACTCAGCACAAAAATAATAACTCAATAAAAGCAATAACACACGCACTATGCAATCGTCTCTCTCAAGCAGAGAGGTATCACTTGCATGAAAGCTGAGATCTGACTGACTGACTAGCCGGCTCGGGCCCTTTTATACCTTTCGGTCAGAAACCTCTGGCACTTGCCAGAATAATCTAGAAATAGAAAGGTCTAGAAAAATCCGGAAGGTATGAGAAAAGCTCAATACATAGTGTTACAATACCGCGATAGGGTTGCCAGACAGGGTTATTAGGAGCAGGGTTGCCATGGCCGCCAAGCTTATCGCCCACATTTGGCGACATATCGCCAAATTTGGCGATATATCGCCAAACTTGGCGCCAAAAATTAAGTCGCCAAATCCGTCGCCAACTTGGCGCTAGCTGCAATATTTGGCGAGTTTACCATTTAAACCAATGTTAAAGCATGGGGGCCGTGCAATGCAGTGGAAATGATATTACAGGTAAACAGGGTTGAAATCACATTAGATACGACAAATTAGACTGTAGAAATGAACACAAATGAGTAGAAACAATTAGAATAAGACTAAATTCGTAACATTATTGTAAGATCAATCTAAGGAGAATTCAAAAATTAAACTATAATCATGTAGTTAATATGTAAATTGAAAAATACCCATCAATATTATTCATGTACAAAATGCCCACTAAACATATACATATAGATAGTTTAACATTTTATAATGTATATTAATGAACAGGGAATTACTTTATACAGATTACATATAAGTTATAAAACAGCTTATTATATATTACATTTGTATAATATATTTAAAGTTTTTCTACTATTAGAACAAAAAAAGAAAAACATTGTGCTATAAACTTTTATGGAGTGAGTGTGGTGTAAAGTATAAATAACACTTTTAGGTATTAATTTCAAAATAAATGTTATTAAAGTTTTGCAAAAACGTTTAATGCAAAAATATTTGTTGTACTGAAGTGTCATAATAAGTATAATATTTGTCTTGATAAAAAAAAAAATTGTTTTTAAAAAATTTTTTAGTAAAATACCTGGATACGTGAAACTGTGGCAAATAAACCTCTGCTGGAGAAGTACATACACTTCTCCAGCAGCATCTATTGAATTAAAGGTGGAGACCAATGGCAAACAATATATAGATGTTTAATACCCCGCCAAACATTTTGTGAAAAGGCAAAAAAGTATTATATAGCCCTGCCAATATGTCCAAAGAAACACCTGTTGATCCTTGAATATTAACTCAAGGTGCATTGATAATATTAATCCATGTAATATATATACATGGGTTTGTAAATTGTGAAATGCACATATCATAACTCCTGTAAGCCATTCATTCCTTCGTAGAAGCAAATATATATATATATTTGGAAGGGGTATATATTGATGTAGTGGATTGTAAAGCTTGTATTTTTCTTATAAATAATAATGTTTCAATAAACAATTTTTTTCTTTTGCCCTACACCATTTTAACATATAATAGCGACAATCAGAACTTTTCTTAATTTCAGTCTAACTGAAAACAATAAATGGAATCATTTAACAATTTGCATTTTGTAGAACTCTTGATCCCCAATTCAGTGGTAATTGTTGAAAATATGGACAGTTATGTTCCAGTACAAACTGGGAATATTTGTGTGTGCATTAAATACAGAACACGCATTTATTTTTTGGAGTTCCATAACTTTTCCTCATAATTGCAAAATTATTTTAAAAATACTTTATCATTTTTCCCATAAAACGAAAAAAAAATTCTTTAGATTCAAAGGTTTTATTGTTAAATGTTATAATTTATTTTTCAATCAATATTTTGATTTAAAAATCAGATAGTTTAATTACATGTTGTATGTTAGGGCTGTCAATTACACAGAGCTTGAAATTTCTGTTCTTTTTTACATGGAGTGTTTGTGCATGTTAAATAGTTGTTCTTCAGATTATTTGGTAAATTAAATTACTTAAACCTCTGAAAGATACACTTATTTCAGTTTTCAACTTAACCAAATTATTTTACTTTGTTTATATCAGAAATTGGTAGTTGTGTATTATACCACTGACCAATTCCCAAATCAAAAGATGGCCAAGATTTGCTGAAGCTTAAATTTGAAACACTGTTACATATGGCTTTATTGAAAGGATCAACCAAATATGTAAAACAGCTCAAATTTCACACAACAAAGATTTTTTTTTTTTAAAAAAAAGAAAGATTTAAAGAACAAGGACAAATTAAGATGGGAACAAAAGAAAAAAAGGAACATGATGTATTCATGAAAATTCTGGCATTCAAGTAGTTTGCTTATATCACCATGTTTTTGTGACTATCTAGTTCTGGGCAAAATGCTTTGCATTCATGATGTTAAACTTAAAATTTGGCATATACTAGATGGAAGGATGCTTATTTTATTAAGCCAATGTGCCATGCAATCATGGCCTATTTGAAGTTTGCCACAGCCTCTATACGGGGCTTTTGACAAAACTTTTTCTAAGTGTCTGGAATGTTTGCCTATTGATTTTGCTGCTTAGTCAGATTTAAGAGTATTAAATTTAAAACACTAATTTCCTGTATTTTACTATCTGGTTGTATACATAAATTTTGAAATCTCAATTAAATATTTAACTCTTCTCGCCATGGTGATTAAAATAAAATAAAATACTCCACTATCGTGTTAATCAGTCCTAAGGATACATGTCCCAAATTCTCATCTTTTTTCTCAACAAAATAAAAGATAAATTCAAAATATTTTCATGCGTACACAATCATGTGCAATGAATAAATCATAAGACAAATAAAAATGGTATGTTTGTTGAATGGCTAATTTCAAAGCGTTTAGCCACTCAAATTTTTTTAAAAAATGATGAATGGGTTGTAACTTAAATATTTTAGTCGCCAAATCTTGAACTGGTATACGAAATTAGTCACCAAATCTGGAAATAGTTAATCCTGATCTGGACAATACAACAAAATTATGAAATTTTATTGTCATTGGTCTTTGATTTTTACCTTGTGCTAATTGATTTTTAAATAACTATTCTTTTACTCATCCAGTACCCTGGTCTCAAAGCACGAAATACCTCGGTGTCATTTTAGATAAAAAACCTCACATTACTCAAATTAAAGACAAGTTCCGAAAAGTATTGTGTAGTCTTCACCCCCTAATTTCTCAGAACTCAAATTTATTTATAAAAAACAAGATGTTTATCTATACTCTCATTATTAGACCAGTGATTGTTTACACCTCACCAGTCTGGGGTCATTCTGCAGTCTCCAATGTTACTCTGCAAAAATTAATGTCATTTCTTTTTAAATTAAAAATTCTTAAGGGGAATGATATTGCAAAAGGTAATATTTAGAAATGATTAATTGTAATTTAATTATTTTTTAGTATCTTTAAGTACATGTTTAACTTGTAACAAAATTTATTTCTTGAAGTCAGTGTAATATGAAAATTTTGATGTAGAGAATTGTCTTCTGATGAAAATGTCTCTTTATCGATGGCTTTTAATCTCAGTGGCTAATTATTCAACATTGGCTACTCAGCAAATAATTATTATTTTTTCCATGATATAGCTTAATTTTTTTCTGTATTTGGTATTTTGCATAATTCATAAAATAGTTTAATTTCTGAAAACTCAGTTTTATGCATGTAAAGATAATTATGGATATGAGTTTATGATTTGTGGATATTATAGATTTATCTGTCTTAAAATCTTAAGCTTTTTAAAGCAATTTTATACATAAAATACTAGAGTTGATATGGAAGCTATTTGAAGAAATTTTGTAATAAGATAACAATCAACATGTTTGACACTTTGTAATTATCATTTACAAATGTTTGATTTTTTTTAGTAATAACTGTCTCCAAAGTTTAAAAAAGAAAAGTAAATACTCTTTTCACCAATAAGTTAAAGAATTGAATTATATTAATGATTAAATTTCATTTGATTATCCTTTATTTTGAGTTATTGATTTATATATAAATGGAATAATTTGTGATTTATTCTAAGCCATTTAAAAAATAGAAGTATATTTTTCTTTGATTTTTATTGTTTCAGAATATTAATGTATCTTTTCTAAAAGTATTATACAATCTTCTGGGAAGTATTAAAAAAGACATAATAATTTTTAGAAGTTCACGTCAATTATTCGCTATGCATATATTTCTTTTCTCATTGAATTACATGGAAAAATTATAGTATGATTTACCAATATAATATAGATGGTTCAAAAATATAACTAAAACTTACAGAAATTTTTTACAATTTACCTTTTTATGCCAATGTGTATTAAATATTAGAGTGAATTAATATGAAAGTTTGATTAACAACTAAGATTCTTTGATGAAAATAAGTTTTTATTTTTACAACACAAATGAATTATGACACAATGTTCACAACATATTGAATACAAAGATACTGTTAAATAAAATGTTTTCAGGAACAAATTCTTTTTTTTGGAAGGGTTGCTTTTAAGCCTTTTAGCTAGCAAATCAATCGTCAAAAGAACTTGTCTGTGTCCTCACGCTTGCTGTACTGGTCTCCACTTCCCTAGGGTTAAAAAGAAAACATGTACAATTTTGTCTTGCGCATGACATTTTTTTGATAGAATACCATAATACATTTATTACTTACTGAAAATTAACGTGCACACAATACAATGGTACTTATGTATTACAGCTATCACAGTAAAATTAGCACCACACAAATTGTACCTTGATGTCAAAACTTCAAAGATTTTAATGCATTTTAAGTGAAAAATTGTCAACCAGTCAATTCAAACACCTGTTTGACCACGACTCTGTTTACATCTATGAAAACTGCAGCTTGCAACAGCTGCAGAATTAAGCTTCATATTGTTTTTTTTATTCATTTTGAATGTTACTTTTATTTACTTCATATTGTTATTTTATTACTCTACATATGAATTTTATATTTTTCTAAAATTTGGCAACATGAAAATAACTGTAATTTAAACTGCTTGGCATAAAATTTGTTTATTTTGGACAGGCAGAAGCAGGGTAGTTTGACTGAAGCATCAAAAACCAAATTACAGAACTCTTATAAGAAAGTGATTGTCAACAATGTTCCAGAAGTTGGTAAGATGAAAACATGAATTTTAGCAACTCTTTTTTTTTTTCATGACATGTACAACTGATGCTAAGACAATGAACAGCAAATGTTCAAAAGGAAAGCTATCCTGTTGCTTTTATAACAGAGCTAAGACAGATAGTATAATACCAGGTAGTCATAGAAGTATAAAAACAAAACTGTCAGAAGTAGTTGCTAAAATTATGCCAATGTACCAGCTCCTTACCTTGAATGAAATTCCTCTTTGCTGTGTTTCTGGCAAAACACAAAATGTCAATGAAAGTTTGCATAGTTGTACTTGGAGGAAATGTCCTAAAGATGCATTTGAGTCAAAGAACGGTACAGTAGGAACTGCACTCAAAATTGCCCACAGATGCGATCATCGGAGGTTGTCGCAAAGAAAGCAAAGAGTTATAGAATATTATTAAAAAAAAGAGAGAAAAAAATTTGCAAATATAAAAAAAGACAAACATAAGGAAAAGAATGACCTCAGTTTATTTGAGCTGGAAATTTTTAGTACTCTCTCTTTTTTTTAATTTAATTTGAAATCTTTTTACTCTTACAATGGTAAGTTATTCATAAATAAAAATAATAATTCTGTGATCAAGCAGACATGTTTTATTATTTAACATTTGGATATGATGTATATAAAGTACTAGGGTTTGTTTGAATTTAAAATACATTTTCAGTCATATTTTCAATGATTACATCAAAATATTAAATTTTTCATTTCCAACTGAAAATTAGACATATTTATTACAATGACATGAAGAAAATAAGTTGTAAACAATATAGTATCCCTTAATTATAGCAATAATTGCCTTTATCAAATGTGGTTGAATACTTATAATCACCATATACATTAAAAACTTTATTTAAGAAAAATATAATTTCTGTCATTTCAATAACTAAAATGTTCCCTATGCAACACATTTTTCTCTATTGCAGTGAAAAGGTGTATAAATATATGCATTTTTTATTTAAATAATAAAGAATGCGAATAATAAAAACCAGACAACATAAAGTTAGTTTTTAATGAAAAAAACTGAAGATTTTAACATACATAATGTTTTAATTTTAAAAAAAAAGTATGAAAAAAACTTGTTTTATTTTTATGTATAAAATGAACATTATGTGAGAATATTGACAGCTTAGACTGAATCTAGTTGCATATGGAGTTTTTTGAAATGTATTAAGTTATTCAGTACAATTAAAAATTTTAATATCACAGAAACCATTAGATATTTTCATTAAATTTTGTACATTGATATCTGAAACATTACATATTCCCCTTAAATTTGAAAAAAATTCATAGGCAAGTTAAAACAAAATTGCTTTTGAAACTCCATTGTACCCTGAAATAAAGTAAAATTATTGATGAAAATTTTTACATTCGCAGCTTTAATCTTGACAAGTTCTGCAAGAAATACAAGTATCTTTCAGCTATGCATTTCAAGAACCACAATGACATGAAATGATGCAAGAGTGAATGCTTATAAAGTCTACTTACATAACATTGGCTAGCTTCTGCTTGTTTAAAGGTCTGTAATTTTTCTTTTGCCGCTGTTTAATGATATACCTATTGGCTGGAAAATTTTCAATACTTCGTAGAGATGAGCCAAATTCTGAATAGCCCATATGCTTCATCAAGTCTTCTAGACATTATTTAAACGTTTCATTTCTTCTGTGCTTGCAATACTTGCTGCAGTGCTTATAAGTTGCATACGTCTCCTTATTTGTTCGTAAACTAACTCTGTACGTTCCTCACACACAACAGACTTTTCCTTTCCTCTTAAAATTGCTTCTCTTTCTTTTTCTCTCCTCAAATGATTCGAATCTTCATCTATCGTTAGTGTGGTTTCATTACTAACATTTTCAACTGTACATGGAAATTTCTGACAAATATAGTGAATATGTTTACAAATAGTAAACTTTACAGCGTAATCTACACAATTGCAATTAAATGAATGAATACATATATTACATGTGATGCAACGGATCGGACAATCACAGTCGTTTACTTTGTTTATTTCATATGTATAAATTGCATTCCCTATGCTTTTACATACAATCCATTTTGCTGGTTCGAGTTGTTCAGCCGAATAATTTTCCATTTCTGAACAACTTTTCTGATGTCATGTCCTTATTGTAGATATTTTAGATGTTAGTTTTCCCTTTTCCATGGTAATTATTCGGCTCGTCAATTTTTTCGAAATTGCATTCAGAACCATTGAAAGAGATTTATCTAATCGTTTGATGGTTTTACCATTGCCTTCTTCATATTTTAACAATCTGTGCCACCTTTCTAATTTCATGTTAATGTTTATTCCACATCCAATTCTGTGGCAATATGCCCACTTTTCTTTCCTTCCTCCATAATTTTTAACAAAGTATTCTACAAAATTTTTTGATTCTTCATTTTTTGTATAATTTTGTACAAAATCATCATAAATGTGTTCAAATGTTAATTCGTCAATTTCAGACACCAATGTGGTCAATTTATTTTTCATCTCCTTTCTTAATTCTGGGTCTTTTACTTTAGAACTAAGATTCCTATTCCAGCTTCGTGATACATGCCAACTGCATAGCAAGTTGTATTTAACATCTCCAAATACTCTTTGCCAAGCATTCCAAAAAGCAGGATCATCATCTGACATAAAAACTTTTGGCTGTAAATGAGTCAGCCTGTTTCTTATTTCCTGAAAAAATGGTTCAAATATAATGCTACATACTCTATTGGAGTAGAAAATTGCTACTGGTAATCCTTCATGATTATCGTCACATACCATTACGGTTGTCAGAAGATAACCGTATTGATTAGTACCATGAGTAGATTCCATCATAATAATATTTTTGCCATATATTTCCAGCAGTTCCAACTGCGCTTCCGTCATTATGCAGAGAATGAAATCCTGTTTTTTGATCAGTAGATTATTTGCGAGAGCAGAACCAACTGGTTTGTACACTAAAATAGGATTATAGGAGCCCCTTTGCATTTTTTTAACCTGCAAATCAACAGAAATTGAATCTTCAGAATGTAAAACTGCTTTATCTAATTTAAAACTGTGACTTACATTATGAAGATCCTTTTTAGTTAATAGTCCTAATCTTTCCATAGGTAGACATTTATTTTGAATATCTTCTATAATTTTTGTAGATGGTACCCCTGCTTTCAGAAGAACAGCTAAATTAATTCTATCATCTCCATGAAGATTAAGTTTACCTACCTCCATTTCATGACCAGCATGCACAGATTGATACTCAACTGTTATTATAATCGCTTCTTGTTGTTGTTCTCGGATAGATGTCATAAAAGCTGGACATGTCTTTCCACATTTGACAGATCCTCCTATCTTCTCATTGCGTTTTCTTTCTGATTTAATAGTTGAAACACCACTCCTATGACACATATAATTAAGTAAATTGCTTGTTTGTTACTTTCTTGGCGCCTCCACGTTTCACAAAAGACGACTTCGTTCTTATTTCTTCTTCCTTTTTCCACTCTTCAAAACCTTCATCTGTGTTAAATACGTGTTTTTCATGTTTCAGTTCAAAATTATCATGGTATTCTATGTAGTGTTGTTTTAATTCTCTCATCGTTCGAAATTTCTCATCACATAATGCGCAAAGCCGTTTTTAACTTCTCAGATAGCCCTGACAAGGGCTGTTGTTCTTTCTAATGTTTATCAGCCATTTTTTAAAAATTCAATTGAAAACAAAAAAATGGCGAACTAACTAAACTACGTTAACGGTTATACTACATTCGCGGTTGTTTCCCTAATCCCTACTAACGCTCACTTCTCCCTGCTAACTCTCTTCTTCCCACACCTTCTCTTTAGTAGACTAGTCCCTTCCCTATTGTTTGGATTCGCAAGATGCAGACGCTTCACAAAGCAACACATACTCAGAAATTCCTTACGAATATGATCGACGTCACTCAATCATTATTATACGTTGCTTTATCACGTGTAACGAGTATTAAAGGATTATATATATTACGACAAAAAATAATGATAAAACATTTTACCTTTGTCGAAGACGATCGTCATCAACAACGGATTTGCAAGAGGAGTTTAAACGACTTTCATTGAACAAACTGCAAACTATCAATGAAGATCTGATTAATTTCATAACGAGCAGACAAGGTTTATCGACTTTTACTTTTAATTGCCAAAGTCTTACAGCTCACGCTGTAGACTTACAAGATTCAATAATAAGAAATTCAAATATTTTAGTTTTATCTGAAACTTGGCTGGGCAATGAAAAAGTGATATAAATTATCTATTCCAAATTTCAATTGCATTGTGAAGTATAAACGACCAAATACGAGAGCAGGAGGAGTTGCGATATATCAAAATTCTAGCGATGCTGTTAACATTATAACTCCATCCAAGGAATGTTCTGTCAGTCATTCCAATATTTATGGTACCATACAATCTTCAGTGGGGGATTTGTTCTTGGCTGAATTCGTGATAGATAATGGACAAAAAATTATAATTGTAGCAGTATATATTACTCCGAACACAAAGTTGGATGACATTATAGAGTTCCTTCATCTCGATCATTATTACCATACACATCAAGAGGTTCTGCTTTACTTAATAAAAATTATGATAAAATACCTATGATTTTAAGTGGAGATTTTAATGTCAATTTTGCTTTAGACAAATCTCTACAGTTGATTAAATTTTTAAAAGACAATTTCACCTTATCTCTACAAAACAACAGAATAATATCAACGACAAAATCAAATACTACGATTGATGCAGTCTTTTCGAGATACTTAAGCGATATTGAGTGCAAAACCTACATTTCTTACTTTAGTTACCACAAGCCTTTGATAACAAAAGTATGTACTGAAGCACCCATAAGCATAATGGAAATAGACTAATAATGATGATACTTTTCTCAAAATACATACAATAAAATTTTTTTAGTATTATGTATTAAAAATGAAAATATTTTCTATACTTATACCTTTTCCATTCTAATTATTTTTTTTAAATACAGTTGGAAATAATATTGATAATAATAAATTTGTTAACTATATATAAGATTACTTCGAAATAAAACTTTATTATACAATTCAATACATGTAACCCAAAGATGTTAACTTCTAACGCGTATTCACACTGATACACGCTTTCTTTTTTTCGTTACCGTTTAAATCTTGCAAAGTTCTATGCGTGTGAATGTTACGGGAGTGAATGTTTATAGGCAAAGTTTCACCCTGATTATGATTAAATTCTTTTGCAATACCGCAGCCAATCCGCTTCTTTTTTCAATTGTACATATTGTGCGTCTGGTTTCTTATGAAAGAAAGTTCTAGGGAATCAAAGTCCGGACGCGGGACTACAACACAATTCCATTCCTCCGCATTTGAGCAATATCCAGCAAAAAGTTACGGGAGTTCTTGAAATCCGAATCCACAGACTCTCGTTCCCCACACTAAGAGGCACCCAGTGCCACCTTTCGGCGCACCTCTGCAAGTTTAGTTCCTGAGCGGTCGTATGGCATTATTGGCCGAGTTACGGGAGTTTCTAAAATAAAATTTCAGATTATTTTTTCCCACCCAGAAAAACACCAGGAAAGAACTTTTTGCACCCCAAGAATATTAAGGTAAGTCCCTGCCAAGGTTTGCTTAAAATACGGTCGTCTGGCATTATTTGACATAGGTACGGGATTTGCTTGAATTGTATTGTTAATATTTGGATTGTGAGACTCGAAATTCGTCGAGGGCCCACTTCTTGCGTTCCTACGTCTGCAAGTTACGCCGTTGGCATTGCCCGCGAATATTACGGTCGGCTGGCACTATCCGGAAAATTTATCGGAACTCTTAAAATTCAATTTCCGATACTGATCCGACACCCCGAGATGCTCGCAGGACTTACTTTTGATGCCCCTCAGCCAGTAAATTCAGTCCCTGGAAGGGGGTAGCAGATTTGCCTGGCATTATCCATCAAAGTTACAGGAACTTCAAAAATTCGTTTTCAGATTCTTATTCACCATGCCGAAATATACCAAAAAAAGCACTTTCCCGCTTCAAGTCTATTAGGATAAGTTCCTGCTACAGTTCTCGTAATAGACAGTCGTCTGGAATTATCCGGCAAAGTTACTTTAATTTCTCAGATTGGATATCAGACTCGAATTGTCCGTTCTGAAATCAAAGTTTTTCCGTTCCGAGGCTTTTAAGGTAAGCCCCTGCCACGGTGTGTCTAAAGTAAAGTCCACCGGCATTATTCGGTAAAGTATATATTAGCAATTCTCTTCAAGAACTCTTTTTTCACGTATTTTTTTTATTTTACTACGAGTTCTGCAAGAAAGGTATATTTCGTCAATTAGCTGTGTAATAAAAGTAACAAACTAACAGGAACTGATACTAAAAAGTGAATGTTTATAACGTTAACTATGAGACATTAAGTATCGTCATATTTAAATTGGTTCAGGATTTCGAAAATTATTCTAAATACATGATTTTTTTTTCTCTGTGTTTTCTACATTTTTTTAGCATTTGTATTTATAAAATTCGATATCAAACAGCAACTTTTTTTCCTTTTTCAATAGTTTTGCAAAGGGCTGTTGTTTCACCAAAGGAACCATCTGGCATTTTTGTTTTTAAAAAATATTTATTTCGGGGAAAAAAATCTGCTTATTTTTCAACTATCGTTCTAAATCAGAAAACAGCAAAATGAATCAGATAAAGCTAGCTTTCGATTTTCGCGGGATAAATATGTTTCCCTAATCCCTACTCCCCCTTCAATTCTCCTTCCACCTGCTCTTTAGTAGACTTGTCCCATTTCATCTCACTTAATAGGCCTTAGTCAATTAATGTGATTTCAAAGTGAGGGGGATACACTAGAACAGTGTTTCCCAAAGTGGTCTATGTAGACCTCCAGGAGTCTACGACGGCCTCCAATGGATGCACACCAGCGAAAAAATAATTTGGGGATCCGTGAGGTGTAAATGGGGGTTGTAACGTCGTGAGTAGTTAACCATAACAGCCTAATATGAAAATAAAAGGATTGTTTATTTGCTAAACAATTTGTTAATGAAACAATAGATTACAGTTCATATGCCAAGCTGGTGCAGTCAGTCTATATTCTATTCTCAACACCACCGGCGTTCATCGTCTTTCCTTCCTTTCCACTCCAATCTCGGACTAAGACCTTTTCTTTAGCGCTCTCTTCCAGTCCGTTCCAACCAGGGCTCTCCTCTCATGCTTTCTCGATCCAGGGCAGGGCTTTTCCCTTTTTCTCCATCCAGGGCCGGGCTCCTCTCTCTAGTTTTTTCGTCTCCTGAAAAAAACCCTTTTAAACACCAGGGGTGGGTCCACAACACGCCACTCGTCCCTTTTTATTGGCAGGTCACAAAAGTCTCTCTCGGCCCCCCTCGTCCTATTTGCGCATAACACACCAATACACACCCGGGCCGTATGGCCCAAGGCGCCATACTTCCTTGTCCAAATCTGGACGCACTTATCCACCACGCCACTTGTTTCTGTTATATCCCATTCTCTCAACATCAGAAATGACGACACGATTCTTTGAAGACAGGCTTCACCTATTGTCACTGGGGTGCCGGCTCTCCTTTACCATTATGGCGACCAGTCTGGATGTCATCACTCCCCGAGTTCAGACAATAAACAATGGCCCATGGCCACGTGCACAGGTCATTTTACAGCTGGTGAAGCTATAAAATTTAGGGACAATCGATGGGTGTGAGTTCACAACAATTGAAGACGTCGTACTTGTCATTTAACAGCTGGTGCAGCTATAAAACTTATTGTGAATCGAAGGAAGGGGATTCACAACAATCGACGACGTCACAGGATCTACGATATAGTGACTTTCATTAAACTAGATTGTGATTTTAATTTTAAAAGAAAATTGAATCAAGTGGAAACCAGACTTACATATATATATGTACCTATTTAATAAATTTATTTACTAAATTTAATGAAGTTAATTTGCATTTTTAAGGTGAGAGCATAGTTTTTTTAAACAAGGACCCCGTTTCAGCCTTTCTTTTTTTGTCAGAATTAAGCTAAAGGAGTATAATTGTGAAGAGTTCAAATTTTCCCAGTTTCCCAAATGTCACGGACAATCTGCCAGGAAAAAGGAGTTTTAACCAACATTCAACATCTAAATGTCCTTTTTTTTTGGATTTTAAAAATGTTTTGACTATCGTAAAACCACAATTGGCAATGAATTCATATGGTCACTTTGAAAAAAAAAGATTACAAGAACCAGACACTAGAAATTGGCACTAACTAAGATTTTAAGGTTAAGTTTATAAACGGATGTCAAAAATTTTGATTTTAAAAAGATGAACCTGTTATTTATACCGCATAATGGAATATCTTGAGAAAGTTTTTAATTGTTTTAACGATTGAGAAGGAATTTTTCATTGAGCTTGCCATTCTCCAAAACAAAACAAAAAAAGAAGAAAAACTGGACAATTTTTGCCGAGCAGATATTTAGGTTTAAACCTCATAAGATTGACGCCAAATGTTGAAAATTTGTTATTGCATGCCCAGATTCATTCCTCTCACTAAAAGCATTTGTTAGTGGCTCAGTTGTTTTTTTAAGTTATTTTATGCATTAATAAAATTTTAATTTAATTAATGCATAAAATAGTGTTTAAAAATTAAGAAAATACATGTGAATTAACGAATCAAATTTTAATTTACTTAATTAACATGTGTTTTCTTAATTTTAAACACTATAAATACTTATAAACACTACAGTTAAAATTTTAAATGTTTTTAAGGATGCAGCTCCATACCTGCTGTCAAAACCTATTTAAGTAGATGAATTTGCAAAAATTTAATATTAGGTATAAGTAGGGGTCTACAACAAACCGAAAAACCTGTCAAGGGGTCTTTGAGGCAAAAAAGTTTAGGAACCTCTGCACTAGAACTTTTTGGAGCCATTGAGATTTTTCACGAATTTTTAATTCTTACTGTGCTTTCAAAACTACTACTAGCGTCGTCTGTTAGCGATTGAGGATATTACCTACCAATTTACGCTTTTGACCGCTAGATGCATCGGCTATATCGATACACACAACAATTGAACCAGCAAATTTAGCAAGCGTATGCTGACTCACAGCTCGAACTGGGTGACTAGTCTAGAAATTATACTGGTAGTTAATGGCAGAAAAATTAAAATAATTTTGGCCCTTGGAACTTCTGGAGTAAACAGTATGACCTTAAGACTGGAATGTTCGGAGACCCCTCGTGTAGATTAAGCTTTTATTACATCATTTTTTTTTCTAGATGGTGTTTGGTATGAATAGGACAGAATGTTCAAAATATTTATTTTTAAATTCTGATTAAAGTGTCTGTTGTTATGATGCTAATAATATATGGCATGGAGGAATGCTTCGCATTCAGTGTAAACAATATTGGAAAATTATTCTAGACATTTTTTCCCCTCATAAATTACTTTTTATAACCTAATTTTTTTTAATCGACTTTAATAATAATATTGCTTCTTAATAATTTTCTCGCTGTTTATTTCAGTTTCTAGTACAGCCTATTACGTCAGAAAACTATAGCTAATTGTACTTAAAGTTACTGCTTTCAAAAACCGCGAAAAAAAAATCAAATGACATGAATAAGACTTCATATATTGTTCTTTTAATCAGAAGCAAAGGGGTGTATGGGCATCATTGTAGATCCTTTCCTTACAAATAATAACTCAGTAAAATAAAAATAATTTTCTGTGACATGCGCGAACCACCCAAAAAACAACTTTGAAAAACGCAGAGATGGAGATTTTTATTACTGGACAAGTGACGACACCAACATTGAAGAAGGAAATAAAATAATCATAAACGAGGATTACTGCTCTTATCATTAGTTTAAATAACATGGAAAATGTCCTTGGTGTTATATTGTAATTTTTCCGCCCTCACCATGTCTCCCAAAAACTGATTTAGGTAATGCGAAAAACGTATTGCAGCGCTATCTAGCGAGGATGGACATTTATATATTTTTATTTTGGTGTTTAATTATAAAAAATTTTCCTTCCGTATTTTCAATTTTTGCTCCAGAATATTTACCCGTTACTATATAATTTAAGTTTTTATTCTCTTCACAGTTTTTATTATATAATTTTATCTGAAGAATTTAAATTTAACATGTTTTCTAGCAATGGACTCGATTCATCTTTACAGGGCGCTGCGATCACTCCCATGACCAGTGATTTTCCATGTGCCTTAAAGTAAACAATAACAGCTTGTGGTTGTGCGCTAACTTTCGAATTTGCTAATATTATTTTATATTCTTTAAATTTTTTTAAGTACGTTAAATATTTTTAACATATTTTCTAGTCTTTGTTTCGTGACTAAATATATATATATAGTTTTAGTTATAGTATTAGATTTAAGTTTATTCTTCAGCTTCGTGTTCTTGTATACTTTTAGGTTCAGAAATTCTCTTTTTATTAGTGCCAGCCATGTTGTGGTTTAAATAATTATGCAACGCTCTATTGAACAAAATTTTTTTGCCACTTAATATTGTGAATCCGTCATATGTGTATACAAATTTATAATTAGTAAAAAGTAACTTAAGTAAAAATTTTCTTTGTTGACCCTGATGAGGAATTGACTTAATATTTTTTTTATATTACTTGTTTGAAAATGTAAAATATTACTATGGACTAAAGTCATATGACATTATGATCTAGTGATATTTGTTTTCAATTGTTTCCCGCCTAACGCAAAACACTTTCGTACTTTGTTTTGTTACTTCGTATAGCTATATTATTCTTTTGGCAAGTTATTTGTTGCTGTTACTTCATATATATATATTGTTACAAATTTTGTGCACTGAACGCTAGAAATGGTGTAAATAATTAGTTCTGAATGTGTAATTCGTTAATATTACTTTCTGTTGTATTTATTTTATGTATGTTAAAATCGCAATATTCGCAAGCAATTCCGTTCGTTACATAAAAATGGCGATTCAATGGAAGCATAGCCAAGTTGGCATCATTTTTGGTGAACATATATTGATGCTTCTAAAAAGAAATCTACTAATATCACAGTCTCTGATATAAACGAATTCTTGAGAAAAATTCCAGCAGACTAAATAGGGCGTATTGCTCGCCAAAACAAAGTATTGTTTTGACTACTGAAAAGTCAGCCAGCGATTAGTTAATACTTCAGCTGTTGAATAGGACGAGTGACTGCTAATGGAATAATACATTAGTTATTTGTATTTCTAGAGTTGTAAAGGTACTGTATCTGGCACTTCTAAGGATTCTAAACAATAAATTTCCATCGCTTCTGAAGACTGTCTTGCTCTTTTGGATTGATAGCATTAAATCCTGGAACTCCGAACAATATTTTTACATTCTAAAATGTCTCGTTTCAGAGCAGATTGGCTGAAATACATTTTCATTCGTTCTTTGTAAGCAAACCTATTCCTTATAGCAAATTTTATTTATTTTTTTACATAGAAACTTATTGTAATTATGAAAAAAAATAGCCTGATTTGTTATTTTTTAATATTCATATAAAATTTCCTTTTTGCTGTTCTTGAAAATCCATTTCAGTATTATTGTTAGGATATCAAAACTTTTAATATTATTCATTGATTTATTTTTTAAAAGTGTATGGAAATGTTTGTGTGGTTTACATCTATTAGACAATTTATATGCAATTCAATAACTCATAAGAAATAATTTGTAATAAAGAATAATCCAATAAAATTTAGTCATTTCTAAAAATTATGTATTAACATGATTCCTTTCTTGAACTAAGAGTATTTTCTTTTTTGAACTTTGAAGACAATTATTTCTAAAAGAAATTTTAAACCTTCATAAATGATAATTATTAATTAAAGTCAGACAATCAAAGCTGGCAAATGTTATTTCATTAAAGATTCATCATATATTTCAAAAATCTTACTATGTCTTGGGAATTTTTATAGAACAGTTCTGTTTCAAAAATTAATATACAATAACAATGTTTAAAATTTATATATCTATATTAATGCAAATAAAGATTGAAACTGACACAAAAAAAACCCTCTTTTGTCATACATCTTAGAAAAATACTCTTCATGAGTACACAATGAAGCGATGTCACTGATAGTCTTTCAACAGAATATGATAAAAGCATTTTATAAATTACTACAATGAAATTCTTAGTTAAAAATAAAATTTTCATATGCTTCACTTGTATTATAATCATGTAATATTAAAATTAAATGTTGATAAATAATGCATATTAAATAAATTTTAATTACTAATTTCAGCTATCTATCTAACAAAAAGTTTGTATGCTCCTGTATGGAAAAATTTTCTCGAAAATAACTTGAAATGTTTCCCTATAGTGTAATAGTTTGTTTCAAATAATTCCTAAAAATAATCCCATATCTTAGTATGATTCATTTCTTTTTTTTATAATAAGGAGACAATGATTTATAAAAATAAATTTCAAACATTTATAGGGGATAATTACTAAGACTATCAAAGCGCCAAATATTATTATTTTATAAAAGATATCTTTAAAGGCTTCACAATGTATTGGGGTACAAATCATACTATTTTAAAGCTACAGCTTAGGTTTTGGTTTCAGTTTCATTTTAAATCAATTTTCCACTCTTTAATTGAATGAAAAATATTTTTCAGCACATTTGACTTTTGCAGTGTGAAATGATTAATTATTTCGGTTAACATTACTAAAAGCATTTCTGCTTGATTATGCTTTAAATTATCATAGTTATTTAATTAAGAATGATTTCAAGTCCAATTTCTGTTTTAAAAATTGTTTATATAACTTAGAAGCTTTATCATTAATTTTTTCTTGTTGAGAAACAATATTTCGAAGAGATGAAACACTATTGAAAATGATGCATCTAAAAATCACCCTCAGCTGATAATGCAATTAGACTTTTGAATTCTAGTATTGCTGATAAAACACTGAATATTTTCATGATGTACCAAACTATACGATAATATATTGTAGTAGTATATTTTAGTACTTTAAAGTTAAAAAGTAAACCTAAAAAAATTATATTATTACTGTGTTTCATGATCCTAATTCTTGATAAATATACAATTGCTCCAAGTTCTCTTCTTCAGTCAATACTTGTAACTAACTCAATGCAACAAATTCATTCATGACTTATAAACAGGATAATATCAATATACATGAGTCTTTTTTCAGACTTTTATATTTATACAAAAATAAATCTAAACTATAGTGATAAATTTTCAAATTGTGCAAAAACCAATAAATGCATATTTGTTATGTATAGTAAAAAAATTTCTACATTTGTATGATAGGTTTATACCACATTCAAACTCTGAAAAACACAAATGTTGTGTTCATAAATACCACACAAAAATATTGCAATTTTTATTTTTTTGTAAGATAATTATAGATTTAAAAATGGCTTTTTTATTTTGATCATGTAAGGATGAACAGGACTTTTATATATGTACACAAATTTATATTTTACTATACATACATTTTAATCTGAAAATTTTAATGCCTGAATTTATTACCATATTTGGAATTCAATTATCGATTAATTATATTCAATGTTTGTATATATACATAGAATAAGTATAAAGTTAAAGTGAAATATTATATTAAGAGCTTTCTTGTGTTACATTTGTTAAAGTGTCTTGAAAATTACACAACAAACATGTTATAATAAATACACTGTCAACATTGTGTAAACTTTCATATACAAGAGCACCATCAAAATATTTATATTGTTTGATTCTTGAAACAGCTTTTTCCACAGCAACTCATTTGTCAGACAATAAGAAGTTACTAACAGTTTCAGAATCATAAAATTGAATTTTATCTTTGAAAAGAAAGAGGGCTTTTTTACAACCGATTTTTTCTAACTTTTCTTTAATTAAGAACCCTTTATCAGCCATAAAAACATCATTTCAAGAAGATCCATTGGTTTACTTGAAAGAAAAAGTTCCTTGTCTGAACTTCTGCCACAATGTAAATGTGATACAAAGCAGATAGCCCCTGAAGACATGATACTTATTATACCATTTAAAGGATTACAGTTTTTGTAATGACTAAATGTTCTTTGTTGCTGTAAAGGATGGTTGGGTTTTTTAATTGGAAATTCTGTACAGTCAATGATCACTCTATAATCTTTATTCTCAAACAAAAAAAAAGTTTTGGCATTGTTACCAAAATAGTTTTCTTTGTAAGGAAAAGTGTCTAATAATTAAAAATTTTCATGAAAAACTATTGTGACAAAATGAAAAATTCGAAATACTGTTGCGATGAAAATTTCAGATAAAATTTCTAGTAATCAATTGTGTGCATGTGTGTAGACATACCCCAATCCTTAATTTTACCAAAAAACATATCAATGGGTTGACATAATTAGCATTGATGTAATTAGAATATTTCAAAACAAAGGAACTTCAACATAGAAATGTGATATCATAATGCAAACTACATCTTAGTTACAAAGTAAAAATTAATGTGCTATTCAAATAATTGTAAATAAAAACTTTTTGCAGATCAACACTATGCAATTTAAATTGTTACAATAAGCACTGCTTGAAGTAACTACATATTAACTTTGTGCAATTCAAAGAATTGTATAATTCAAATAAATGAAAATAAACATTGGAGTACACACACTACTTTCATGGGAGAGAAGTTATATTTCTAAAAAAATGTTGACGAAAGCATCTAGGCGTGATATTTGTCCTAAATTTTTTTAAAAATTTGGTTCTATGGGAGATATTTCAGCTTCTAAATCCTACCTTTGTGTTAGTCACTGAAAATAAGCAGTGTGTAATTCAAATAATTACAAGTAAACAGTATGTAATTCAAACTATTACAAATAGAAAAATATGTAGTTTAAATAGTAAATAAACACTGATTAGTTCAAAATAATGGAAAGTAAGCAATTTTTTAAATTCCCAATGGTCAAGATTGCAGAAGACTACTTACCACAAAAAGGGGAGGTCCACTGTTAAGTGGATATTCAAACTTGACAAATAATCACTTTATACTTCAAATACTTACATATAAAAAATATACTATTCCAATATATGCAAATAATGTCATTGTATTGTTCAAAATGGTCGCAAATTAATATTATATAACCTTAATTTATTGTAATTTACAGTGTATTTATCTTTGTCTTATTTATGAAGATGACCAAATAAAATTTAAAAATGTTTTTATTTCATTTTATGTCTAGAAATCTATTTATATATACATATAAACTTTCATTAAGCAGTTTGTAAAATTCAATCTCAATCTTTTATAAAAAAAATTTGTCATTGACAGAATTCAATGACTAAGGTCAGCATTACAAAACTAATGAATTTAATAACATGCAACTAATATTCTTTAAAAGTACAAGAGAGCAGGTTCTCATTGACACTATCAAGTCTGTGCTTTTTCTCATAATCACTATCTAAACTTGCTACTTTGCAGTGGTTTCCTCTCTTAGCAGCCCCTCGTGAGGGAATTTTGACTGTACAAAATTATATACATATTTAAAGTACAATATACAGGAATGAATTTAATTTTTTAGTCTATTTTTTCCCCTGGTATAAGTACATTCTTTTTTGACAAAATGCATATAAATGTCTACAAAAGTGATTGGAAACAATAGCTTTTTATTATATGCATGTTTTGTTGTCTCTCTGAACAAATGGATCGGAAAGTTTGTTCCCATTGCATGTTGAATTTTCATCATATCTAACCTTTGATATTGTTTCCAATTCCTTATAATCACTCACCATTATCTAAAATCATATAAATTAAGATATTAATATGCATATATTGTTATTTTTCTAAACATGATATAATTTATAAAATGCAATACATATTATAGATTTAGAATACTGATTAAATAACTATTAAAAATTATTGCTAATCTTAATTAGCATAATTAATCTTTATTTGCATAAAATTAAACAAAATTGAAATGAAAATTTTTCAAACATTAGTTTTTCAAGTACAAGAAAGAATTTGGATTTGATGTGGATGAGACAATTCTCTCTCTCTCAGCAATTAAATACACTAACTAATTCAACAGTAAAGTAAGAATAAAGAAGATACTCTTAAATGCATTTTCTATGTATTTATCAATATTTTTCACTATAAAAAGTTATTAAAGTGAAATATGTGCATGCAATTCAGAAATTAAACACACTGATTAATCTTAAACCAGCCAAAATTTAACAAAATGAAAATAAGTACTTTTCCCATATTTATAACTATTTTTCTTTAGTTAAATAGGGGGGAAAATGGAATACTATATCTATAATGAAGTTTTATATGTAAAAATAAGTACATGCAGTGTATCAAATTATATTCTAAATAATATAAAATTTAACAAACACAATTATTTAAAAAAAATTCCCAAATACTTGTCATTACTTTTCATTTGATAAACAATAAATAAACAAAAAAATCAAAGAAACCAATACAGTTATGATAATAGATGTTCTCATTTTAAACATTCTATTAGTGGCCGAAAACAGCGATAAGCAAGCAATTGTGTCAACCTTGCTCTAAATGAATCAAAAAAGTTTACAAGGTATTTTTGCAAAGATACTGAACCAGAAGTATTGTTGGGCTCCAGGTCAATGTTGTTGTTTACAAAGTAGAACTTCTCCATAGTTATTATTGAAAATAATCTTAAAATGACAAAAAAAACAAAACAATGATGATCAACTGCATACTTACTCACCAGTGACAGAGCATCCAGAATAGATCACAGAAGTGGTACCCTAATCTGTGTGTTTCTTTACGTTTGCAAAATTAAAATTGTTCTAATTCGAAATGCTTATAAAATAAATATATCACTCTTTTTAAAACTTGAAATATTGTCGACGTATTTGATTGAAACAAAAAGTATTGAAAATAAAATAATTAAAAAGTACTCGCGCGCGCGCGCATTTCAGTCGAAATGTCTTTTGAAACATTTTTTTAATTTCTGTGACACTGAAGATTTATTGCTTCTCTGCAAAATTTGGTTTGGTGGTGGCTCGGAAAAATAGAATTTTGTGGGCACTGTGTGTGTATGAATTCGGTTGCAATATCCTTCTGTTGGCGAAAGGATGATATATATCCTTCTTCAAATCCTTCAATATCCTTCCTGTGCTTCTTCAAAATTATCGGAACATACTGAGGAATGCTTAGTAGGTTTGAAATTTTTTCTGCCCAAGTTTGTAACCACTTTTTTAATAAATATGGATTCTTTAGTGGAAACGAAAAAAAGGTTTTTGACCTACAGTCAGACCTTCCTTTTGCATTATGGCAATTTAATACGTTACAGTATCCCATTTTGGTATACGATAGAAGATGTGCAAATCCGAAAATGGCGGTTAAATACTCAGTGGAATGAAGCACATGGCTATTTGTTTACATTATGTGACTGTGACGTCAGGTGAATCGAGTCCATTGAAAACAAATATCACTAGATCATAATGTCATGAATTTAGTCCATTATAATATTTTACATTTTCAAACAAGTAATATAAAAAAAATTAAGTCAATTCCTTATCAGGGTCAACAAAGAAATATTTTACTTAAGTTACTTTTTACTAAATATAAATTTGTTTACACATATGACAGATTCACAGTATTAAGTGGCAAAAAAATTATGTTCAATAGAGCGTTGCATAATTATTTAAATCACACTAGCACTAATAAAAAAAGAATTACTGAACCTAAAAGTATACAAAAAACGAAGCTAAAGAATAAACTTAAATCTAATACTATAACTATATATATATATATATATATATATATATATATATTTAGTCACGAAATAAAGACTAGAAAATATGTTAAAATTATTTAACGTACTAAAAAAAATTTTAAGAATATAAAATAATATTAGCAAATTCGAAAGTTAGCGCACAAACACAAGCTGTTATTGTTTACTTAAACACTTATTGAAAATCACGTGTCATGGGAGTGATAGCAGCGCTCTATAGTGATGAATCGAGTTCAATGCTAGAAAACATGTTAAATTTAAATTCATCAGATAAAATGATATAATAAAAACTGTGAAGAGCATAAAAACTTAATTTATAGTATCGGGTAAATATTCTAGAGCAAAAATTGAAAATACGGAAGGAAAATTTTTTACAAGTAAAAACCTAGATTAAAATATATAAATTCCTCGCTAGATGGTACTGCAAAACGTTTTTCACATTACCTTAACCAGCTTTTTGGGAGACATGGTGAGGGCGGAAAAATTACAATATAGCACCAAGGACATTTTCGATGTTATTTAAACTAATGATAAGAGCAGTAATCCTCGTTTATGATTATTTTATTTCCTTCTTCAATGTTGGTGTCGTCACGAATCCAGTAATAAAAATCTCCATCTCTGCGTTTTTCAAAGTTGTTTTTTGGGTGATTCGCGCATGTCACAGAAAATTATTTTTATTTTACTGAGTTATTATTTGTAAGGAAAGGAGCTACAATGATGCCCATACACCCCTTTGCTTCGGATTAAAAGAACAATATATGAAGTCTTATTCATGTCATTTGTTTTTTTTCTCGCGGTTTTTAAAAGCAGTAACTTTAAGTACAATTAGTTATAGTTTTCTGAAGTAATAGGCTGTACTAGAAACTGAAATAAACAGCGAGAAAATTATTAATAAGCAATATTATTATTAAAGTTGAATAAAAAAATTAGGTTATAAAAAGTAATTTATGAGGGGAAAAAATGTCTAGAATAATTTTCCAATATTGTTTACACTGAACGCGAAGCATTCCTCCATGCCATATATTATTAACATCATAACAACAGGCACTTTAATCAGAATTTAAAAATAAATATTTTGAACATTCTGTCCTATTCATACCAAACACCATCTAGAAAAAAAAATGATGTAATAAAAGCTTAATCTAAACGAGGGGTCTCCGAACTTTCCAGTCTTAGGGTTATACTGTTTACTCCAGAAGTTCCAAGGGCCAAAATTATTTTAATTTTTCTGCCATTAACTATCAGTATAATTTCTAGACTAGTCACCCAGTTCGTGCAGTGAGCCAGCATACGCTTGCTAAATTTGCTGGTTCAATTATTGTGTGTATCGATATAGCCGATGTATCTAACGGTCAAAAGCGTAAATTGGTAGGTAATATCCTAAATGGCTAACAGACAACGCTAGTAGTAGTTTCGAAAGCACAGTAAGAATTAAAAATTAGTGAAAAATCTCAATGGTTCGAAAAAGTTCTAGTGCAGAAATTCCTAAACTTTTTTGCCTCAAAGACCCTTGACAGGTTTTTCGGTTTGGGGTAGACCCCTACTTATACCTAATATTAAATTTTTGCAAATTCATCTACTTAAATAGGTTTTGACAGCGGGTATAGAGCTGCATCCTTAAAAAGATTTAAAATTTTAACCGCAGTTAATTATAGTGTTTAAAAATTAAGAAAACACATGTTAATTAAGTAAATTAAAATTTGATTAGTTAATACACATAAATTTTCTTAATTTTTAAACACTATTTTATGCATTAATTAAATTAAAATTTTATTAATGCATAAAATAACTTAAAAAAACAACTGAGCCACTAACAAATGCTTTTAGTGGGAGGAATGAATCTGGGCATGCAATAACAAATTTTCAACATTTTGCGTCAATCTTATGAGGTTTAAACCTAAATATCTCCTCGGTAAAAAGTGTTGTCTTTTCTTCTTTTTTTGTTTTGTTTTGGAGGATGGCAAGCTCAATGAAAAACTCCTTCTCAATCGTTAAAACAATTAAAAACTTTCTCAAGATTTTACATAATGTAGTATAAATAACAGGTTTATCTTTTTAAAGTCAAAATTATTGACATCCGTTTATAAACTTAATCTTAAGATCTTAGTTAGTGCCAATTTCTAGAGAAAGTGTCTGGTTCTTGAAATCTTTTTTTTCTAAGTGACCATATGAATTCATTGCCAATTGTGGTATTACGATAGTCAAAACATTTTTAAAATCCAAAAAAGGGCATTTAGATATTGAATGTACGTTAAAACTCCTTTTTCCTGGCAGATTGTCCGTGTCATTTGGGAAACTGGTAAAATTTGAACTTTCTACAATTATACTCCTTTAGCTTAATTCTGACACAAAAAAGAAAGGCTGAAATGGGGTCCTTGTTTGATAAAAAACTATGCTCTCACCTTAAAACTGCAAATTAACCTCATTAAGTTTAGTAAATAAATTTATTAAATTGGTACATATATACAGTGTTTTTTTCCCAGGTATAGAAGTTTAAGTTGGCATTACTTTCCAAGATGGCGACCGATTTAACAGCTGTCAAGTGATTTATTCTCAGTTTGGTTTGGCAATTCATCAAAACGATCATCAAGCAAGGCGTAGATTCGTCGAATGAGCCCAAAACGAGATTGCTGTTGTTCCCGATTTTCGTAAGCGAATTTTGTTTAGCGATGAAGCGCACTTCTAGTTGAATGGTTACGTCAACAAACAAAACTGCCGCATTTGGAGTGAAGCTAATCCACAAGTGTATGTCGCAACACCGTTACATCCAGAAAAACTGACTGTTTGGTGCGCTTTATGGGCTGGTGGAATCCTTCTTCAAAAACGATGAAGGCCACAACGTTACAGTCAATGGTGATCGGTATAGAGCCATGATTACTAACTTTTTCATTCCTGAATTGAACGATCATGATGTCCAGGAGCTGTGGTTCCGACAAGACGGCGCAACATGTCACACAGCTCGTGCCACAATCAATTTTTTGAAAGACACGTTTGGTGACCGCCTAATTTCACGTTTTGGACCTGTGAATTGGCCTCCAAGATCTTGTGATTTAACGCCGCTAGACTATTTTCCGTGGGGCTATGTAAAGTCATTGGTCTATGCGGATAAGCCACAAACGCTTCACCATTTGGAAGACAACATTCGCCATGTTCTTGCCGATATACAGCCACAATTGTTGGAAAAAGTCATCGAAAATTGTACGTCCAGATTGGACTACATCCGAGCCAGCTGTGGCAGTCCTATGCCAGAAATCATATTTAAAATGTAATGCCACAAGATTATCTTTCGAATAAAAAAAATTCATGTCAATCGAATTATACATCGTTGTTTTATTGCAATTTAAAATTCTATACCTCTAAAAAAACACTCTTTAAGTGTATCTAAGTCTTAAAAAATTCTTTTCTTTCAAGAAATAAGGAGCAATACATTAAAATACAGAATGTGTATTTAAGTTAGTTTTCATAAACTGGAATTTTATTATGAATAATTTAGTTTAAGACTGCTTTTAGTTGTACCATTTGAAATTTCAAATGATACTTAAGCTTCTCTACCACGTCAAGGTAGCAGCGACAGAGAAGTGAGTACAGTTGGACCTCTACAAATGGGTATCTTTAGGACAGGGAACAAAATCAACTTCTGAAAAAATATATTAAAGTTTTTGTTTGTAAATCACTTGCAATATTTAGAATGAAACATGACTGAACTTCATTATGACAACTATTTTAATGGGGAAGTGATAGCAAATAAGATACGAGTTTATTCAGTTAAGAAATCTTTACTTTAAGTTGTTTCAATATTATTACTATTGAGACTTTAAATTTATGCATATAACCAGGTTATTTTTTACAGTTGCCTATTTGAAAAATTCAAGTGTATTCTTTTTTTTTTATAATTTCAATCAACTATTATAAATACATTGTTATTAATCTGGAGTTTTTACAGCATGTGGATCTAAAACCTACAGTAAAAATTAACATATATATTGCACATTACATATTAGTGAGGAATTTAAATATATAGACTTGAAATTTTTAAATGTCTTCTTGTGAATCCGGAACTCTATATTGGAATGACCTAAAACTACCTATAAAATAAAAAGGAACACATATGTTGCACATACGCATAAATCATTAGGAATTATTAAACGCCTTCTAGTTAATCAGCATTGCTCTATGATCTAAAAACATCTACGGTATAAGATTTTACATATTGCACATGGAAACCTGAAAATTCTAAAATTAGTATTAGATTACCACCTCTTTTAATTTCCAGTCATTTTATCCAAAATTAATGTTATGGTATCCGAACACGTTCAGAGTACTTTTTGACAAAATAACATATTTAAACATATAAAGGCTTTTTTAGGATTCAATACCAATAAATACTAATATTTAATCAACAATATTTAAAATGAATTGCCGGAATTTCATAAAAATCACAATTATATGCGAAATTTTAGCAATATTTTTGTAAAACTTCAAAGCAATTAGAGAAAAAGTAATAAACTTATATTAGTAAAAGAATTACCAAAACAATCTGGAAGCATTTATCTAGAGAATGTACTAAAATTTTAATGTTTTATTAAAATTTGAAACTTTTAGAGATGATTGAGTAAACTTTATAAGAAAAATAACGCCTTTATGAGACCATTATTTAAATAACATGCCCTAACTCAAATAATATTCATACTATAAGAAATATTTTAGTACATTCTCTAGAAAATAGTATAAGTATCAGGTTCGAAAAGTTTTATAGAGATATATTTGTAATATTTTGCGTATTCAGACTCGCCATGATAGATTTCGAGCAATTTAAATGCCCACTTCTGGTAGATCAAAGACCCACTTCCGTTTTTTCTAACTTAAAGGCCCACGGACAACCCTTTGTTAAGATTTCTGCTAGTACTTCTTCCAGTGAATCAGGCAGAATGCCCCATCCAGAGAAGGAAAACGCTGCTCCAACGACTTCTTTCATCTGCCCAGTGTGTGACAAAAACTGTTCGACAATCCATGGGTTAATTCGTCATTTGAAAATTCATACATCTTATGGAAAAGACGACGCCACACCCAGCACTTCAAATGAAAACAATACACAGAGGTAAGGAAGCTACCTTTATTAAAATCATCTGCTGTGATTCAAAGCGCTTTTAAAAGCAGAATAAAAACTCTACGTTTAGAAAACAGTGATCATTTCCTTGAAATAAAGCACTTCTTAAATTCAAAAGAACAGGATTTTCAGTATCTAATATTAAAAGAATTGCAAAAGAATGAATTAAAAGTTAATTGCATGTTAATGTGTAAATATTCTAAAGCTTCAAATACAGGGATTGTCACCTAGGAGAAAAACTTCAAAACAAAAAATAATATCATTCTTACCCAAACAAATATTGGTGAACTTTACTATTCTATTGTAGATAAGCTTTTAGCGGAGACCGCCGATTTCCAAGAAAAAGAATCCGGTTGGAGTCTATATTCAGTCTTGTATTTGGAAATAAGAGTTAACAAATTTAAACCATTATATGCTTCTTCATTTATTGGTTTACCAGCTATAATAAAAACGAAACATGCTGTGATAAATGTTCAAAACGATGATAATCTTTGTTTTAAATGGACCGTACTATCCGCACTATTCCCGGTGAAGGAGCATACATACCGCACACAACAATATAGTAATTATTCTAACTCTTTAGATTTCACTGGAATAAACTTCCCGGCTCCCTTAAAACATATAAAGAAATTTGAAGAAAAGAATAATATATCGATAAATGTGTACGGTTTAAATGAAAAAAATAAAGTGTTTCCTCTCCTAATTACCAAAACTGAAAGGAAGAAGCATCTCGACCTGATGTAAGTAAAAAATTCAAGTAATAATTCTCATTATTGCTGGATAAAATCTTTATCTAGACTTGTTTCAAGTCAACTGAGCAATTTCCACCATAAGTCATATATCTGCCGTCGCTGCTTGCAACATTTTATTTCAGAAAATATTCTTATAAAATATAGGGCAAATTGTAATTCACACGATAGTGTAAGAATTGAAATGCCCAAAGAGAAATTGCTATTTCTTAAAAATTTTCAGCACTCTGTAAAAATCCCATTCGTTGCTTGCGCAGACTTTGAATGTCTTACAAAGCCAATCTCATCTTGTGAACATTCTTCTGTAAACTCTTTTACAGTGAAATATCAAAAACTTGAACCATATAGTTTTTGTATTGATATATGTGTTATATGAATGGTATATATAAATATCCTATTGCATATAGAGGAAGCGATGCTGCCAAGGTTTTTGTGGAAGTTGTGACGAAGGAAGCAAAAGAAATTGAATATCTTTATTCAAATAAAAAACCTATATGATCCCCCTCACGAAAGAGCAGCAAGATGCTGACGCTTCTTCTACTCATTGTTATATCTGCGGCGGTAATTTCACGAAAGAGGACTGGAAATTGCGCGATCACTGCCACTTAACAGGTGTTTACAGAGGTCCTGAACATAACTCGTGTAATTTAAAGTACCAAACTTTCTACCTATTATATTTCATAATTCATCCGGTTATGATTCCCATTGGTTCATCAAAGAGCTTGGGAATGATAATTATGACATAAATGTGATACCTGTGAAAATACTGAAAAATACATTTATTTTTCCAAAAAAAATTAGTAAAAGATTCTCTATTAGGTTTTTAGATTCTTGTAGATTTATGCCTAGTAGTTTGGAGAAATTAGCAAAAAATCTAAAATCTAATCAATTTAGAAACGTGAGATCATTTATTTCAGATGATAAAGTATCACTGATTATGAGAAAGGGATGTTTCCCTTATGATATGTATCAGATGTTGAAAAACTGAATGATACATGTTTACCCCCCAAAGAGAAATTTTACAGTCGTCTCAACGATGAAGATATAACCGATGATGATTATCAGCATGCAAATCACGTGTGGAATGCATTTAACATTAAGAATTTAGAGGATTATTCAGATTTGTATGTAAAAACCGATGTTCTTCTTTTAAGCGATATTTTTGAGAATTTTCATAGCGTGTGCATGAAAGCTTACAATTTGGATCCAGTGTGGTATTGTACTGCACCAGGTCTTTCATGGGACTCAATGCTGAAACTGAACAAAGTAAAAATTGAATTGCTGATGGACTATGATATGTATTTATTCGTAGAAAAAGGTATACGGGGTGGGATCTCACAATGCTCTAATCGGTATGCAAGAGCAAATAATAAGTTTCTCCCAAACTTTGAACCTAGTAAATCGCAAAACTTTTTACTATACTTGGATGCTAATAATCTTTACGGTTGGGCTATGAGTCAACCACTTCCTTTGAATAATTTTAAGTGGGTTGATTTCTTAGATGTCGATCATATCGATGAGAATGGTGAAAAAGGATATATCCTGGAAGTGGGTTTAGAATATCCGGAATCTCTGCATAATTATCACTCGGATTTACCATTAGCCCCTGAATCTTCAGTAACCCCCGGATGTAAAGAAAAGAGATTATTAACCACATTATACCCTAAAACAAACTATGTAGTGCATATCAGGAATTTAAAACAATATTTAAAATTGGGTTTAGTTTTAAAAAAGGAGCATAAAATTTTAGAATTTCATCAAGAATCCTGGCTTCAGCCATATATAAAAATGAATACGCAATTCTGCACTGAAGCTGAGAACGAATTCGAGAAAAATTTCTACAAATTAATGAATAATGCAATTTTTGGAAAAACAATGGAAAACATACGAAAGCGTGTGGATATTCGACTGTGCAGTAATTGGGAGAAGGCAGAAAAATTAATATCTAAACCCAATTTTAAAGATAGGACAATTTTCTGTGAGAATTTAGCAGCTTTTCCTATGGGGAGAACTTCATTAGCATTGAACAAGCCCATAGCAGTAGGGATGTCGATACTCGATATTTCCAAGACTTTGATGTACGAGTTTCATTAACATAAGAAGAAAGCGTGCTACGGAGAAAATGTAAAACTTTTATATACCGATACCGATAGCTTCATTTACGATATAAAATGCGATGATACTTATAGTGACATTAAAAAGAATATAAATCTATTTGATACTTCAGAATACCCAACGAATAATATATATGGGATTCCACCTATAAACAAAAAAGTTTTAGGTAAAATGAAAGACGAAAATTGCGGTAAAGTAATGACCGAATTTATAGGTCTGCGTTCGAAAATGTATTCCTTTAAAGTGGAGGACTGTCATTTGATAAAAAAACTTAAAGGTGTAAAGAAATCAACTTTGCAGAAAAAAATTGATTTTGAAGATTACCGTAGGTGCCTACTAGAAGACATTAATTTATATACCTCAATGAATCTAATTAGATGTGTGAATCATAATATTAACAGTGTCACTCTCAACAAGCTTGTCCTTTCTGCTCATGATGATAAAAGGTTCTTGCTAAATAATAAAATAAGTACTTTGGCTTTAGGACATTATTCTATTAACTGTGGACAAAGTTAATTAACTTTTCGCTTGAAATTTATCATTGTATATTTTTCTGCATATATAATTCTTTATATATAATTCTGTATATATATATATATATATATATATACACTGCTGGACAATTGCTAAGGACGGATAACACTATCATCCATAGCAACCACAAAATGAAAGAGATCAAAATGGGGAAAATTAGAATAAGTGCGGGATATTAGTAAGAAGAAGTATGAGTATGCAAATTTTTTTCCACGTCTGTTCATCACGTGATAGCGTTCATAAGAGTTTTAAAGGTTTTGACGCGTGTGGACAGTTGTTATTTCAAGTCAAAGTTTTACAGGAAAGATTTAATAGACGAACTTAAAATTTTTGGAATGTCTTCCCGACATCACATACATGATTTTATGCGTGGCCGAATTATTGGAAAGATCGAAGAAGGGCGAAAAATAACAGATGTTGCCAGGAATTCGACATCGCTCACAGCGTTGTTTCACGGCTGTGGAAGTCATTTAAAACTACTGGAATGTGTAGTAGACGGCACGGGGGAGGTCATGTTAGAAGTACGACGCCTGCAGAAGACAGATATATCGTCCTATCAGCAAAACGGAACAGGCGCACCACAGCTCAGCAGGTGGAAAATCAGTTTCTTGCTGCCTCTGGAAAGCAGATCTCCCGAAAAACTGTTGCCAGACGTTTGAGGGGAGGAGGACTATACGCACGCTGACCTGTTGTGTGTGTCCCATTGACCAGACAGCACTGTACTGCCCGTTTGCAATGGTGTCGTAAGCATCACAATTGGAGTGAACAGGACTGGGCATGCGTACTATTCTCAGATGAGAGTAGGTTCAGTCTGTCATTGGATTGTAGACGCCAACTGATCTGGCGCGAGTGGTACTGCTTATCGTCCAGAAAATAGCCAGGAAAAGGACCGATATCCGACATGCAGTATCATGGTGTGGGCCGGCATCATGATCAATGGCCGCACGCGCCTACATGTGGTTGCGAATGGGACTATGAGGGGCCAACGATACATTGATGAAGTTCTACTTCCTCATGTTCGTCTTTTCCGTGGTGTTGTCGGTGATAAGTTTGTTTTTATGGACGACAACGCAACATGTCATCGAACACTCGCTGTTCAGGATTGTCTAGACAGCGAGGGTATTCAACGTCTCGTATGGCCAGCGCGTTCTCCAGATCTAAACCCCATTGAAAATGTATGGGATGCTTTGGAGAGGCAAGTTGCTGGTCGAAACTATCCTCCGACAAACAAGAACCCCCTCATCCGTGCACTCACAGAGGAATGGGATAAATTGCCTCAACAGCTGCTGGATAATGTTGTGCAAAGTATGGTACGACGTGTGGAATGTTGCATCACACTCCACGGTGGAGATATCCCGTACTGATATCTTTCTTTAAGGTGCCTGCTGACTTTTAGATGCATTGTTCCATTTCTCCGTACGCAGATCAAATGAACATTTTTTTTTTCTTTCAGATGTTTCACAGCTTTTGTACTTTCCAGAACAATAAATATTCTTTATACTAATGTCTGAACAGTGTGGCAACTATATTTTATCCTACTAGGCCTCATGTCTCGCTTAATGTTATGTTACATAGCAATTTGTGATCCGTCCTTAGCAATTGTCCAGCAGTGTATATATATATATATAATAATAATTCTATTTATTTAATTGTGTATATATAATTCCGTATATAGAATTCTGTATATATAATTCTGTATAAATATACGTATATATATAATTCTGTATGCATATTTAATTCTGCATAAGTCTATTTCTAAAAATTGGATTATTCGGGTTGAATTTATTACGAATTATTTATCTCATTTCAACTTCGATATTTTGTGCATAAATAAAATATATTTTTTATTTTATTGGTTTTTTATTTGTATTTTTTATAATTTACTTCTAAGATAATTTTTTAAAGGTACATACATATAAAATAAAAGTTTTAGAGATATATTTTTCATTTGCAATGGATTTTCCTTACATAAAACATCCCTTTTCTATGCTAATATGTGGTCCGTCTAATTCTGGTAAAACTTACTTTGTAAAACGTTTATTAGGTACGAAATTGATTAAACCAATCCCTTCAAAAATCATTTGGTGTTATGGTGCTTATCAAGAACTTTTTAATGAAATACTTGATGTTGAATTTCATGAAGGTATACCCCATGATATAGAAAATATGAGAGATGTTCTTATAATAATAGATGATTTAATGAGTGAATTGGGTGATGAGAGAGAGAGAGAGAGAGAGAGATAAAAAATTATCAAATTTATTTACAAATGGAAGTCATCATAAAAATATATCTGTTATCTTTATTGTTCAAAACATTTTTATAAGGGTCGAGAAATGAGAAATGTTTCTTTAAATGCTTCTTATTTATGCCGTTTCAAAAGCATTAGAGACAAACAACAGATTTCTTGTTTAGCTAGACAAATGTATCCTTCAAAATCAAAATTTTTTCTTGAAAGCTACAACGATGAAACATTTCGTTCATATAGATATTTATTTATCGATTTGAAACCTAAAACTGATGAACAATTACGCGTACGTACGAATATTTTTCCTGGCGATAAAAACATTGTTTATGTCCCTCGATTATAATTGCTCGCAGAAATAATACATTTTAGCGTAATATTTATTCTGTGTTTTAAAATATATTATGTAAAGGATTGAAACATATGGTATACGACATTCGCTTTAAACATGTCGACTAAGCAACATATTCAGCATTTAAAACTTTTAACTAAAAGTAAAAGTAAGAAAAAGATTTTGCGAAAATGTTCAAACTCTCTGATAAAGGCCATATGTGAATGTGCTATGAACACTTTAAAAGGTAATGTTCCATTGACCAAACGCCAGAAGTCAAATCTGATCCCCTTTAAAACGGTCGTACGGAAGTTGGGAGATAGATCTATTACTTTATATAAGAAAAGGCATTTGTTAGTTCAAAAGGGGGAAGAATTCCTTAGTTTCTTAATTCCAGCTGCCCTTTCGGTTTTATCTTCTCTATTTAATGGAACATACTAAGAAACTTATGCTTGTCCCGGAAGAGAGAATTTGAACATTTGCTCAGGACCAATTGTCTACACTAGATAAACAGATGCATACCATTCTTCAAAGGAAAAATATCACCGACGAAGAAAAAGCAACTCTTTATATTCAAATCCTTCAGAAGTTTGTAAACTTTCCCTCTCTATTCTAGTAAAAATCTTGATATCATTGAGGCAGTGGACACAAAACAGGAAAATTATTATCAAAATCAGTCTGCAGACAGGGTTGAAGATAAGATAAATACCTTTACAAGCTTATCACCAAAAGAGCATGTTAAAACCCGTCCCAAAGAGGAAACAAGCGCTGATACAATTGAAGAGGAGATAGGAAGCATAGTTCCAGTGAAATGCAAAAAATATCCCAAAGAAAATTTTAAACATTATCCAGCAAAATCAAGGAGAAATACACTGGACACCCGATAAAGTACTAATAGTGGATGGAAAAATTATACGCAATACAAATATTATAAATTTGATTACTCATCTAGTACGAGACAAGAAAAAAAGGCTTTTGGATTTGAATTTTTTAACGAAGTTTTAAAAAGAAAAAAATTTCCATCAAGCTATATTAAGAATAAATATCTGAAAACAAAAGTATTGTATGGAAAACCTTCATCATGGATAATATATTAAGTGTAATTTTTTGTTCCTTAATAAATTGCTTTTTCTTTTCAATTTATACTTCGTTTAGTTTTTATTTATTTCAGAAAGTAAAATAATATAGTATTTTTTATTCATACTAATCATTAAACATCAAACAATATTATACATTTGTAATAAAAATTAAATTGTCTTACAAAATAATAACACAAACACAAAATATAAGAAATATATATATTCACCATCTATAAAATTTAATCTTACATTATATCTTTTCTTAAAATATTGATACAGTCGAAAATCATTAAGTTTACAACGAGAGAATTCATGTATTACATATTCCATAGAATAACCTTGGCTTATTTTTAAAATAAAATACATGCAATAAAGTCCACGAACATTTGATGTGAGACTTTGGGTGGATTTCTTATTCCATTTCACATTCGTAAACTGTTCAGCATACTTAGAAATATGATCCCCGTACATTTCTGGTGGGAATCCATAAGAATCAAAAAATTCTAAAGTGTTCTTGTCTTTAAAATGCATCACCAACCAGTGTGATCCTTCTTGGTCACGTGTATCTGTATTTACAACTATGGTAGCACGTTCTTTTGGAAGAGGTATTTCGTCTGATGGGAAAACTCCAATGAAATATCTTGATGCATCTCTATCATTAAACAAAATTCGATGAATCTGTGAGGCATACATTAGCTTCCAAAATCGAAGAGCACGTTTCTTGTTTTGTTGATTTCAATCAGGGACTCAAATTCGGCAAAAACTATGAATTAAACTGTCTGCTCTAGAGCTTTATATATATATTAAATTTTAATTCTATTCTTAAGTTACTGTGCTTGATCAAATTGAAATGTTCCCCATCACATAAATCAGGTGATAAATCAAACAGATATAAAGCATATCCTTTAGGAAACTCAGTTCTCGATAAATAAAGACCTTCAGACTGTAAGAATAGATTCTGGTATGCTCTAATGTAGTTATCTTTTTCGAAATCTAGTTCTATTGGTTGATGAGGCATAGGGTGACCATCTACATAAACTCCTAAAAAGTTCATATAATAATGGTTGAATTCGAAGGGAGACTTCTTGTAGTTTCCGTTAAATGCATCATTATCCACATAAGCCAGCACCAATCATTTGGGCATCTGCCCCGAAAAAACGTTATCCTGAATGAAAGAATAGCTGGATTGAGGTATAGAAAATACTTTACATACAACTCTATCGATGGGGTATTTAGCTGTTGCTTTTTCTAAAGCTTTCGCATGTCCTATGAGAACTCCCGGATTTACACGTACTTTTCTTACAAAGAGAGAGATGTGATCAAAAACCACTTTTTAATCCCCCTCTCTCATCAAGCAAAATTCTGTTTTACTTCTAATTAGTTTATATATAATCTTTAAATCCACTAGGTTAAGCAAAAGTCTATCTTGATTAAACAAATCTACATGAAGTCCCCCAATCATATCAACAGTCACGCTGTTTTTGAATAATGAAACTCGTTTGCTGAATCCTTCATTTGGGTCCTTATCATCTTTGTCATATATACTCATTCGACCCGCTGTATCCTTATCATAAACTTCAGATGTAAGCTGTGAAATCTTGCTGTCATACCCATGGTTTAAAAGAGTTTGTATGATAGCTCTATAAGCTACTACTATTAGTATACTACTAGTACTACTAGTATTACTACTAGATGTACTACTAGTATATTAGTACTACTAGTATTACTACTAGATGAAATGATTCTTTCGTTTAAACTAATATCCACTTGAGAAAATAAATAGTGATGGAAAAGATTAACGGGGCTGACTTTATTTTCTTCTGTTATTAGTTTTCCATCCCTTTTTAAAATTTTTGCTCTAACATAAAGTTGAGTTTGAGATAAATCAAGGTACTCTTCACCGCTTCCTGAAATGACAAATTCAATAGGTTCTCCGACAGATACGTTTGCTATTGGATGAAACTGAACTCAATGACCTCTTTCAATTACCGTTTTGGTAGGCGGAAGTGCAAATAAATTAAGTTCGGATTTTGCACATTCTGGGGAATCCTTCAAAAGAAATGTCACTTTTATTGCGTATCAAAAATATCACATCTTTTCTTCTTCCTTACTTTCGATTGAATGAGATATATATACTTTGGAAGTTTCTTTTTCCTTTTATAGGTTTTCCCTTTACCGAGCATATCATCTGCTTTTTTAATTGCCTTCTTTGCTAATATTCTTCCCGTTTCCTTTGCCCTCTCTTCAGCTGATTCTTGCAAATTTCGTCCTTCTAATAAATCATTCGCTATTTGAGCCCCTGTTCTTAAAACTTCTTTTTCAACATATTTGGCTCCTCATGATAAAAAGGGTAGAGCAGAACGTCTTTTAAACCATCCTCCGATACCACATCCCTTTTGAAAAGATTGACCTTGATAATAAGAAAGTCCATTGCCAGCTTGGTCGATGAAGTAGTCTTCATATTGTTTTAAACAACAAGTATACGGAACGAGCATCTTTATTCCACAAAGTTTGATTCTTGAATGAACTTTATACCTCCATTAATTTTCTTTTATACTATTTGTTTCATGCGAAAATGGATCACCGCTATAACTCTACCCTTTTCAAAGGGTACTAAATCACCTGAATGTAATCTAAGATTCAATTCAATTGTTTGAAAATGCTGACGTATTACTGGAACATAATGAGGTCTTGTGTAGTGTGAATTCACCACTTCTCCATCTTTTCCTTCGACTTTTACAATTTTCAAAAGGGGAGATTGAATATCACCCACAATTTGAGGTTCTACCAAATCACAATAAACATATATAAGGGGAAACGAAGCATTAGGATCAGCGATATAAGGACTTTCCTTTTAATTTCACCAGGTTCGAAACCAAGGAGTTCAGAATTACCTGCAGCTAAAAAGATTTTAATATGTCCTTTTGTCTTGATATTCACTCTTTTGACAACAGGATGATAATAAAATTCTTTTTTGTTCTTAAAATCTTCTGAGTACATTCCCTCTAAAATGTCAGGAATGGACTCGTAACATCCTTGAGGAATTTTTCTAGCTATCAACTTCCCATCGCCTAGATCAAAACCGAATAAATTATTACCTTCTCTTATATTGTACCATGTATGAGGATAAATAAAGTCAACTAATCCCATTTCCCATTCTCCCTTTAGAGTAATAGGAGTCGGAAGTTGTGTAATAAAATGTGAAATTTTATTTTCTGGAAAAAATCCTTGGAGCTATCACTCACAAGTGTTATGTAGAAAGACATTTTTACGACTGATGACTAAGTAGATATTGATAGTTCTTTATAGATGTTTCACGTCCTGTACCCACATGTTAAATTTTTCTGTATACCCCAAAAATTGTACAAAATATTCAAACTTGCCATTCTTTTTTCGTGTTTTCAAAATTTTTTCGATGGGATAATAGCCTGAATCCGTTACTTTTTGAAGTTCTTGTTCATAAAATGTACCCCGAATTACTTCTCCTGTGAAGTCTTTTACTTTATAAACAGTGGGCTCCCTGCGAAGAATGTGATAAACGGTAAAAATCTCTCGCGTCCAATTTTGTTCGTATCCTTTTTCGAATATTAATTTCTCTCTGCTAATTCGAACTGTATCCCCTATTTGAAATCTAGGTTTAGAGAATGTTTTATTTTGATTTCTATATAAATTTTTCCATGCCTCCTCTTCATTTTCCTCGGTTACAGAAGCGGGTGCCATCTGAATACTTCTGTGCCAAGTATTATTATAAATATGGACTAATTTGTCAATAACATCGATATAACGCTTTGTATTCATTTCCGTAAAATACTTCCACATTTTTGTCTTTAACGTTCTGGTAAATCGTTCTACAACAGAAGCTTTCGTATTAGTATTCGTCATAAAAAATACTATTTCCTTCTTTTTGAGATAATTCTGAAAAAGTTTGTTTGTAAATTCTTTACCAGCAACAGTTTGAAGTTTAAGAGGAATATATGTTCAGAAAATATTCGTTCAAGGGCCGATACTATTGTTTTCGCATTCTTATCATGTAATAGAATAGCCCAAGTATATTTAGATAAAACACAAATGCAAGTAAGTAAAAATCTATACCCATTGTAACGGCGTGGCACATAGTACACTAGGAGGCTTGACACACAGCACATGATAGACTAGAAAGAGGGCGCTGCTGTGAACTGTTCTGCCCTTTGAGCGGGAAGGAGAGAAGAAGAGGAGAGTCTCGAACGAAAAATTGACGAAGCTGCATGTACGGTGACTACGGTGAGAATACTGGGCATATGGCTCGCGAAGCGAGCCTCCATCCCATATCCGGAATATAGATGTGGATCGACTGTAATTTGTGTCATGCTAGCGTGTAGCAAGCAGCTGATTGGACGAGCCAATCGTTGTAATTTCCTGGGTCATTCAGATTTCTGAGGTCTTGGCAGAGAGCTGAAAGGGTGCTCTCTTATTGGTGCATGGCGGGTGAGGAAATTGACTCTCATTGGCTGCTCAAATCTCTCGGAAAGAAATTTAAGACTAAGGGGGAGGGGCAAGCCCAGATGGTGGGAATACGACAAAAATATTTAAAAGTTATATATAAAAATAAAGGAATAAAATTTTAGCATAGGTTGTGCAATAAAATTGCACTAAATAATAATTTTAAGGTGGGTTGTAAGAGTCGAGAAGAATTCTTCTCGGTCTTTTAGTTGAATCTTGAGGATTATAGCTATTTAAGTTTAATCATATTACTATTATTAGTGAATTGCAGAGAGTTAAAAAAGTTTTCTGCAATTTTCTGAATGTAGGATTTAAAACTATTGATTTTAATGGCTTTCCGAATGTCGTCATTTCTCATGTACCTGGAGGCTTTAACGATCATTCGGATTGTTGAATTTTGAAGAGTATCTAGGATATTAATATTAGTTTTAGCGGCGTATCCCCACACTGGGCACCCATCTGATAAAATTGGACGCATAACGGCTGTGAATAAAAGCACTTTATCATTTCTAGATAGTTCGGAATTACGGCCAATTAGGGGGAATAGTTTAAACATTATTTTCCGGAATTTTTGACGCGTGTGTTGAATGTGTGTTTTCCAAGTGAGATTTTTATCAAACGTAATACCGAGGTATTTAGTACTTTGAGACCATGGGATTGTTGTGTTGTACATTGTAGGTGGTGGTGGAATTTTGCGTTTTTTTTAGTAAATAATACGGCGGCAGATTTTTCAACATTAATGCTGATTTTCCACCGGTCGTAATATTTTTCCAGTATTTTTACGTGCTTATTTAGTACAAATGTGACTGATGTGATTCTCTTGAAAGTTGTGTGCACAGCTGTATTGTCTGCATACATGTTTAGTTTAGTCAGTGTGTATTCTGGTATGTCGTTGATGTATAGATTAAAAAGCAGGGGTCCAAGTAGACTGCCATGCGCCACTCCACAGTTAGTAAATTTAGTAGTTGACAACGTATCCTTGACACGAACCTGATAGGAACGATTAGAATTGTAGGAGTGAAGTAGAAAAATGAGAGGTGGGGGAATATTATAATTAATAAGTTTATAGGGGTAAGTCCAGTAAGCCACACACAGTCGAAGGTTTTCTGGGTATCCAGAAATACTGCGCCGGTGCTCTTTTTAATTTGAAAGCCCTCTGAGATTGCTTCCTTTAGGTTTAATAGCGGGTGTAGAGTAGAGAGTTTATTGGTGAAACCATATTGATTAGGGTTAATAATATTGTTTGTATAGAGAAAGTCTTTAAGTCTAGTTAGAATAATAGATTCGGCTATTTTACTTAAGGTAGAAAGCAAGGAAATTGGTCTGTAACTGGATGGAATATTTTTGTTTTTACCTGGCTTAAGAATTGGAAAAATGATGGCTTCTTTCCAAGCTTTTGGAAAGTAATTAAAGGTTAAAATTTTATTAATAAGAATTGTTAGTATGAGGATAGCTTTGAGGGTGAAATTTTTGGTCATTCGATTACTGATGCCGTCTTTACCTGGCGCTTTTTTTAGAATTAGATTTTTTAATGTAGGAAATAATCTCAGAGGGATATGCAGTTTCAGTGGTAGTGGGAAAGGGAAGGGAGAGGAAGAAGTTAACCGTATTATTGATTAACTCGTCATCATCATCAAAGTCATTATTAGGTCTAGAATTTTCAGTGATATTATCAAGAATAGATTCGGCAAGGATATTTGCTTTTTGATTATCTGTAACAGCTGTGCCGGTAGAACAGTTTAGAGGTGGAATGTCGGAACGCTTATTTTTGAGGAATTTTTGCACCGCCCATAGAATATTGTCTTGTGCGTTGAGAGCTTGCAATCTGGCTGTCCAGTTATCGTTGCTGTACACTGGTGTGCATAAATTAAGGACGAGACGGTTTTTTCAATATAACTTTGTACAAAAGCTTTCCAAATCAACACATTTAATACCGTAAGATCACCAATACGTAAGGACATGTGTAATATGTAAGCAACACTTACTAAAAGAGAAATCAGAGGGATAAAAAGAAGCTTGATTGAAAAAGTAGCATGGAGCGCAATGCGACTGAAGGCCGAAACATCCCTGTGATGGGTATCCAGCAAGAAACATCCGCTCTTTAGTAGGGGATATGATCTCCCCTGACTGCTAGGCAGGTTTCACAGCGTCTGCCCATGTTGAGAATGAGGGTGTCAATGAGTTGTTGAGGCATTGCTGCCCATTCGTCTTGCAGCGCCAATCGAAGCTCCCGAATCGTTACTGGTGGTAAGGTACGAGCTGCCAAACGTCTGCCTAGAAAATCCCATACATGCTCGATGGGATTGAGATCCGTAGATCGTGCCGGCCAATCCATACGTTCAATATCCTCACTCTCTAAGAGCTGTTCGGCAGCTACTGTGCGATGACATGGTGCATTGTCGTCCATGAAAAGGAACTGCAGACCCATAGCGCCTCTAAAAAGACGCACATATGGAAGACGAATCTCGTTACAGTAACGGGTCCCGTTGACTGAACCAGCGTCGAAGATGTGAAGGTCTGTACGACTACCAAGCATGATGCCTCCCCAAACGAGAACACCGCGACCTCCATATCTGTCCCTTTCAATGATGTTCGAGGGATGATTGCGGCTTCCCCGCTCTCTCCAGATGAGTATGCGATGAGAATCGCTACTCAAACTGAATCTGCTCTCAGCTGTAAAGAGTACTCGTCCCCATTTATTGTCTCTCCAATTCCGGTGTTCCCGGCACCACAGAGAACGCCTTCTCCGATGGGCAGGCGTTGAAGGTACACACCGTACAGGGCGTCGTGCAAACAGACCACCACCGTGCAGTCTTTTGGCCACGGTAAAACGCGATATCGGTCGTCCAGTCGCCTGTGTCGTGTGTCTTGCGATTTCTCCCGCTGTCTGCCGCCTGTTTCTTCTGGCCTGTAAAACAATGTACCGGTCATTTGCGAGTGTGGTTCCTCGTGGACGACCACTACTGAACTCCCGGATAGCTGTTCCTGTAGTTTGAAATTGTCTCCAAAGTCGTGAAACGATGCTGTGAGCAATTCCGAACTCTGCAGCCACACTTTTCACACTGCGGCCTTCCTCCAACTTCCCAATGATTCGACCTCGGGTAAAAGCATCCAGATGTCGTCTAACAGATTGATTATTCGCCATTTCTCGCTGAGGCAGCAACTCGATGTGATTTTAACTGCTATACGGCGTGCAATCGCTTTGCCAGAAATACTGATCTTACACCGACAACATGCTTTATACTACTTAGACACTCCCCCATTACGTCTACCTGCATATCTGTGCATGTGCTACCGTACATCACCTTACTTAATCTCCTGATTGGTCTTTCTGTCCGCTCTGCCTCTTCGTTTAGCTGATATGCTAATTTTTCGACTTCGTCCTTAATTTTTGCACACCAGTGTAATTACGTAGTTCTTTCTTGACATTTTTTTGTGCTCTATTGTAAAGTGTTTTGTAGTGTGGATCGAGAGTTCTGTGATACAAATTTCTGTATTGGTTTTTCTGTTTAATGAGATTGTGTATGTGTGGCGGTGTGTAGCTTTTGTGGAGCGTTTCCATTGGTCGGGAGGCGTGGCTACGGGCGGCGCGGACCGTTTCGGTGAACTCTGAAATTTTTTGGTCGATATCGGTGCCTGAATTAATAGAATTTGGATGATAATTAATTAGAGAAAGCTTGGTATTAAGTTGCTTAGAGAAAAGTGGCCAGTTTGTGTGAACGGCTCTAGGGTTAGTAACATCTTTTTTGAGAGTAAAATTAAGAAGAACGGGGTTATGATCGGAAGATAAATCGTGAAGGGAGTTTATGGTATATGGATAGTAAAAGTTTTTAATAACAGCGATGTCGAGAGTATTAGCAGAGTTAATCCCGAATCTCGTTGGAGAATCCAGGTAAGCAATATTTAAATTAGTCAGGTTAACAAAGTCACGGAGGCGTACGCCTCTAGAAGAGTTAGTGTTGCAGTTCCAAGTAGTATGTGGGGCATTAAAGTCGCCGAATAAAACACAGTTACTGCTGGTTTGAATAAGATTTTCAATATCGATAGTGAATGTATACTTGTCCGACTTCGGCGGTAATAAACACTGACAATCGAGATGGGATCATGATCGATAGGGGTTAGTATTACAGTAGTAGCTTCGACAGTTTGCAAGGATGGCGTGGGAAACGAATAGTGCTTTATAGAGTTTTTAATGAGAATTAGAGTTCCACCGAAGGCCCTGTAGTTTTCAGTTGATGTTGGTCTGTCATTTCCGTAGCAAATGTAGTTAGCTATGTTAATGTTGTGTGAAGGTCTCAAATGTGTCTCTTGAATTGAAATTAGATCAGGGGAGTGCTTTTCTATGAAAATCTTAAGTTCAGTTATTTTTCCAAGTAAGCCGTTTGCGTTCCAGGAGCACAAACTGAGACCGATTGGGGACTTACTGATCCTTATTAACGTTGCAGGATGCCTCTATTAGGCCGTACATTTGATTTGCATCCGCTTGTGCGGAGTTAACTTTATCGAAATTATTTGCAATTGCTGGGGCTGTATTCATTGCGTTTAGGAGTGGGATTAGACATTGCACTGTAGTTGAGAGTAGTGCTTTGATATCGCTATTATTAGCGTTTGGAATGTTAAGGTTTAGATTGGGAGCTTGAGTAGTGCTAATTTGTGGATTTACATTACGATTTTGGATGGGTGGGGTTTGATTTACGGTCTCAGTTTGGCGAGACATCTCAAATCTTCGTGGCGCCATCTGGTGCTGATTTTTGTTTTTAATTGCTGGTTTCTCGGAAGTAACTTGAGCATAGGAGAAGTTAGGTCTTACAAAACTATTGTATAAGTTAGTATAGCTGTTTCTATTAACTTGAGCGGTGCCCTTAGGGGGCTTTGGGAAGCCGTACCAATTGGCCATGTGACCGTACACCTGGCAGTTGATGCAGAATTTGGTTTCTAATCTTTGTTTTGCTGGGCAGTCTTTTGTAATGTGTTCCTCTCCGCATTTAAGACAGCGGGGTTTGAGATAGCAATTGTCTGCGTTATGGTGAAAATTATTGCAAGAGAAGCACTGTGTGACTCCTCTGCCGTTGTAGCCGTCAACAGTAATTTTTAAGTGCGCTAGAGTTTTAAGGTCGAAGATTTTAAGGTTTTCAATAGTGCGGGGGAGTGTTACCTGAAAAATAGGTAGCTTTTGTTTCGATCGGCGTCCTATGAGTTGTGTCACCCTTTCGGGTTCAAATCCTTCGTTTTCGAGGTCTTTTTTGATATCTTCTGGGTCTGCTTTTTTTGGGTATCCTTTGATGACAATTTTAATTGGGCGTTCGTTTTTAGGGGTGATGACATAGAAATGGTATCCTAGTTCTTTGAGTGTTTGACGGACAATTCTGTTTTGTTCGGTAGTATTGAAGTACAGTTTAATGTACTCGCCAGTTGTTTTAAGTCTGAGATGAGGGTAAATCTTCTTAATGGTATCTACTTGTACACGGTAGTTGTTAGTTATTCTTAGCATGAGAGGGGGTGGGAGCGCATTGCTTCCATTTCTCTGATTGGCTGAGACAGTGGGTTCTGAGTTATTTGCGGTAGGTGGAGCCAGTTGACCTGAGACTTGTTTAATAAGTACGTTGGGGAGTAGGGAATATTGGTTTTCTATTCCAATATCTTCAGGTTCCTGCAGGATGGTTTTACGTGCAGTTTTTCTGAGTGGAGGGAATTCAAAATCGTCCTCATCTTTTCTTTTTTTGTTGGTTATTTCTCCTAGTGGGAGAAGGTGGGGTTGTATATTTAGGGGTGCTTTTAGGTGAGACATGATGAGAGTAGCTTGGGTTGGTACATGGGGAGAGAGAGTCAAAGTCACTCACCGCTTGCTGTAGTGTGCTTTGGACGTCCTGGTACTCGTTCCAAGCCAGTTGGTAAAGGGAGTCACCTTCGTCGTGTCCTTTGTCCTGCCTCAAGAGTGAGATCGTCCTTTCCTTTTCATTACAGATAATTTGTAGCCTCGGAATGTATATTTTCATCGAGGTGAGCTCTTCGCACGGTGTGGGAGCTGTGCCGTTCGATGCAGTAGATAAGGGAGATTGCGGAGTAAAGTCCATGTCAGTTTGGTTATTAAGTGCCATATCCAAGTCGTGAATCCGTGAGAGCAACTAGAGAATGAAAATACTAACTATCTGTCTACTCAGATAGCACTGAAAAGTGCTGTAGCCAGATGATAGTGAAGTATGAAATGGAGAGTGAACGTGCGAAATTGAATTGGATCGTATAGATGACGCATCCAACTCGATAGAGTGAGATCTCTTGCAGGCCACTGTCTAAGAGCGGCGACCAGTCAACCTCTATAGTCCGAGTCCAATCCGGTTACTATCGATTCCTTCATGCGAAAAACCGAAGCTGCATGTAGTTCCCGTTTGTGACTTTTAATTGTAAATGAAATTATTAATATAGTGATGTGTTTTGAAGGAAGTAATAAAAAACGGTTAATCCGGTTAATTAGAGCTGATTAATTCAACTACAAGACGATCTTACAGACTGGTGGCAGCGATGGCACGAAAACTAAAAACAGTGTCTTTAACAACAAAAGAAATAGTTGGGGTAAGTACTTTTTGTTTAATAAAATTTTTGTTTCTGTGGATTCAGAATACCAGCGGAATTATTTTACTCTCATTATTGTGTTAGAATTTTTTTTGTTGCGAATAGAAGTGTTTAGTTTTTCTGAAAAAAAAAGTAAATCTGTAGATTTTATTTGAATGGTGTTCTTAGATTTAAAAGTGGTCATTACATTGAAATATTTTTAATAAAAAATGTGTTAGTTTTTACAAATATAAACATCTATTATTATTTTCGAGTTAAGGGTGAAGTTGCAGAATTTCTATAGATAGAATTCTTTTTAACATATTTGCTTGCATTTGTTTGTTTTAAATCGAAAATAAATGACAATTAATGAGTGACAAATTAAATTTTGAAGAGACTTTATGAAGAGATAATTTGGACTTAAGGTGTATGTTATTGTTTTGCATTGAAAGTTTATTTTTTATTTTTGTGCTTGTTTGATTATTCTGGTATTGTAGTTACGTAAATATTTTAATCACTTGAAACTTTTGAAAAATAGAATTCGAAAGTGCTGAATATGTATGTATTCGTTATAATTTAAGTGTATATTTGTGCATATTTTGCTGCAGTGCAAAATCTATAACTACTTTTAGTTAAATAATATATCGAAAAATAAGTTTCTTACTCGTCTTATTTTAATTTTCTTTGTGGAAAGCATTCTGATCTTGTTCGTCCCTAAATCATGGCATATTTAGCAAAAGGTAATAAACCTGATCTTTTGTCAGTATGTGAGAAAATGGGGTTGAAGTAGATCAGTCCAGCAAGGTGGTAGATATAAAAAAATTGATTCCAAATAGCGAATCTTATATTGAAGAGGAAGTGAAGATAATTCTCGACAGAGTCATTAGTGATAGGAAAGAACGAGAAAGAAGTAAACAAGAAGAAAAAGAAAGGGAAGAAAGAAATAAACAAGAAGAAAAAGAAAGGGAAGAAAGAAGTAAACAAGAAGAAAGGGAAGAGAGAATGGCTCGAGATGCCAGACAACACGAATTAGAATTGAGAAAATTAGAATTATCGCAGCAGAATCAACCATTAAATGATGAATCTGGAAGAAGAGTTGAAATTGGACCTAAGATTCAATTGACACAAATCACAACTAAATTTTATGAAAAACATGATGAGATTAGTTTATATTTGATTAATTTTGAAAGGAAGGCAGAATTAGCTCAAGCATCAAAGAAGGATTGGGTGGCCTACTTGTTGGCGGTTTTACCAGCAGAACTCTCTAATATGCTATCTAGAGAACCTACCGAAAGGGCAAATAATTATGATTTTGTAAAAGATCTTATATTTAAGAGGTACAGGTTGAACAGCGAAAAGTTGAAGCAATGTTTTTACAGACATCAAAAATCAGCAGAGAAGTCTTGGAGGAATTATGCTCATGAGCTGAATAGTTATTTTACAGAATGGATAGCTGAATTGCAGGTTAAAACTTTCGAGCAACTGAAAGATCTATTAATAACTGAGCAATTGAAGTACCGTGTTCCAGCTGAAGCAAGAGAGCATTTTCTTGATGACTGGATCAAGTTAAAAACTCCCTATGAACTTGCAGAGAAATTAGACGAATATGAAAGCATCAAAGAGAGTTTCAGAAGAGAAATCCCTAAGAAAAATAGTTACAAATTCCAAGGTGGTGTAAATTATTGTGGTGCCAGACCAAAGGAAACTCCTAAAGATTTCAAGTCAAAATTTCAAATAAAAAAGGAACCTGTCCATGAAAAAAAATCACGAGAAAGACTTTGAGAAGAGAAGACAGCTTCGATGTTATGAATGCGGGTCTTATTCACATCTCAGACCACAATGTGATAAACTAAAGAAGAATTAAGAAACAGTCGCGTCTAATGAAACTGTTAGAAATGGTACTGATGTATTGGCACCATATACAAGTTTAGGAACAGTGAATGGAATTGAAATGCCTATACTACGAGATACTGGTGCAACTCTCGATTTAATATGTAAAAAATACGTAAAGCCTTCCATGTTTATAAATGAAACTGTGTGGATTCGAACTCCTCTGGAGGAAACCGCAGTGTGTCTGCCAATGGCTGAAGTTGAGTTGGACTGTGTGTTTGGTCATGTGATTACGAAAGCTGCTGTTTTAAGAGATTCATTAGATCAAGGAAAATATCTTTTGGGAAATAAGACTGCTGCATTGTTTGAAGAAGTGAAGAAGAATAAAAGAAATACAAGTGTATATATGGTGAACGCTGTTGAAACACGTTCGCAGAAGAAATTGACTGAAGAGAGTAAACAAGATCTTAACATGTCAGAAGAAACTATTCCTGAAAGTAACGAAAAGAATAAAGAATCTCTGGAGAAACTGGATGATATTTTGCCTTTAATTCAACCTGAAATTTCTGAATCAAATCTTATAAAATTATCTCATAAAGATTTTGCAAAGGAACAAATGAACAGTGCTGAATTAAAAACACTGTTTTAAGAAGCTAAAAGCGGGTCTTCAAAGAAAAATCATTATATTGTCAAAAATAACTTACTATTTTTCCAAAAAGAAGATAAGGATGGCCCTAAAAGTAAATGTTTGGTTGTTCCCGAAAAGTATAGAAAAAATTTGATGACGATAGGTCACGAGGCGTCTGCAGCTCATCTAGGAGTAACTAAAACAAAATATGCCATATTCAAAACATTTTATTGGCCTAAATGATTTAGTGATGTTGAGGACTTTGTAAAGACATGCGACAAATGTCAAAGGGTGGGTAAACCGCAAGATAAAAGAAGGCCCCACTAAAAATTGTTCCCGTAATAACTGAAATTTTCACAAAGATTAACATCGATGCAAGTGGACCTTTACCAATGACACCGTCCGGAAATAAATATATAAGTACGACGTTATGTATGTCATCAAGGTATCCTGATGCCATTCCTGTAGCAAACCTTTGCTCAACAACTATTGTAAATGCATTGTTACAGATTTTCAGCCGAATGGGGTTCCCAAGAGAATTACAGACTGACCAAGGCACGTCATTCATGAATGCACTAACTACGAAATTTTTAGAAAGATTTGGAGTTAAAGTAGTTATAGAAGTTCTGTTTATCATCCACAAAGTAATCCTGTGGAAGGAATGCACAGAACATTGAAGAGGATTCTTCGTGTCCTGTTTCTAGAGGCAATTCCAGATTGGGAGAAAATTCTGCCTCAAGCCCTCTTTGCCCTAAGAAGTGTTATACACGACAGTACATGGTTTTCACCAGCTGAACTAGTTCACGGGAAAAATCTAAGGACTCCTGTGATGTTATTGTACGAGAAACTGACAGAAGAAGAGCATGTAGAAAGCAGTGTTGTGGATTATGTATTTGAACTCATTAATAGAATGAAAAGATGTCAGGAATTGGCAATCAATAGAATGAAAAGATGTCAGAAATTGGCAATCCTACACATGGAAGATGCCAAAGAAAAACAGAAGTTGTGGTATGATCGCCGGACCGTTAAGCGTCAATTTCAACTGGGTGAACTGGTTTTGGTCATAGCTCCATCCAGGCCTAACAAGTTATCTGTTCAGTGGATTGGCCCTGGAGAAATAGTGCAACAACTCTCTGAGACAAATTATGTGGTCAAATTCCCAGAGAATGATAAAACCCACGTTTATCATGTTAATATGCTAAAACCGTATCACCAACGAGAGGAAAATATTAACTTATTGTGTATTAATCCTTTAAAGCATGACGAAGAAGAAGACATACTTAGTTTGGAACTTGAAAACGAAAGGTCGGGATGGTCCAAAATCATCAGCGATGTGCAGTTAAATTCAAAATTATCTCAAATTCAACGAGGGCAGCTCAAAGAACTTTTATATGAATATAGTAATCTTTTTTCGAATATTCCTGGATGTACCGATTTAGCTGAACATGATATTGAATTAGAATCTGAACGAACAATTGTTGCTAAGCCTTATCGTATGTCTCCTCGACAAATTGAAATTCTCAAATCAGAAGTTAATAAGATGTTAGAACTGAAAATAATAGAGCCAGGAGAATCTGATTTTACATCTCCATTAATACTTGTTGAAGCTCAGGGAAAGGAAGTAAGGCCCTGTATCGTTTACAGAAGGTTGAATAAAGTAACTCGGACACAATTCTTTCCCTTGCCTAATATCGAGGAACTTTTAGAAAAGATATTGGCAGCTAAATATATCTCTATCTTGGATCTTACTCGAGGGTATTGGCAAATACCCCTGAGTCCCCGAGCACAAAGGTACGCATCGTTTGTGACAACATTTGGAACTTTTAAACCATTGAGGCTACCTTTCGGTCTGAAAAATGCGCCCTATTACTTCAGTCGACTTATGGCTAACTTATTAAGAAATTGTGAAGACTTTCCAGTTCCCTACCTAGATGATATAGCTATCTTTTCACTAGCCTGGGATGATCACCTAAAACATCTAAAAGATGTATTTGATCGCATACGCTCCGCTAAATTACATATCAAGCCATCGAAATGTCGTGTTGTCGCAAGTATGTGAAAACGAAGAAGATCCTAAAAATCAAGTTCCTGAGCAAAAAGCTGTCGCTTGCAGAACAAAAATATAGCACTACAGAAAAAGAATGTGCAGCCATTATTTTTGCCGTGCAAAAGTTGAAATGCTATCTTGATGGATCAAATTCTGTTCCAAATCACATAATTCGTTAGTATGTTCAAAAAATCCAAATAATAGGAAAATTTCAAACAACAAAAATTGAATTGACAACATGATATCCGATATACACACAGAGGGTTCCATGATAAGTAGCAATAACGCAAGAGTACCTGCCTCTCAGGCTGTTTTATTATCTACTGCAATTGTTAATGTTAAAGACATTAATGGCGCTTTACAAAAATGCAGAACACTCATCGATTCAGCCAGTCAAGGCTCATTTATTAGAGAGAGTTGTGTAAATCTATTATAAATTAAACGCACTAGCGTAAACATAAATGTGGACAGCTTAAGTTCGTGAAAGGTGGGAAGGGTTGCAGGCTTAGTTCAGTTAGAAATAACATCACTGATTTACAAAAACACAAGTATTACTGTAGATGCATTAATTTTACCCAAAATTACCTGTGATCTTCCTCAATTTCAAGTTGATGCGTCTGCTTTGAATACATTTAGGCATTTAAAATTAGCGGATGTCAATTGTCTCCAGCCAGGCCCAATAGACATTTTGTTAGGTGCTGATGTATTTAGAGAAATCATGCTCAATATAGACATTTAAATTTTCCGGGACAATCTTTGACTGCAATGGGATCCATTTTCGGCTGGGTTGTTCTTGGAAAAAGAAAACTTTCTTGCCAAGAATTATTTCAAATCATGCAAGTTACAATGCAGTAGAGTTTCAGCTTGATAAATTTTGGTAATTATAGGAATTCTCTGAAACAAAACCTTCCACGATGAAGAAATTGCTTGCGAGAATCAATTCAAAAGAACTTATACTCGTGACTCAACAGGCAGATTCACAGTTAATTTTCCATTCCAAGACTCTAGTGATAAACTTGATTTATCTAGAGACAATGCCGTGCATCGTCTACAGAAAATTCAACGTTGATTTAGTAAAAACAAATCCCTTTCCGATCAATATCACAAATTCATGAATGCTTACTTGAAACTGGGCCATATGGAGTTAATACCTGGAAACGAGATTGCCGTTCCAGCTAGTTCTAGTTTTTATCTCTAGCATCACCCAGTACCCAATAAAAATAGAGATAAAATTTCACGTGGTATGTGACGGATTTGCAAAGTCCTCAAGTGGGGTTTCCCTCAACGATAAATTAATGGTTGGTCCGCAGCTACAGACTGACTTAACAACATTACTCCCTCGCTTCAGGACGCACAAAATAGCCATAACGGTAGCCATCGAAAAAATGTATAGACAAATAGCGCTACAAGATACGGATTTTCAGAGAATCGCTTGGCGTAATTCACCTTTAGAGCCAATTCAAGAATTTAGGTTGACAAGAATAGCTTATGGCACTGCATCAGCGCCGTACCTTGCAATAAAATGCTTACAGCACTTGACATTAAACGAAGCAAATAATTTTCCTCTTGTTTCTAAAGCAGCTCTCAAGGATTTCTACGTTGATGATTTGATGTCCGGAGCCAATAAAATTCCAATTAACCATGCCTTAAAACGCCTAGGCATGCTGAGAATCAAATTATCAATCTGATATTGGGGAATATTACACCACTCATCAAGCAATGCTCTCCGAAGTTCCGGTAGACAGGTGGGAAGGGGGGTTGACGGACAGCAATTCGTCGGCCAAGCATATCCCACACATGCTCTAATGGATTCAAGTCCGGTGAGTATGCTGGCCAATCTATACGGGTGATATCCTCCGATTGAAGGCATTCGTCTACAATGTTTGCACGGTAAAGACGGATGTTGTCATCCATAAACAGAAATTCAGCACTCAGGGCACCCCCGAAACAAACGTACATGTTGTTCCAGAATGACATCCCGATAGTTGTGGCCTGTCATCGTTACGCTCTGAACATGCAGGTCAGTTCTGGAACCAAGAATAATTCCACCCCAAACGAGCCATCCTGCACCACCGTAACGGTGTCGTTCAATGGTGTTCTCTCGGTGGTAACGGATACCTGGCGCTCTCCATATTAATGTCCGGGTGAGAATCAGACTTCAAACTAAACCTGGACTCGTCGGAGAAAACATTACATTAGACCACTGTTGTGGTGTCCACAATGCATGCTCTCTACTCAGGTTAATTGCAGGAGAACATGAGTTGCGGTAAGTGGAACACATCTGGCAGACCTACGAGCATATAGACCAATGTGCCCTAAGCGTCTGTACATGGTCTGCCCTGAAATTGTCGTACCGGTAGCTGACGAGACAGGTCTGATGCTGCGCTCCGTTTGTTTCTTTTGGAAGTAACTGCCAAATACCGGTCCTCATTCAGGGTTTTTACTCGGGGGCGACCTGTGTTGTAACATCTACTCACATTAACATCATCTTGGAATCGTTGTCAAAGCCTGGAGATGACACTTTGGGCAATTCCAAGTTCCTCGGATACTTCCAGCTGGGTGCGTCTACATTCCAGTCGTCCAATAGCTCTACCACGTAAAAAATCATCCAAATGCTTCCTTTATGCTATAAGTATGCGGTTATTACACTGAAAGGCTTTTAAAGCACTTGTGAGCAATTTTACTTCTTTGCCACAATTCCTTATATACCCCTTTCTTACACTCTCGTCATAGTGACGTACTATCCGCGCCATCTGGTGATTTCCTGTAATTTGCATATTCTTCTTCAAGATGTGTGTGATAATTCTACAGGTGAAAATTTTAGTTTAGAGTTCAATTTCTGTGTGATTCTGAATTATCCTTAATTTATGGACATGAGTGTACTTTTTATATGTCTAATCTGCATTTCGAAAACTACGTACTTAGACGTTAAGAAAAAGATTTTTGACACTATAAAATTGTTAAAAATATTAAATATAGAAGTTTGAAGAAAGTATATAATATGGATATATGCTTTGAAAAGGTTTATTCTTTTAATATAGATAGGTTTTTGGTTTTTTTAGCAGTATAGTTTTAAATTTTGAATTTTAAATCTTCAAATGCATTTTTCTCTGAAACAGATTTTTTGATATTTTACATCACGGTAAGCATGATATCTCAAAATGTTCTGTAGATAATTATCTGGAATTTTGTATCGTTATTCATTATTATAGTATGTATATTTTCCTCCAGGGATTAATAAATAACGGCATGTTTACCTTTTTTATGATTGTTTTTCTGTGGGATAAATGCGAAATTTTTGAAAAATTTACATATTGTGCACTTTTTAACCCTTAATTTAGAGATAAATTAAAGTTTTTCAAAGATAATAAACCAGTTTCTTAGTGAATGGTTTCTGAGTAAAGTTGTAAGTGTTTTTTAAAATTTTATGCATTAGAATTTATTTTACTGTATTTAACGTAACGTGCAAATAACGCCTAATTTCAAACTGAAATTGCCCATAGTAAAAAAAAATACGTTGAAAGAAAAAATTTTTTGCTATTTTTATTAGTTTTCAGTTATAATTAAACAAAAAATGAGTTTAAAAATAAATTTTAAGCAAAATTTAGAAAAAAAAATTCGCAACTAGTCAGGCACCTTAAAAAGAAAATGTCTCATTGACTCCTTAACATACTTGTCTTCATTTGGTAAAATAGTTACAATACGTAATTTTTCTCTCACTACAATAGTTTCTTCTGGATATGATTCTTCAATAGCTAAACTTCTTAGTGAATTCAAGGAAATAACATTTAATAACTCATTCATTAAAGAGCCTCAACATTTAGTGACGCATCGTATCGTAACAATTGGTCCACCTGTCTCAGCAAAAGTTCGTCGCTTAGCACTTGACAAGCTTAAGTTAGCGAAAAGGGAATTCGAGTTTATGCTGGAACAAGGAATCTGCCGACCTTCTAATAGCCCGTGGGCACAAGCCCATTACATCTCTTACAAAAGAAAACATGGTATTGGAGACCTTGTGGAAATTATCGAGCTTTGAAAGTTGTAACGCAACCTGACCGATATCCCATTCCTCATCTGCATGACTTTACTCATAATTTACATGGATGCACTATATTTTCAACTCTCGATTTAGAAAGAGCCTGCCACCAGATACCAGTTGAACCATCTGATATAGGAAAAACTGCCATCAGCAAACCTTTCGATTTGTATGAGTTCACCAGAATGATTTTTGGATTGCGCAATGCAGCTGAACCTTTTATGTGGTTTCTTCATTCCGTGCTTCGGGGCTTAGATATTTGCTTCAGATACATTGATGATATTCTCGTTGCGTCAAAGGATGAAGCCCATCATATCAGTCATCTTAAACATGTTTTTCAACGTCTTCAGGATGCTGCCTTGTTATAAAGGCTGCGAAATGCCAATTCCTACAAACTGAAGTTGATTTCTTAGGCCATCATATTTTTGTCATTGGCATTGAACCATCAAAGAAAAGAATAAAATTAATCAAATGTTTCAAGCTTCCTTATACTGTAAAGGAGTTGCGAAGATACTTAGGAGTTATCACACACACACAATTTCTACCATCGGCTTATTCCTAATGCTGCAGAAAATCAAGCCATTCTAAACAACTATTTGAAAGGAAAGAAAAATAATGACAAAAACAAAATTTATTGGACAGAAGAGTCAGTTAAAGCATTTGAAAATAGCAAGCGACAACTATGTAAAGCGACAGTGCTCGTTAACCCATCAGAAAATGCACACATTTCCTTAATGGTCGATGCATCTGATAATGGCATTGGTGCCGCGATACAGCAATTAGAACATGGAATCTGGAAACCCCTTAGTTTCTTTTCAAGGAAACTAACTGATACCAAAAAACGATACAGTACTTATGATAGAGAGCTGTTTGCTGCATATCCTTATGTAAAATATTTTAAACATTTTTCGGAGGGTAGAAATTTCACAATTATCACCGACCATAAGCCATTAATTTATGCATTTCGCCAGAAACTGGATAAAGCCAGCCTCGAATAGACGGATACCTGTCTCAAATAGACGAATTGTATCTCCAACCAGCAATTGATTACGAAGGTATAGAAAAGGCACGGGAAATAGATGATGAGTTGAAAGAGATTCTTTCTTTCCATACATCATCTCTGAAATTAGAAAAAGTTCCAATATTTAGCTCCAACTTCGATATATTCTGTGACTGCTCTGCAGAGAAGAAGAGACCTTACATTCCAGAAACATTCCGGAGAATTGTGTTCAACAATATCCATAACCTTGCACATCCTGGAATAATAATCACCACCAAATTGTTCGCTTCACAATTTGTGTTTGGCCATCAATAACTAAGGACGCAAGAACTTGGGCTAGAAGCTGTATTAAGTGCCAAAAGTCAAAGGTCACATGACATGTACAGAGTCCTTTCCAGCAATATCACAATGTCACTAACCGGTTAACAGAAATTATATTAGATATTATTGGTCCCTTACCATCATCTGAGGTATTTCTCTTCTATTTAACTATCATAAATCGATACAGTCGATGGATGGAGGCATTTCCAATGCCAAACATTCGAGCAGAAACAGTAGCAGATAACATACTAAAAGGCTGGATTTCAAGTTTTGAAACACCATTAGTCATTACCACTGATCAAGGAAAACAGTTCGATGCTCAGCTCTTTCAAGAACTTTCAAAATTAATTGGATTTAAACACAACAAAACTACAACATATCCGCAAACAAATGGTTGTATAGAACGCTGGCACCATACTCTTAAAGCGAGCATAATGTGTCATGAAAACAAAAGTTGGACGAGATCACTTCCCATAATATTGCTTGGATTGAGAACAATTTGGCGTGCTGATTTCGAGTCTACACCAGCAGAATTACTTTATAGGAAAAGCATTCGTTTATCATGCAATTTCTTTGAAGACACTCAGTTTCAACCGCAATATGAATTCATCGAAACACTTAAAGCATCCATCAAAGATTTCAAGCCAGTTCCTTTTTCATATCACAGAAAGAAGAAAGATTTTATCCTCCAAGACCTCAAAGATTGTTCTCATGTGTTCTTCCGCACTGGCAGCGTTCGTTGGAGCCTGCAACCACTATATTAGGGAACCCTATAAGGTTATCAACCGATCTGACAAAGTTTTTACACTTTCATTAAAGGTAAAAATGTTAATGTTTCAACAGACAAATTGGAACCATGTTTTTCCGACAATTCTTTAGAAAGTGACTTTGAATCCAGCATTAGAGAAGATACAGCTAATAATCCTGCAGCCACGCCAGAGAAAAGATCAGATTTCCTCCATTGCCCCTTCCTCCTTCAACCAGAGCGACAAGAAGTGGACGTCAGGTTCTTTTACCACAGTGCGTTATCAGTGAGATACATTTGTTGCAGTACCTCACTTGGGGGGAGTATTGTGGCGACACATTACAAACGATATTCGCACTACGGAGAAGGATAAAAACTACGCAACTTTTGATATAACGTTTATTGTGTTCAGTTTACATTTTTCCCAGCAACTAGTCAGCCATTGATGTCCACTTTCTATGTATGCATTATATCGGTTTACCAAAATTCATTTAATCTTTAATATCATTGTAAATAAAATAATTTCTTTGACGGGTTCCGGCCACCGTCAAGTTATAGCTGAATTTTCTCTTGGTTCACCGTGTAAGAAGTCTATGTAATTCTCAACAGTCTCCTGGAGTTTCAAGAAAGCTGATTGGAATTCCGTTTCCGCAATGAATGAGCAAGGATTACACTCCAACCGTTTCGGTTTCTCCCTTCATCCAAGCAAAATCTGTAAACTTATTAATAATAAAATTTTTATTGTGCAAAAACGTGCATACCTAGAAGTAGGGTGAAGAAATATAGATGCTTTTGGTTGGAAGAGCTCAAATACATTAACAATATACACAATTACAAATACTCAAATACATACAGATTAAACGCAACAGACTTGGAAGAAATGCCGAGCTAACACACAAATCTTTGGAAGTTCAGGCGTGGAGAAAGCAATCAGCGCTGTTTAGAAAAACTGTGCTCGTCGAGAAACGAAAATCATTTAATGATTTCATTTATTGCGCCAGTTTTCCGAGAGACAGTAGGAAAGTTTTCAATTTCCTTTCTGGTATCAAAAATGAAGGTAAGCGTGCTCCTAAACAACGTTCTCACGTCGTTAACAAAACTATCACCTCTGATACTGAAATCGCCATGCATTTGTTAAACAATTTACTAACTCCGACCAAAAGAATAAACACGCAAGAATATCCTCAAGTGTTTTAAAGCGTGAAATTAAATCACTTGCCACAGATTTTGGTGCTCAAACATCTGCTCATTCCATTTTTAATTCATCTCTATCTTTAGAGGAGCTCACTTAAGTTATTACTTGCCTTAAAAAGGGGAAATCTTTAGGCGAAGATGGCATACACTCTGAGTTTCTACAACAACTCAATGCATGTGCCTTAAGCACTTCGTTAAGTTTCTTCAATTTGATTAGGAATACGGGAACTATTCCTTCTCAGTGGCTTATATTCATAGTCTCTATCCATAAAAAAGATAAGGATCCAAAGAATCTTCAAAGTTACATACCAATCTCTCTTACCAGCATTTTGGGGAAAACTAATGGAGAGAATTGTAACAAAAAGATTTCGCTGGTTCTTAGAAACATTTAGCCTCTTTGCAGAGGAACAAGCTGGATTTAGAAAATTTATATCTCCCAACCAACAGGTAGCCAGTCTTATCCAGTATATCAAAGATGCCTTGGATAAAAGCAGAATGCTTTTAGCAGTATTCATTGACCTAAAATCTGCTTATGACACTGTATGGACCGATAAACTCTTGCTGAAACTCGCCAATCTTGGTATTGAGAACAACACGTTTAATTGGTTTCGTGTTTTTCTCTGCCAGCGTTCGTGTAAGATCAGATATGGGGGAGGCTTCTTCAAATACGATGCTCTTAAAACTGGACTACCTCAGGGTTCACTAACCAGCTGCACTCTCTTCTAAATCTACTTAAATGATCTTGTCCACCAACACAGAATGATTACTGGCCTTCTTTATGCTGACAACCTTGTAATCTGGACTGAATCTCCCAAGAAATGGCCGCAAATTTAATCAATCATCGCTTGAATTAATTGCTTAAGGTGTTGGGTTTTTGGTGCGATGAAAATGACAAGAAGGTTAACCTGGATAAAACCGTCTCAATCACATTCTATTTGACATTTCTGCCATTGCATATCGATCTGTCGTATCGAGGGCATGTCTTCCCAGAAGCCAATAATCTTAGCTATTTAGGTGTGATATTTGATCGGAAGTTATCCTGAAGAGCGCATACTGAAAATATTGCAAATCGCATCTCAAAAAGAATAATGCTTTTGAAAAACCTAGCATTCACTAGGTGGGACTATTCCAATCATATCCTATATATAACTTATAAGTTATTCATTTTGCCCATCTATTGTGAGCCCCTGAAAAAAGCATCTAGATCTGTGACAAAAATACTTCAAAGTGTCCAAAATCAGTCGCTGCGGATCACCACAGAGGCTGTTAAAACAACCCCAAACTATGCAATACTTTTGACAACCGAAAATAAACCTTAAAGAACGTGTTTCATAAGAGAGCCCTGTTACTATGGGAAAAATTATTACGACTACCCGACAGCCTCTCCCTTTTGAGCAAAATCCACTTAGACTCAGGGAGGCGTTTGAAGACAAAACGTAGTTTTGTGCAGAGTGTACCGGAGCTAAAGAAAACGCTTTATTTAGATTTTGACCCTGAGACTCTGATGTCATATCTGGACCTCAATATTGATAAAGGTTTTCGAATTTGCACTGAGCTTACACAGGCAGATTCCGAAAAGAAAAACAAAATACCTCAGTTTTAAGTCATTTGCCAATGAAACGATAGACACCATGTAACCTGAACCTGAGTAGGTGCATATATATACTGATAAAAGCCTTTGGAAAGACTCCGATAGCGCTGGAGCAGGAGTGTATTGCCACCTTTTCTCCATTTATTTAACAACAGGGAAAATCACAACCAGTTTTGGTGGTGAGGTAGCTGCGCTTCAAGTAGCCTTGCACAGTCATACTCTCATCTTGCTTGCTTTTCTAGGGCTGTTGTCTTCGTGATTCAAAAGCGGCCATTCTTGCATTGAACTCAAAATCTCCTCTTCCTCTTCTAACATTCTTGATTATAAAAAATTGCTGCAGAGTCTGTCTGAGTACTCTAAGCAAATCGTCTTGCAGTGAATCCTTGGACACTACGGTGTAACTGGTAATGAGTTTGCGGACCACCTATGAAAGAAGGCAGCTTCCATTCAACAGATAACAAGGAAAGCTTTCCTTTTTACCTATGCCAGGCATATCATTTAGAAATATAGTTGAATAATCTCTCTTCAAGGTAATACTCTAAAAGAAATTCCAATAAAATCTGGTGAAATAATCTTAAAGATCTTCCCATGTGGCCAAAATTTGGGCCATCATCCCAAAGTTGAATGATCTCTCTTCAAGACAATATGCTAAAAGAAATTCCAATAAAATCTGGTGAAATAATATTAAAGATCTTCCCATGTGGCCAAGACGTAAAGCAGTTACCGATTTTCGTCTGACCACTGGACACGACTGTCTCCTGAAACATCTACATCGAATTCATGTTCTATAGACTCCTTTCTGCACACTCCGCGATTTTTGGGAGGACATGGATGCTGACCACATTCGCAACTTCGCAGCCTTAAAAGGCTGATCTTTGTGCGGCCTTTATTGGCAAGCTTTAGGGACTTATTCGGTTCAGACTTTTCTCGACATTTTTATTTTTTTTTTCCCTTACTGTGTTTATTTTGTCTGTTTTTGTTTTTGTTCCTACCCCTTGTGGTGTAGTGGTCTTCTGTAATCCTGGCTATTGGAAATAAATATACGTTCTATTTTTGAATCAGTGACAGAATCTCTTATTTCATCAAGTATTTTATCATATGGTATTTTTGATGCGATTTTGTAGCTATATGTTGTCGTTCAAATCTGTAAGACGCAGGGGACCAACATCATTTCTGTGCCCTCGGTATTTTTTGCAAAATTTGATATTACATGCACCTGTCTCAGATACGAAAAATTGAATTCAGCAGGAGAATATCCATCAATTTTATTACTTCCTTGTGTCTTTAGATGCCTTAGTCCTTTACCTTTGGATACGTAAAACCCAGAGCATTGACAGACTAAATGAGATCCCCCCCCCCATTTTTTTATGATGTTGCTCCACGTTTTACTATAAATTTACTTTTTTTTTTTTTTTTGTTTCCTTTTCTGTTCTGTTGTTCCTCCATTCATTTAATGCTTCGAAGTCAAGCAAACCCAATCATTTTCTATTTTCATGTCGTGTACCTCTTGAAAGTGTAAAAGCATTTCCTCCTTGAATGATTTGTGTGTACACACGATGCACTTTTTCTGAATTCATTTATGTTTTCCGCATAATGCATTTTTCGCATATGGAAACGTAAATTGTAAATATCGTTATATTTAAAATGTACAAATATCACACTTAAATTTGTAAATCTTTGAGTCTCTAATATTTGGCGCTAAATTGTAAGCTGCTCCAGGATGCTTTATATTACATTAGCATGCTGTTTTAGAATTTTGTAACTAATGTATTCCCTTTTACAGGCAGAGCATGAAAATTATTTTGATGTTTCTTCAACGGAAGAAATTATTAATGAGGACTCAATGTTCACGGACATAATTTAACGATTATTCTTACGTAAAAAGAATAGAAAGATAAAAAGATTCCAAATCAGTTCCAAATGAGTGAAAAATAATATTTTCTAACTATTCCAAATAGATGGCGCGCTAGGAACGTATGAGCAGCATTCAACTTTTGATGCTTTAGTTCGGGTGCGAAGTCTTGTCGCTTGAATTATAATTCGCACTCGCTAGTTTTTTTCTCCCTGAATGTAATTTTTCTCACTTTAAACTAGTCTCTCTCTTTTATTTTTTAAAAACTTTTAAATTGAAACTTCTTTTTCTTACACAGTACTGGCCTAAGATTGAAAAATAAGCCAACCTAATGTGATTCATTATCCCAAGTGCTTGGAGGTTTTCTCTGCGGGAAACAGGAACTCTCCAACAATTCATTTTTTTCAAAATCCCTTAAATATGCGCAATGCTTATAAGGCACTATGCAGGAAATGTTGCTGTGACAGGTACTGCCGTATCTGGTTTTAGGTAACACTGAATTCTTTGAAATGTTACAGGGTGAACGTGTGATCATGAGATAGTTTCCTATACTAACGATACACATGGATTTAGATTTAGAGTTTTTTTTAATGGTTTAAGAAAAATATTGAGTTAAAAAGTTGCAAGAGAATAATTTATAAATCCATTTTTATAGAGGGCGCATAAGGCGTAAATTTCATAAAAAAAATGGTATCATCATTCATGTGAACTTTTTTCTTTCGTTCACATTTCTTTCGAATGGATAAAATTTCAAAAATTCCAGGAGAGCTATAAATAAACATTTTCTGAGTTATTTAAGTTCGACTACTTTTATTTTAACTTTGAAACAATGAACTCTCTCTGCATGGGTTTCAACTTCATTATAAGAATTAGTTGTTCCAAAACTACGTTATTTTAAATATAATACAATATATCATACTATCAAAAATATAATATTTGATTATGTTTCTACTAGGATCACAGCAAGTGCATCCCAAAAT
>BMAU01005261.1:0-13152 GCA_019973935.1 Trichonephila clavipes
ATATACCTATTGTTTCCTTTTAGAATACAATTAATACCCAAACATGATTGTATATTTCACACAAAAATATTACTTTATGAGTACAGACATACGAATAAATAATTTTATAGGGCAATACTAACATCTCTTGTTTTTTATTCTTTATGTTCTTTATTTATGTTAAACCCTGAAATAACATTACAAAGTTTGAAGTAATCACTTCTATCGTGTAGTCATAAGCACACAGACTTTTTTTAGTATATATACCAGAGGTGTCCACAATTAAACGACCCTACTTCAAAATTGTCTACAGACGAAACTATTTTTCAGAAAGTTGTAAGATGTTCTGTACGACATAAAGAAGGGATGGGAATTTGTTTGAGTGATTAATAAATTAGTTCAATATTTCGCCACTAGAGGGCGCTTTTGAATGAAGGTCATCCACAGGACACGGTAACACAATAACTGATACTCATTAAAAGACACAATCTCTAAAATGAACTGAAAATTTTAATTAAACTTCTTTGATGACTAATTTTCAAAGGATTTACACGAAGGAAGACGAAAATATGCAAATTTTTTCGACGTCACACAGCAACTGTTATAAAAGCAATAAACTTTCATGGAAGATTAGTTTATTTTCATTGTGCGCGGTATTGCTAATCAGAATGTCATTTTGTTTACCAGATCGAGCGTTGTTAGTAAAGTTATTCTATCAAAACCATAATTTCGCAATAGTTGCTCTACGGAAATTTCGGACACTAAAGGGGTTGCGAAAAGGTCCATTGACTGCTAAAAATCTTCGTTTAATGGTAACCAAATTTGAAGAAACAGGATCGTTGAATGTTCGTTCTGGAAGAGGATAAAAACCTGTTTCTACGGAAGCAATAGAGAAAGTAGCACTTCAGGTGGAAGAGAACAAATCATCTAACGTGCTGGCTAGTACAAGTGTTCGCCGTGTGGCAGAAGCATTGGATCTGCCTCGTTCAACTGTCTAGAAAATCATGCGAAACACCCTCCGTTACTATCCATACAAGCTTCAATTTGTGCAGGAATTGCTTCCACATGATTTCGAGACTCGACATCTGTTCTCACTGCAGTTTCTTGCTCGTTTGGAAGTTGATCCAGAATGGCCTTGGAATATCCTCTGGACAGACGAAGCCCACTTTCATTTGGACGGTTCGGTGAATACTCAAAACTACCGAATTTGGGAAACAGACAATCCGCATTCCACCTTACGAGTTCCGCTACACTCACCAAAAGTAACGGTGTGGTGTGGGTTATCCACGTATTTTATTCTTGGCCCGTATTTTTCGAGGAATTAGGTGCTGGAGATCCAGTAACATCTTCTATCACTGGACAGCGATATGCATCGTTATTACGGAATAAAATTATTCCAGATCTGCAAGCACGTCAGTGCCTTTCACGCATAATTTTTATGCAAGATGGAGCTCCTCCACACATTACACGTTGTGTTAAGGACGTTCTCAAACATCACTTCACAGAAGAACGTGTGATCAGCGGCCAATTTCGTCATCTGTGGCCTCCCCGATTGCCTGACTTCAATCCATGCGATTTTTGGCTTTGGGGCCATTTAAAACAGCTGGTAAGTTATGATCAATCAAAAACTTTACCTGATCTCAAAGACAGTATTTCACGACATGTTCTTAACATTTCCCAGAACACACTGCGGTCAACGGTGGAACATGTTAAGATTTCAAATAGTAGCTGAAAGCGATGGTCATCATGTTGAGCATTTATTGTTGTAACAAAATTTGTAAACTGTTATAAATGTATGCAAAATATGATCTCCATTAAACCGCCCTCTAGTGGTGAAATTTTGAACAAATTATTTTATTCGCTCAAACAAATTCCCATCCGTTCTTTATGTCGTACACAACATTTTACAACTTTCTGAACAATAGCTTCGCCTGTAGACAATTTTGAAGTAGAGTCGTTTAATTGTGGACACCTGGTATATACATTCTTGGAGAGAGATAGTACATCAAACATTTTCCATTGTATGAAATGAATATATTTCCAGAAAAGCTGAATCACTCTTCAATTAATATTATTTTACAAACGATTACAAAAATATTATGCTGGAAGACGAACCCAAACGAATACTACACACAAACCTAAATAAAACATAAATTAGAAAATATATTACAATTATCGCATCGCCATTTATTGCAGCGATGTCATTCCTTAGAAAAGGGAAAGGATTCGCGCATAAGCAACACAACGTCATCTAGTGAAGGTTCGAGTAACTAAAGTTCATTTTCAATTTTTTCAGAAAGATATGGATGGCGTTAAGAACGTGTAACTTAATCATCACAGAATTAATTATCTTCAAATCTGCCCTCAAGTTTTCAAATTTTCAATATAAAAATTTGGGTACATTTTTACTTATTTGATGAAAAATTCAGTATTGTTTAATTTGTCATGTTTAGGTAAATTTCCAAGTTATTAAAAAGAAATCTTTTATTTTTATTTACTTATTTAAGTTTCTCCGTAAGAATAATTAAAAACTATAAAAGAATTCGCAGTCCGAAAAAATTAAGACCATTCAAATTTTAAAACGGTGTATATTTCAAGCATTAAAAATAAAAAATTTACTGCTTACTTCACAAATGTAACGAGTTCAGGCATTTCTAAGCTATATATGTCGCTAGTGACAGATTTTACCGCAAGAAATACGTTTATGAAATATAGGAAATACAGGATACACATATTTCAAATGTAAATAAAAAAAACATTAAAAATTATATTTTATTAAATATATAAATTTTACGATGATGTTTTTGTGGAAACCAAAATTTTAATATCAGATGCTATGTGCTACATTTTTTAGTCTTACAAAGATTCCTGTATATATAAATTTGATTCATACATTATAATCTTTTTAAAATAATTATCTTGCTAGGAAATATCACTATTTAAAGCATAATGCTTTTGCAGTGAGAATTTTTACTAAATATACACTCACACACATATATACACTGCTCAAAACAATTAGGGGAGCAAGCAAAAAAAAGTGAAGAAAACCGTGTGAGACAGACACGTATTGGCATACAATGCATAGTACACGCGTATCAATGCGCAATACAGAAAAAAAGGCGTGATAAAATGTGGAATTAAGCTTTAATTCTTTGAAAATATGGAAAAAAACATGAAAAGATGATTTAGGGCAACAATTTGGTTACATGTAAACGATAAAAAAGTTACAGTTTAGACATGATGCATGAGTTTTAATAGGGTGTGTGGTCTCCTCGAACAGCTAAGACTGCTGCACACATGTATGCCATGGATGCGATGAGGTTATCGATCAGACTTTGGGGAAAACTGTTCCACTCCTCAAGAAGTGCAATCTCCAAGTCTCAGACAGTAGCAGGCGGTCTTGGTATCGCAGCAATGCGTCGTCCGAGCATGTCCGAAACATGCTCGATTGGATTCAGGTCAGGAGAGCACGCTGACCATTCCATACGCTGTATTGTTTCAGCTTCAAGCATGTTCTCCACCAGACGAACTCTATGCGGTCGGGCATTATCATCCTGGAAAACAAAGGAATCTCCAATGGCTCCAGCGTAAGGTCGAAGTATCTCGTCTGCATACCTGCGGCCCGTCAAAGTGCCATTCTGAATGATATGCAGGTCCGTACGTCCGCCTATACTGATTCCACCCCATACCATCCAACCAGCTCTTCTGTATTGGGACCTTTCACGAACGAATGCGGGGTTATTTCGAGTGCCCCTGTCCCTCCATACAAGAACACGTCGGGTGTCACACTCAAGACTGAATCGGGACTCGTCTGTAAACAGCACTTGGCTCCAATCATGTTGCTCCCAATCTCGATGTTCAGCAGCCCATCTTCTTTGGGCCGCACGGTGGCGTGGGGTCAACGGAATGCAGACCATTGGCCTACGTGCATAGAGCCCTCCCCTCATGAAGCCGATTACGTACTGTTTGGCTGACACCCTTCGTCCTGTTGCCAAGAGCAACTGTCTTTGCAGCTGCGTAGCATTCTCTGTTCTGTTTCGACGGGCTGTTAACTGTATATACCGGTCATCAGTTGATGTAGTGGTGCGTGGCCGACCTGCACCTGGTCGACGTCTAACATTTCCTGTTTCTTGGAATCGATTCCACAGCCTTACAACATTTCTGGCGACTCCAACAGCGTCCGCGACACTACGTTGTGTTTGTCCGGATTCCAGTCTGTCTATAACACACCATGCCATTGATTCAGGTAAATCACGTTGTTGAGACATTCTCAAGTAACCTTGTCTCAAAAAAAATACTGCACAATCGAATTTCACAGTTACGGCAAAAAAACAGACGTTTCTGCAACATCCCGATTTCTGCCCTTATCTCTTTTTTCTTGTTTTTGACGTCATGAACTTTGATTTGCATATAAAGTTTTCTTCTTCCGTTTCTTGGTAGGCTTTACATTATGGATGATTCATTTTATGTTACTTATTGGTATACATCTTTGCTTACTTTTGTTAAAATCATGTGCTCCCCTAATTGTTTTGAGCGGTGTATATATAGCCTGAAAATGGAAGGGGAAAATATGCATATATATCTATTTTTGAATATTATGTCGAAGTAAATAACTCATGTTCTCATTTGTATAATTATTCACTAAGCACAAAAATATATTACAATTCCTTTTTAAATAATTCAATACATCAAATATATTACCTAGCAATATAGTAAATGTTCTTATATATATATATATATATATATATATATATATATACAGAGAGAGAGAGAGAGAGAGAGAGTACCACTTTTTAAGTAAGATTCTATTTATTTTAAAATTTTCATTTTTTTCTCATGTGTTGTTATTCCATTAATTATATATAGAAGTAATAGGAGTTCTAGTGACAGCTCCTTAGTATTTAATGCAAGAAAAAATTAACTACCCATAAGTGAACTCAGAATAGGATTTACTGAGGGTGTTAGAAATGTTTCATAGTGTGTATGGAAAAACATTAAATGTCAGTGTGCGGTGTGTTTTCAGTGGGAAATAATTGTCACTAGTCTCGAGAGTGCCAGAAATGGACTATTCTTTTTTAGAAATGGGTAGGGTAAGGTTAATTTTTGCAGTTTGTCGGAGGGAAAAGTATGTCAGTTTAAGGGAAGAATTTCTCAGTTACAGGAGATTTTTCGCTAACATTAAAAAAGCGGTTTTCTATAAACATTCCTTGCAAGGATTATTTTTTTAAAGTTATGGAGAAGTATGAATCTGTGTGGAAATTAAAAATTTGGTTTGAAAGGAATTATGTGATTCGAAATAATGAGTTATTTCACATCACAATAATCCATGGGGTTGGGAAAAATTCCACAGAAAGAAAATTTATTTGGAATAATTTCTCCATTATTTTTTTTAAAATTGTATTTGTGTTAAAATGAATGGGGAAAGTAATTGTACATTATATTTAAACTATTATTTTAATGCAATAATGGTAAAATAATTAATTGCTTCATTGCATGTGTAGCATTAGCAGCATTCTCTTAATCATGTATCAAGTTCTCATTAGGTCTGATGATCAGAATAAAAGATTTGTATATGAAAGTGTTTTGCAATTTGTATTTAATTAAAAATAAAATCGAATATGTACATACATTTGAATAGCAGTAGTTTTTAAAGAATAGAAGTATATTATTGTACATTTAAAAAGTAACAAAAGAATAAAAATGTGCACATATAATAATATGTAACAGACAAATGTGAGGTAAAAATGTTATTTGTAAAAATGTTTATGTATGTAAATGGTTTATGTGGGGGAAAAAACACTAACATCCTCTGTTTAAATGACTCATTAAATGTTCACATCATGTCAAAAAGATGGTGTAATACTTTTAAAATGAAACATCACTTCTTACTGCATCCTGAAGAGAAAGATTCAGAATTATTCAAAGCAGTATTTACTGAATTATGAAAAAATCTCTCTGCACGGTAAGTATCAATAAATTGACATCTATTTTTGACTGCTGCATGTCATTTTCAGAGTGATTTAATTGTTTGAAGAAAATTGCATGCACTCTGCTTTCCGCTTTTGGTTCCATATATATATATATATATATATATATATATATATATATATATATATATATATATATATATATATGAAGAAATGTATTTCTCTTATGAAATGTATTTTGAGTCCATAAAGAAATTGTTTAATAGTTGAACATTCAGAGTGATGTGCGAATCAGATTGTAAGTTACAAATTATTCCATTTATATTGCGATATTAAATAGAGCTTTGCAGGGACAAGCTTCATATTTAAATTAAAACTTTATTGAAGGTATACAAATTATATTGCTGAAATATTTATATTTGTTATTTTTTATTTCAATCAATTTTTTTACAAGATGCGTATTTATATATACAATCTGAATTTTTTTACCTATGTTAAAGGAATATAAATATATTTTATGTGTAGCTTATTTTTATGTTATTATTAATATCTTTAAATCTATATGTATTGCCACCGGAATTGAATCGTTTCAAATATTCCCTATAATGTAGCATGCTGAATCATTGGTAGATTTGTTTGGCGCACCATAGCTATAAGGTTGGCCACCCTTGATGTAAGAAATTCATTACATTCATCTTTCTATAATATACTTTATAAACTAGATCTAGGAAAAAGTTGTAAAATAGGATTTCATTATATATAGGGCTGAGAGGCAGTAGTTAAATACTTAAAGAAAAACTCCCTTTTCTTGTTATAAAAGCTTACTGCAGGTTTATGCTTGTATATATATGTATTGTTACTTAGTGATTATAGGGACTATGAAGCCAAACACAGTGAGGAACAGGTGAAGTTCTGTTCTGTTTCAGTGCTTGTGCTGACTGTATCATTTTGGGTATCGCTAATGTCTGTGTTGTCAACAACTCAGAACAGTTGCAAATCCATTACCGGGATATGTCCAATAAATAACTAAAACTATCCTTATTAATATTATAAATGCGAAAGTTTGGATGTATATATGGATGGATGTTTGTTACTCTTTCACACAAAAACAACTGAATGGGTTTTAATGAAACTTTACAATAATATAGCTTATACATCAGAATAACACATAGGCTATAATTTATAAAGATATTGAGTGAAGTGTCCAAAATATAACTAATTGTCAAGTAAGTAGGAATATCCCGCCACGGTTTTTCTTGCAAAATTGGTAAATGCACCAAATATGGTAACCCACCTGAATGTTTTTTTATCAGTCAAGGAAAAGGTTAAATGTTGTGGAAAGGTTGCTACTCCAAAACACATTACGCAAAAGCACGCCAAATTGGCAATTTCTCAAAATTTGGCGACAGCATACATCTATCTTTTAAGTGTGAAGCAAAACTCTACCTATTTTTTGTCTACACCGGGCCGCGCGCTTTTGACAAAAGAGTGAACCATAAATACAGTAAAAATTGATAACTTATTTCTATGCCCTTTTTTATATAAAATTTTGTTACGCACATATGGTAGTAATAAATTGATCCTTATATCAAAATAAATACTTTATCGCTTCTTGTTTTTAAAGTAGATAAACTTTTGTCTTTTTTTTCCCCAATACATCATTTTGACAAACATGCATAATTTTTTAGTGGTTAGTAGTTAATTTTTAACACTATAATTTTAATTAAATAGGCAGGTATTGCATTTTTTAAGTATAAAAATAATAACTACCATAGATATTTTTTGTAAGAGTAGAAAAAGTACCTACTAAGAATTATGCCGCGAAAACGTAAGTCTAATCTTTCTCAAAATTCGAGCTATGAAAGTAGCTAGACCTAACGAAACGTTTCCACAATCAGAACTGCGAAGGTTTGAACAGGCGGAGCGTGAGGCAGATAACAATTTTAACATAAAATAAATACAAGATAAAGTAATATTAATGTATTACACTCCTAGATATAAATTATTTACAGTATTTTAAGCATTCATTATACAAAAGTTGTAATGTAAAAAAGTAAGCAATGTTACTTTTGCTGAGCAGAGATCAGCTTAGGAAGGTGTTTTCAAAAACTGACCCACAAGAGAGTTACAGGGAGTTATTAATACAAATAATCTTTTTTTATATCAGCTATTAGATTTACAGACTTACAATTTAACAAACATGGATTTTTTTGTTAAGCTGAGATACAATAAGCTTTTTTTTGTTTAATTTGCGATTCATGTAAAAATACTCATTAAAAACTTCTGTATCCTTCAATCTGTATTGTTTAACTTTTAAATTCACTCGTTCAAAGAATGGGTAAACCAACTCTTATTTTATAATTTTTAAAATATTTAATAAGTCTTTATCAATAAACAATATTTTATCTCTTACTGCCACGTAAGCAAACAGTATGTCACAATTAATTGCTAAATGAAGATTTTTAATCAATTTTTTTATTTCAAAACCCAAGAAGGAAATTATTTTTAAAATAATGAAAATATGTTAGTTCTGTGTAACGTACTTTTTCATCAGATAAGTGTTTAAATTATTTATTCAACACAGAGGAATGAAAAACTTTAAAAATAAATACTAAAATGTTTTTATCAGGTAGTAATATTTCCTTTTTGAATTTTTTTTAGTTAATGTAAACATATGTATAAGTAGGCTTTCCCCCATGGTGTTTTTTAACACACTTATGTTAAACATTTAGTTGTGGAATTTTGTAAATTTAAAAATTTCTACTTTTTTCTGTCTTTCTTCAATCTATAACTAATTTTAAAAAGGGTACATTTTCGTTTACAAGGGTTAAAAAATTGCAAAGTGAGTGAGTGAATTTAAAAACCGCACTGTTTACCTACTCAAGAGCTTTTAGCAACACACCTCGAAATTTTAAATCATTGTCAAGTGAAGAGGATGGCACCTTTATCACTTATGGTTCACCCGTTTGGGGAGCCGCAGCCTCCACCCACATAAAAAAGATTCAAGTAATGCAAAACAAAATACTATGCGTCATGACGAACGCACCTTGGTACGTCCGAAATGACGTGATTCACAACGATCTACAAATGGAGCCGATTTCTAATTACATCACTAAACTCTCTAGAAATGTCTTTAAATCTATTGAATCTCATGACAATCCAATTATCAAAGCACAAACATTGTTTACGTATCCTCATCCTAAAATTAAATATTCATACTCTTCGACGAAATGGAGAAACCCGCTCCGGCCCCCATAATTCAACAAATAAACACTCTTTTCACACTCTTAACAATATGATTTAGCTGCACTGCACTGCGTCTTTTTACTCTGGGTTCTTATGTGATAAATCACCGCCTTTGATTCGCTGCCTTCGGCCGTCCCGCGTTCCTTCCTGCGTTCTTCTCCTCCCCCCACCGGCGCTCTGCTTCGATAGAGCGTTCGTGTTTTGGGGTACGACCTCCCTCCCCGTTCCGTCGGGGAGATCTCTTGATTAGATCCGACATCACATTTTATGGTTTATCTTTTTCTCCCATCCTTCTGGGAAAAGGCGCCCGCGATCATCTAATTTTAGTTAGTTAGAGGATGGCACCTCGAAAAAGAATAATGCAAGTGGTGATTTTGTGAAATGAAGCGAAAATTTATAAAAGCAGAGAAAGCCCGTGCAATGTTGGGCCATGCAGCTAGTGTGTGTGTATATATATATGTGGGAGACAACAAGGGGTCCAAGACTTTTGTCTTTTTCACATTTATTTTAAAATTAAACAAAAATTAATTAAAAAGGTAGCTATTCTAACAGATAAGTTTGACAATGATATGCAGAAGGTAAGCATACTTAACGCGCACCTCTGTCGTTCTCTCTGCTGTTTTTCTTAAAAAGTTCACAGTCTAATCGTTTCAGTTTGTGTTTCACTTAGCTGCGCCTGCGCGCGAAGACTGCTTGGCTTTGGCTGCATGCCACAATCGGCCAGCCTGACTGTCCGCTGTCCGCAGCGGTACGTCCCTTTTTTCCTTTTTTATCGAGACCAGAGGAGAATCTGAAACATACAAAAAAGACGGAACAGACAAGGACTATACGACAAATACATAGAGATTTAACATATCATAATTTTTCTGAACTAGACAGTTTCTCCATCATATGAAGGCACCTCTTCGACATCCGGAAGGTTTCAAAGGAAAACATTGTGTTTCACAGGCATAAGAACGTCTTTTTTAACAAGTTGATCTTTGGTTGAACGCATCGATATTTTCCTCTCTAGAGTTCTGGACGTCTGTTCAAAACGATTTCTCTTTTTCCTCCGTTTCCACTGCCAGGGCTCAAAGATCCTTCGGAGCAACGCAAACCGACGATGTCTACTCTTCATAGGTGAAGGGGTGTTGAAGTTCACGGAACTCGTTTTCATGGCACCATTGACTTTCTTACACAATACTATATCAGAACATTTTTCTCTTATAATACTCAATTTTAACTTAGTACTCTTAATTTTATTACATTTATAATCCTTAATTAGAGAACTCGAATCATTTCTAGTATTAAAGATTTTAACATGTGGCAAATCATAACTAGAGTTTTTTTTCACACTTGAAACAGAAATATTTGAAACAGAAACAACACCAGAATCTGCACTCAAAGAGGATTCACTTTCACTCAATAAAACATCGCTCTTTGCGTGGCCTAGTTTCGTTATTTGAGTATATACACTGGGATGTATAATAATTTCTTCGGTCAAGGTCGGTGATATTGCCGTTCGAACACTTAGACCGGAAGAGTGTTGATTAAGAGAAAGATTTATCGGTTTAACTTCTACCATTCGCTGTTCGCCAAAACATGAGCTTAATGTTATGATTTCTTCGGAAAGTTTTTGCACTCTAATTAGTGAGGAATTTAAAACTGGGATCTGGCAACCTGAATCAATCAAGGCTGTTACGGGCTGATTTTTTACAAAAATGCTTACATATTGAAGATTTGCAAACTCATCGCTATTTTGTTTTTCGCTCTCGACTTTCAAAGTATTCACGTTTATTCTATTATGGATGTGGTCGTTAGATTCTTTAGGTTTAAAACGCTTCTCACAGCCTCTTGCGCAATGAGATGAATCACCGCATATATAAAGCAATTTTATTTTCTCTTTCAAGATATTGGGGATAGTTCTCTTTAATCTCTGGTTTAGTTTCGTAATCTATTTTTAAAGGGGTCTTGGGTATATCCATAAGTAATAGGAATTTCCTTACGTGATCCGTTTTTAGATGAAATATAAATATCGCACTCTTTAGCTAAATCAATAGGGCCTAAACTAATCTCTGCTTCTCGAATGCCAATATGAGTTGCAGTTTCCTTATTTAAAGTTTCAAATAATTTATCAGAAATTATAAGATCGATCACATAGAGATTCAAAGGAATTAACTTTTCTTAACGAACAATATTGAAGTTTGCCGTCAATCTTGCAGCAAATTGGATGTATGTCTCGCCTGATGAATTTACAGCATTTTTAAATGAGTTTAAACACTCGCAAGGGGTTAATTGGAATTCTCTGAGTATTATAGATTTTAGTTTTTCATAGTCATTTAATTCCTCTTCTTTAATATACAATAAGACGTTATGAGCTCTTTCGCCCAGAAGATTTATTAAAATTTCAGATTTATATTCGTCATTTATTTTCTTGGTTAAAAATGCGCGTTCTAATGATTGGAAGAACAGATTAAAATTTTCAGATCTGGTGGGAACAGGAAGAGATAAAGTTTTAATACTTTTTATCATATTTTCTATGTTAGTTTCGAACTGTTTTTCTTCGACTTTAGCTGCAGGATTTAAACTTAATGCTTCATTTTTAGCCGTTTGAAGTTCGATTTCTTTTTCTAATTGTGCTAACTGAAGTTTAGCAAGTTCAATTTTCTGTTTTTCTAAATCCCTTTCATTTCGCGATACCCTCTCATCTATACAGTTTTTAATTAAAGTTTTAACGAAATCTGGATCACTTTCAAATGTACTACTGTTCTCAATTTTAGTCTTTAGTTTAGCTATGGTGTCCGTACTCTCCACAGTACAATGTAGATCCTCAACAACTTTTATGAGATCCTCTTTAAGAGCGTTTTTATACATTTTAGAAAAATATGGAAAGATCCTACCTTTTTTTCTAGCTCCCTTGTTGCTCGCACGTACGATGTATCCAATAATTGAAGAAAAACGTTGATTCCACTAATTTCACCTCTTCGCAGGTTATCAATAGTTCTTGTAATTATTATTAGGACACCTCTTCGCAGGTGTTTCGTCGATGATAGTTCCAACCTCTACACAGGCGGAATTTTCACGCTGGATTCAAATGAAGAATGCAACCTCTACACAGGTTGAACGTAGTTTTTGAAAAATGGCGCGTCTCCTCCACAGACGGCTTTTTTTTTTTTCACTGTCCAAACTTTGATCAAAATCGAAATTTTTTTTCGATTCCGGCCTCTACACAGGCGGGAGTATTTCATGCTGGAGTTCAAACCTCTACAGAGGTTGAACGAAGTTTCCAAAATGGCGAGGCGTCGCCTTCACGGACGCTTTTGTTCATTGTCCAGACTGGTTCAAAAATCGAAATTTTTCGATCCCGGCCGAGCCCCCGCAATTTGTGGGGACAACAAAGGGGTCCAAGACTTTTGTCTTTTTCACATTTATTTTAAAAATTAAACAAAAATTAAGTAAAAAAGGTAGCTATTCTAACAGATAAGTTTGACAATGATATGCAGAGGTAACGCCTGCTCGCGCACCTCTGTCGTTCTCTCTGCTGTTTTTCGCAGGAGTTACAGTCTGATCGTTTCAGTTGTGTTTCATAGCTGCGCCTGCGCGCGAGACTACTTGGCTTTTGGCTGCATGCCACATATATATATATTTGATAAATTTTTCTTTACTTTCTCAAATTGCAGTTAGTTTAAGATTATTTACAATGCGAACATTCATTTAAAAATATGTTTAATTTTTTATTGTACTGCTTTATACGTGCTGCCCATCCATTGTAATTGGTTAGTGACGCTGACTGCTATGCCGTAGGTGCCCAGGTTCGAATCCAGCGGAAGGCATGGATGTTTGTGAATGGCAGTACTGCTTCTTTGTGGCATGGTGAGGTAGTTAGTTGGACTGAGGTGGAACCGAGCCAAATTGTAGTGATGCTCAAACTATGGCTAACGACACAGAGAGAAATACTACTTTGCCACGATGAATTTCGTGGGCCGTGATCCTGACGTTACCGTTGATCAGGCGGCATAAG
>BMAU01005262.1:0-129943 GCA_019973935.1 Trichonephila clavipes
TTTATAAATAAAACAATTAATTAAATAAACATTTCTAAACCAAATTATAAATCTAAACCATTCTCGAGTCAACTGGAACAGATAAAAACTTTCATCAAAATCAGTCCAGCCGTTTAGCAGGAGTTCAGTTATATACACACGCACAGAAGAATTACATATATAAAGATTATTTGAAAAGATATTAATTAAAATCGCTAAAGAGTGTGAATCGTGTGCATTTTCGTAACAAAAAAGACCGGGTTTGGCAATCAACCCGACTTACGACACCAACTTACGTATTTTTCAATTCCTACTATTAGCTCACGATCTCTATACATATTTTATTTGTTTGTTTATTTATTTATTTATCTTGGTGGAATTTTCAATCGTTAATAAAGTTCATTTTAAAGCGCTCAATTGAGCTAAAATGTAATGTACATGATTATTTCGGATGACAATACAATAATTTAATAATAATTAATAAAAATTAATTTTGATTATAACTAATTATTTAAAAAAGTACAAATACAGAGCTACGTTGGCGACTTAGCGACTCTTTTGGAGACATGTCAAAATTTGAAAACGTTTTTTCTCACGCGTTAAATAAAGCATTCAGTTGAAAGGAAATTTTATATACACGATTGTTTTGATGACAATACGATACTTTAATGATAATTAATAAAAATTAATCACCACTTAATGTTGTGATTCTATCATATGTATATACATATTTATATTAATTGCAACTATTAAATAAAAAGTAATTAAAATAATTTTTTTCTTTGTTTATCTAAGTAGGAACTTGATTAAATTTTTTAAATATTACTTGTTTATAACAATAGCGTTGTTAAAACAATGTAGGTGAATGTTGAGTTGTATTTTTTAATGCTTTTTAAGTTTTAATTTTAATAATTAATTGCTTTTAATTTTAACTAATTGCTGTATCGGACAGCATTGTGAATCTAAACCATTCTCGAATTTACTTGAACCCACACAAAAAGTTCATAAAAATCGGTCCAGCCGCTTAGGAGGAGTTTAGTGACTTACACACGCACAGAAGATTTTATTATTTATATTTTTTATTATTTATTTATATATATATATATATATATATATAAATATATAAATTTCCCCTCAAATAAATTGCAAAATGAAAAAAAAAATTTTAAAAACCTGATGTTTAAAAAAAATTTAAAAAGAGTCCATGAGCCAAATGCGGCCCGTGTGCCTCATGTTGGACACCCCTGCTCTATGTTATTACAATTTTTGAAACATTTAGGTTGGAATTCATATCTAGCACTGAAGTTCAGAAGTTAATTCTAATTAAACTTCTATTTGGAATTCACTACTTTACCTCAATTTTCACGATAAGCGTATAACTATTCAGATCAGTATCTTAAGAATATATATATAAAAATCTATTAATAACTCTAATTACAGTTAAATAATTAAACATAAATTAGTTTTTAAATTCTGGAAGTAAAAGTTTTTTTCTTGCATTTTACTTATTTTTAGATATATTTTTAACTAACCCTACCGCTAATCAGAATCAATAAAAATGAATGTCGAATTATTGAATCTGGTTTTATTTTCTCTCAGAGCTCAATTACATAGAAATTCAACCTTGATTATCGCATATCTATTCATTACACTGTTGCGTCAGAGTGGTTAATTTATTTTTTAATGAGAAATTTTAGCTTCAATATTACCTTCAATGTATCCTTAACGGAATCATGGTTTGGATATCAATATCAAGAGAGCTGACCACTGACCTTGTGAACTTGCTCGTTTACCTTTTGGGGTCTAGACTTGTTATCAATATTTTAATGCTTGCCATCTTAAAACATATCTGGTTTTTTTTTATCTTAGAATATCGTCGGCCTATTTAATCAGAATGCATACAGGAGTGCTACGTGCCAAAAACAGCGTGTTGTTGTCGATTAACGTGGGATCCAAGATGACGGCCTATCTGTGACAAATCATCAGAACAATAATATTAAAGAACTATTTTGAAATATAATGCAAATGAGGAATATAAGAACAGCTTAAAAATAACCAATATCAATCAGTAATGAATATCAATATAATATAATAAAAATTCTATATAATAATAATCATAATAATATTATGTAATATGTTATTATCATATAATATAATTTATTAGTAATTATGATGTATGAGATAATATTCATATAGTTTTTATATAATAAATATTATGTAAAATAAATAATCATATATGATTATTATATATAATAATGATCCTATAATATAATTATTAGATATAATAATGACAAAATGATATAATTTTGACAAAAAAATTAATTCGGAAAAAATAATTTATTTCACATTTCATCAAAGCTTGATTGCTAAAAAAATAAGAATTCATATTTTAATACAAATTAAGTATTAAAAACTATTCAAACTATGAGCAGACGATTATTTATGCTAAATATCAGATGTCTAATGATGATAATGAGTGTAAAAATATGATTTTCATTTTATGTAATTCATTTTGATACTAATACATAATCGTAATTTGATATGTCTATATTTTGAAGGGAGGTAGTCAAAAATTATATATTTCGAGCTAAATTGATATTAATTCTGTTTATATTATGTAAGAAATTGTACCAGGTCTCAGTCTCTCTGGTGTATATTTTATCGAATGAAACATACAATAACTTCCTTCGAAGTACAAATCAAGGAAAAGGGAAAAAAAATGATTAATCATGCATTAAACAACATTATTGATATTTTTTTTTGTGGAAGATTAATATTTAAATCGATATTTGAGATGAATGAGTTACAGCTAAAGTTTAACCTTACATAATATATCAGTGCTTTAAATAATGAGGTTTTAGAACATTCTTGGTTTACCCAGTATCATTCTTGCGTGAAAAATAATAATAATACAGAAAAAAATTTCAAATTACTTTGAAATACTATGGATTAAGTTATCCGTAAATTAAGGGGATTCACCCACATGAAAGCCTTTTTTTAAGCATTGTTAGAAATTTTTTTTTTGACTTCCAGTAAAAAAATAGAACTATTTTTTTTATCATTTATTTCTATGTATTTTAAGAGTATGTACATAAATGCTTAGCCAAAAATATCCAATACAACGTGAGTTATAGCGCTCTGAACACACCCGTCTCGTAAAAATAGACGCTCACTTCCTCCACGATTCCGAATGATTGGTTTATCTGAAATAAAAAAGTAAAATGAAAGTGACGGTGTTTTAAACTATTCATTTAAATGCTCCGAAAGAACTATACTTAATTGAAAATATCAAAAATTGTATTTTTTTAGACCTCTGAAGAAAAAGTTTCGAATTCCACGGGGTTTTTTGTTATGTTTTTGTTATAATTTTTTTTTTAAATTTTGGAATGAGCGTAGTCCACACACACAGATACACGTCTGTGTGTGTGTCATATATCACGTCAGCGTATATATGTGCTGAGTCTACCCGGTAACTTTGGAGTCATTCGGTCAAACCATTCTTGAGATATAATAAAGGAAAGTTTGAAAAACACAGATTTGAGAAAAACACGTTTAAAAATTTTCAAGTCCGATTAAAACAATGAAAATCTTAACTTAGCGTTATGAAAAGTAGCTCACTTGTTTCTTTATAACGACTTCGAATTTTAAAAAATTAATTACTTTATCACCGTATTCTAGACATGTTAAGGAAGCAATTTATGAAAAAAAAATATTTTATTTTTTTATCCCATTACATGGGTGGACCCCTTAAACATCATGAATTTTTTTTCTGAGAGAAATGCATTGCGTAAAAATAAAATCGTTTGCTTTGATTCTTTCTAGTATTTCAAGTTGAAATAAAAATATTTGAAACATCCAAATCCAAGCATTTATAAAGTTTTTTAATCAAAGGGATGCTATCTTTTTCAAGGTTTAATGGAAGCTTAAATATTTTTAAGTAAACAATAATTAATTTCTTCAGTCAATTTAAGGTATGGACATATTGAAACATTAAATTATACTTTATTTATACATTTTCCATTTAATTACATTTTACATCTAAATTATACATTTTTTTTAACAGAAACCGATCATATCAATGTAAACTTGAACCTTTTTTCATTATTGTAACACCTTAAAAAACAATTAATTGCAAAATTAAAAAGAAAGGAAATTATTTCTTTAATATATATAAAAATAAGTGTAATTTGATGATAGTCATTAGTCTTTTATAAATTTACTAAGGGCTGCATTCATTATCATTTTAGAACTATGAACAGCAACAAGTAAATGTATTACGATTTCTGTATTTTAACTACCAGGATAATCAATTGACATCATTTAATGTACATGACTATGTAAAGAAAAAAACTGAAATTAGAAAATATATATATGTAGTCGGACTCTCTATATAACGATGTCGCTAAATCCGAAAAAAAGTTCGATGTATGAAAAATTCGTTATATGGAGGTTCACCCTTCAATTACCTTATAAACTCCATAAAACAAATATTTTAAGTTCATAAACACTACATATTAAAATAAGTAATTATTCATACCTTTTGTACTAATATATAATTATTTTATATCTTAACTATCAAAAGAAAGAAAAAATGCAAGGAAAGTTTCTTGCTACCTTTATCCACTTCCTGAAGAATTAAATGTGATTCTTTGATGCTCAAACACTTAAGTTTTAACATTTTCAAGTTACAAGAAACATAGTTACCAGTACGACTGATCAACACTACAAATGAGCGAATACTATTTCAAGGACACGAGACGACTTCACTGAGGGTGAGAGAGGATATCGATGATGTTTATAGTGAACTGGACAATGGGGATCAAAGGTTGCACTTCTTGGATGAAACGCCCAGAATATTATTGCTCTGGGCAAATTAGGCACTTAACAAAAACAATTTCAATATTTATGACCACTATAAAATGTGTTGAGAGAATAACATGAAATGTCCAGAAATACTTTAAAAATCGGGAGAAAAAAAAATTGAATCCCATGAGAGAAAAATTCGTTATATCAGTGTTTCTCAAACTGTGGGTCGAGCCCCCTAGGTAAGCGTGATAACCCTACGAGGGGGCGAACATATCTAAAAGTCAAGAACAAAGGTTATTTTGAAAAAAGTTATAAAAATTACTTAAAGAAAGCAAAACAAAATACATTCTGACATAATAAAAATACACGTTGCACTTTAATTGTTATATGTTCCAATTTAAAAATTAGAAAAAAAGCAATTATAATACTTTTCTTATTACTTAAAATTATATATATATATATATATATATATTATATATATATATATATATATATATATATATATATATATATGTGTGTGTGTGTGTAATTTACTTAAAATATATCTATTACTTAAAAATAACGTAATTTAAAAAGCTATTACTTGAAAGTAATATATATAGATAATTTGAGTGGTTTATAATTAAGATCGTATCGTAATTTTAGCGTTAAGGTACATCATTGTTGCATTAAATACATTGTTATTGTATGGGGAGGGCGCGATGAAAATTATGATTGAAAATTGGGTCGCAAGTATTGAAAGTTTGAGAAGCACTGCGTCATATAAAAAATGCAATTCGCTATAGAGAGTGTATTTTACTACGAAAATCGTGAAATGTTCTTGGTTACAGAAAAAAAATTCGCTGTATAAAAAAATTCGCAATATAGAAGTTCGACTGTATGTATATATAAATGACAAATTGTTCAAAGTTGTTAAGTTCTTAGTTTCAAGTAACATACAAAATTCTAAACAATATGTTGGAAGAATATTTTGAGTTAAATTGCTAAAAAAAAAAAAAAAAAAAAGGTTAGCATGCTTGCAAGAAAATCTGTAATAAGAAGAAAATATTCATTATAAAGTTAGTGTGATATTAATCTAATGGTTTGATTTCTAATAGGCTGTAGAAATAAAAATTTCGTCAAATGAAACATAGCGTTATTTGCATTGGCAAGTCTTGGTCAAATAATTTTTTAAATTAGATAATTGCATAAAAAGTAATGTCTTGCCTAGTTGAATTACATTCATTAAAATTCTTCAGTAGAGTTCGTTAAAAAATTAAAAATAAGTATTGCACATAATTTTTTTTAATATCAAACTATATATAATTAATATCTCTTAGTACAATATTTCACAGCATATCCATTTAAATATCTCCTTCACAATTTTTAAGATTATTTCAAGTTTATTTTTAAACACAAGTTAATATTTTTATACAATAGCATCACAAAAATTTAAAAAAAGTGAATTTCAAGATAAAGTTCTATTAAAGTTATCATAAAGTTTTGCTAAAAATATCTGCATTTCAATATATATATATACATTCATCTCATATATTTACTCAATGGAAGATTATAATGATTGTAGAATATGCAATATGGAAGACAACTCGGCTTGCTACACGAACATGTACGTTAATATCTATGGTACGTTCAATAGTTATATTGCATCTGCCAACACTACGTCTAAGATATATTCGTTTTGAAAATTGTAATGGGAAGAGTGCGTGATTTCGACGCATTTGATGACAGTCTGATAACAAGTTCCCAACTGATGGATTACTCTATATCTGAAATTGCGCGGACGAAAGAGAATTTTCTAGTAGGGAAATATGAATGAAGCGCATGTATATATTTTGTAGTTGTATGAATAAATTTATAATGGCATGAGAAGTAGGAGTATTATCAAAGGAGAATATTTCAGGAATATGAATATTACATAACTGATATAAAGCCTGTAGTACTGTATAAAATTAACACATATAATTAAAAATTATAAAACATAGACACAAGCAAAGGGAAATTCTGGACTAAAATATTAGTTTTTCTTTAAAAAAATATTAATCAATTTCAGAAACGTGTAGAAAAACAAAACATGGGTGTAAAGTGAATAATTGTTTGTACATTTTAAGGTGTCCGACTACGTTCTGATCCGTGATTTTAAAAAAGAGCATAAATGAATAATTTTCATGATATTTAGTGTAAGAATAAATGTATAAACTTGTTTTAAGGACATTTTGCCAAAAAAAATTATTTAATTTAATATTTCAGCAAAAAAATAACTTAGAATAACCTTTTTTCAAAATTTTCTGCCTTTGCGAAGAATGCTTTTATTAAAATAATATTTTGGCTGCATATAGATCAGACCTCTGTACAGAGGCTCAACTACGATTTTTGAAAAATTCACATTCTTTCCAGAGATACAACCATTTGAAATAATTATGGGGAGTTTTTTCTTAAAATTTCTCCTCTCTGTTGTCGTAAAACATGTATAAGCCCACTTCTGAGATATATATTTTAAAAATACTGGTTGAGCCTCTGTACAGAAGTATGAGCTATATGCAGGCAAAATATTATTATAATGGAAGATTTTCACAAAAGGATAATATTTTGAAAATGGGTCTATCTATGTTAATTTTTGGTTAAATTATGGTACTTGAATAATTTTTATTGTAATACTATTCTTAAAATAAAATTTTATGTACATTTTCTAATATAAGTGACACTAAATATCATAAATATTTTCCATTTATACGCTTTTACAAAATCACGGTTCCAAATGTAGTCGGATACCTTAAATAAAACATAAAACATATTCAAAAATTTGAATAGTTAAAACAGGGCTTCTCAAACTTTCAATGATTGCAACCCATTTTCAATCATTATTTTCATCGCGTTTCTCTCCGTACAATAACAATATATTGAATGTAATAATAAGATACTATGGCACTAAAAATACAATACGACTTTAATTATAAACCTTGCAAATTATCAACATAATTATTAAATTGTGTTTATGAGAAGTCCATGGAAGTCACTAGTAATTATTAAATGTGTTCTTTTTGATAAATTCATTATCAATTACAGCGTTCAGTGCTAATACATTTATCAGTACCATAAAACCATAAAATTTGGCGTATAGCATGCACGTATACTTTCCAGCTGCAATTTTTAAATTTTAAACATTTCATGAAATGTTTGTATGAAATGTTCCCATGTTTTGAAGTCATTTATTAGAATTTTTTTTTACTCTCAGCCTTTTGACAAAAACAGTATACTTATAGAACTACAACTCTTCATAATCTATGTATTTCCTTTTAATTCGATGGATATAAAAATCTAATTTTTAATATCTTTATGCTATTTTTTTTACTTTTAAGGCGATCATTTTTATACCCGGCATAAAATGTACACCTGTAAATTTCGATTTTATTTTTGTTGTTTTGTACGTGCGCGTTATATGCCGAATTTTTTGGTATATTCTGTTAGTGTAAATGTGTCAGTACGTTTTTTGTTTTGCTTCTTTTCAGTAAATGAATAACTTTTTACAGAATTCTTTTATTTTTGATTTTTCGAGGTGCACACCCCATCCCCACATAGGGTTATCACGCCTTCTTAAAGGCAGTTTGAGAAACGCTGAGTTAGAATATACATAAGAACAAAATTCTACTCACTTCACATTAAACCCGTATTTACTACTAGAGTGGTTGTCAAAGTTTTCTGTATAGGAAGTATTACAAATTTTTTCTTAATTAAATAAAACTATGATTAAATCAAAATTACAAATAGGAGTTTTTCTTGTAGAAATAAATTTAAAAAAATGGTAAAAGACTCGCAGTAACATCCAAATTCAGTAGAAGAAAGCAAAGTGTTTTGTTAAAATACTCACGCGTCTTTTCCCTCTTAATATTCTCTAGTGTTTCTGTTCGACATTGCTTGATTTGAGAATTTCTCCTAAAAACGCTCCAATAAGTGCATTTCTATTTAAAGAGATCTGAGTTTGGAAACATAGGTTTATTTCGTAAACGAGAAAAGCATAAATGTATGGCATTAACACAGAAATATCAAGAAGTATTAAATTTGATACAATGGTCGATCATAGAGTGTTTCTAGAAGCAAGTTGCGAAAACAAAAATGATTTTTAATTTTTTAATAACTGTTGAAGTTATTTTTTGCTACATTTTTAAGTTTGGGTCTCATATAAAACAGTACGGGATTTTGATTATTCCTGGATCGGAAATTTAAAATTTTGAGAAAGCATAGATTTTGTATCTTTTAAGTAAATTAAAAAGTCAATTTTTCCTTATTATTATTAAGTATATTATTAAACATTTTCAAATTTAATATTTTTAAAATTTAAAATGTTTTAATTACAAATTTTTCGAAATCACACTATTTATAAATACATCATACGGAATGAACGACAATAAAAATGAGAAAAAAAATAAGAGTTAATTTAATACAATTACTTGATTTTATATTTATAGAAAAAGATTTTAACTCGTTTGCTTTTTTCCTTTGCTGAGGTATATATTTACGCCACTACTCATAGATTTGTCATGTGCTGTTATGTTTACCTGATCTATCATTGCTTTTATTTTTTTATTGTTTTATATGGAATATTATGTACTTTTATTATCGTTGCATTTTTAACATAGTAATCACTCATTTTTAAGACACATAGAAGAATTTTGTGATTGTTTTCGCATAAATTGTTACAAAAATATTCATTCAAAAAATAAATTTTGATTTTGGCTACATAACATGGTTAATATTAGTTATGTTTTATCTAATGGTTGTTGATAATCATGTTGTATCTAATGTTTTATCTATTCAAATAGCGCTTGTTTAAACTTAAGTTAATGTTATAACATATTTTTTATATTATTTTTTCTGATAAACAATATTAATAAATTACCGTTTATTTACTTTTTGCAATATTTTCTAAATGATTGAAGAATGTTTAATTATAGCCCTAACCGAGTTTGGCAAGTCTTTTAGAAAGAAACTTCTTTTTTGTTGGTTTACAGAATTTAATTTATAATCCGCACAAAAAAACTTACAGCAATTAAACAATTAAAAAGATTGCGAGATAATTAAAAATATATCAAAATCGTTTGGACAAAAAATATGACTAGAAAGAAAAAAAATGAGAAAAGTCTAATTTTAAAGTTGGAGAAAATGGCTACCAAATGCTTATTTTAAATTCTGAGTAATTAAGCACCTTATTTAAATTCCTTTTTTTTAGATTCCTCATTTGAATAAATATAGTAATTCCAACATGTCATAAGTAGATATAAATTAAAATAACATTCTAATCGACTGACACATAAAAAAGGTTTAATATATATACTTTCACATCATTTGAAATTTTAAAGAATAAAAAAAAATTGTACTTTTCATAAATAAAGACAAAAATGCTGAAGAGAAAACATAAAAGTGATTTTCTTACGCATTTTGATAAAAAAGAAACTCTTAGGAACTACTTTATTCCCAACATCCTGGTAGGAAAACTTAAAAATGACCTGTAAATAACTTTTTAACACCCTCGCTAAGGAGCACTTAGCTCTTGTAATGGTAGGTTGGAATTTGCATGTGTTGTTGCATCGTTCAACATAACGACTCTTTGGCAACGAAGAATATTTTTTTTGAGCAAAAAAATGTCGTAATATATATTTTCAGCCTACTGTACCTTGCTTTAAGTTAGTTTTTACGTTCTGCTAATCAATATATCAGTGAGCTTATTTTCAATAAAATATACTTGACCGCCAAAAAAGAATGTATCTGGAGAGTTGTAGACAAATTTTTTTTGAAGTAAAAAATAGAAAAAAAATTCTCGAGTATCTTAAAATTGATAAGTCATATGTAAATAAAAATAAATATTTTCATGACATCAATGTACAAGTTACTAATTGTTTAATTAAATAGTTCTTGTACCGACTGAACTTAGTTTGAATTTGATTTTCAAAGAAAACTTAAATAATATTTGTTTTTATAAATAATAAGTTGTAAATACTTATTAAGTAACTTTGTATGTACTTTTAATAGAGTACATATATAGCCTCGAACTATTTATTTTTGGTAACAAAGAAAAAAAGAATAATTAATAAATGAACTATATATACAATCGGAAAATGATTTAAAATTCATGACGACTGAGCAATTTGTTCATTCATTCCGAATTATTCGTTACACCGCGGCCCCAAAATAAAAAAAATACAAATGTTTTGCTCTTATTTCTATACGAAGCAAAGATGCAAAAAATATCCAGCAATTAAAAAAATTGCATGTTTTTTTTTTCTCAATAACTAAAAAGTACTATGAGTGAATTACCATGCACCAATTTGCTGTAAATTTTTAAAATACAGTCTTACAGATTTTTAACAATTTTTTTTTAGCCTTGACTCGAAAGAACTCTTTTTGACTTTATACACAGAAGAAAATATTACGTCATTTATATCCTGCAGCTTATAAGGTATGCTTTTACCGTTTCCAAACAATGTGAAGCATTAGGAATGATAACAGTGTTTTTAGGAGTTTCATTATCAATTTGTGCATTAGAATTTCTACCCATTGGGCTCGACAAACCAACAATTTGTTAAACTTTAGTCACACTGATAAGCTGTCTGTCGTCAAATTTAACACAATCGTTAAAATCTTAAAATATCCCCTGCGTCGGGGAGTGGGAAGAGATAAGGAAGGAATTTTCTGCCCTATTCAAATATCCTACGTTAGGTTACACTCATCTGCACGTGTCAAGTCTGTAATGAGCTGCTTCGTTTCTTCGTCGAAATTTTGCTGTTTCAAGAAAAGTCCTTTTCTGTTGCGAAACAAAATTCTTATGTCATTTTAAAAAAAAATAAATTAAATTTTTTAGAATCCAAACTAATAAAAAAAAAAGTTGTTCAAATAATTCGCTAATTCGGAGTTTATTATTCATTAAGGCCAGTCAGTAGGGTAAACCCTTTTTAAAAATCGATTTTGAGATTTTGATATTTCTATAAACCCCTAATCGGGAGCTTTCCATTGATATAGCGTACAAGCCATTATATGAATTAGAAGTAAATTTTAAAAATGATTTTTAAAAAATAATCAGCTTATGAACCACACCCATTTGACAGATGATAGAAATGTAAACATTGTCTTTTGAAATCTGGAGCAAAGTTGCAAAGCCTCAATTTATTTTTATTAATACGCAATAGATACCTGTATAGGCACTGCAAATTTAACTGCGTTAGATATGCAAAAAAAAATTCTGCAAAATTTTGAAACGTGGTTTTAATATGAATGTTATATTTAATATTTAGTGATTTTACCTAAATTTAAACCTGTTCTTCATTTTAAATTTAGTTTCAATAATTAGTAATAATAACTAAATAAAACTTTAAAAGGCTTAGAAAAACGCTAAAAATATTTCAAAAATACTTGAAGTTTTTGGATACTTGAAATACTTGAAAAATTTGGATTGAATTCAATACAAAGGTAAGATTTTTTTATAAAAATTTCTGTTTTCAAAAACTTATTTTTTTAAAATTGTGTAAATTTACTGTATGCATGTTTAAAATTTATACTTTTAAAATTGTGTAAATTTACTGTGTGTATGTTTCTTAAATGCAATTGTGTATACTGAAGTGATATTTTTGAAATATTCTTAAAACATTTAAATATAAAGCAGTTATCATAAAAAAATTACAATTTTTAATAAAATCATAATAATAATTGTTCGGTGAACTAAAAGTTTTTCTTTGAAAAAATTAATTATTATATTTAAAAAAATTCCCTTCAGTATAAATATAATGTCTAATTAATATAAATAAAAATTTGAGTCTTTATGTTTCATAGTTTCTGAGAAAAAGGTATGAGATAATACATTAAATGTCATATTTGTTGTCTTTGCGAGAAGCTTGTTACATACATAAAAATACATAAATTTCATGTTTAAGAACATAGAAACAGTTTTATTTTGTCTGTTTTAGAAATTATTTGTCCAATTTCAAGGAACTTTTAAAGTTTTAAACATAGAAACTGTCTGCAACAACAAGGACTAATGATAATGTTACGAAAATCTAACGAAAATTTAAGAAACGTCGTATATAATCAGGTATTTTTAAATACCATCTCAAATTCACACCAAAACCATGTTGATATATTTTCACATTTTATTTATGATGCTTTCTGTTCAAATTTGATATCTGTAATGTATGAAAGCTACAAATAGTTTAAAAATTGATTCAGTATTTGAGAAAATTTTGATGTTTTCTCGTTAAAAAAACTGAAAATGCTGTTCTGGGCAATTTAAAACTTTTTTGTTTACTATTTTATGCAAAATAAATTGCAAAGATGCTAATGTTTAATAAAATGGGACAAATACATGCTGTAATTGATGATTTTGTTATAAAATGGCACTTTATAATAAAAATTCAATTTTTTCAAAAAATGTTTTTAAAACTGTATTCATCTTTTCTCAGAATATAAGGTATAAATGTACATTAAATTTTTTCCCTTATGTTACTGATATGTAACTATATATATATTCCTGTGAGTTTTTGAGGAGTTTCCAAGATATTTGACTGGAGTCCATATATCGTGACAATGTCAATTTTTAAAAAATTCATATAGTGATATTTTTTATGTTACATGTTTTTGAGAAAAACTAAACAATATATTTTAAATATTTCACTTCATTGCAAATATTAATGTTTATTTATTGTTTAGACAAGTTTTTAAGCTTTAATATTCAAAGGCTTTTCAATAATAGCTAACTAATTATAACTCAGACGTGTAATACTTTTTGTCGTTGCGAGAAGCTTGTTGCATGCATAAAAGTACACAAATTTCATGTTTAAAAAAAACATTTTTTTTTTTACTTTTTTAGAAATTTTTTCTACAGATTAGAGAAAATTTAGAATTTTGAAACTTTTAGAAATTGTTGTCTGCATGGGAACATACAAATCCATAATTAAATTTTTCTAACGTCATAAAATCACATATTCCCAAATCATGACTTTTACATATTGATACATGTTTAAATTATATTTATGATGTTATAAGGTCAAATTTGACATTTGTAATGCATTAAAGCTAAAAATTCTTCACGGATTGTTACATAATTTGTGAAAATTTATGCAAAATGCTAAAAAGATCTCGTTGAACAAAAACTGAAAATTACTATATATGTATTTCTGAATATTTTAAGGCTTTTTTGTTTCCTATTTTATGTTTAAAAAATTAAGAAAATACTAATTTTTAATAAAATAGGGCAAATACATGTTGTAATTGATTATTTTTGTAATTAAATGCCTTTTTACACTTAAATGCAATTATCTCAGAATGATTGTTTTCAAACTACGTGTAGTTTTTCAAAGAATCTAAACTTCTCTTGATTTCAATTTCTTATCACTCAGGAAGTTTTACGATGCGATAAAGAGTTATTAATTACTTGGTGCCAGGTCCGGACTATTAAAACTTCCGAAACAAGCTACCAGAGGTTCTGGCGAGTCACTACAAAAGTGTGTGGCCTGGCGTTGTCCTGATGGAACACAACACATCTTTTGTTGGGCAATTCTGGCCATTTCTGGTCAATCGCTAACTTCAAACTGTCCAGTTGTTGCCAGTAGAGATCTGAATTTATTGTTTGGCCATGCGGAAGCAACTCCTAATAAATGATTCCTTTCCAGTCCCACCAAATACACAGTAGAACCTTCCTGGCCCATAGTACTCGTTTGGTCACCATTTGAGCTTCTTCACCGCAGTTTGACTACGATTATTTTCGCACATTATTGTAGTACTTGGATCAATGTTTCTTCCCAATTATCATTCATTTAAGAAATGGGTCAATTTCATTCCATTTGTCCAAGGCTTCTCAGATGGAAGTTCGATCCGTCATGTTTTTAGTGTTAATTGGTGTGGCACCCAAACATGGGGCTTCCTTTTGAATGCAACTTTGAGCAAATGGCTTAAAACTGTTTTATGATCGATCTTTAGCTCTTGGGCGATGCTACGACTACTAACACGCCGGTCAATTTCGATTATTTCTATGATTTTATCGACATTTTCGACAACGGGCCTGCCTGCTTGAGGTGCATCTTAAACATCAAAAATACCTGAACGGAATCAACGAAACCAAAATTGCTCGTAATTAGCTGTTACAGTATCGGCACCATAAATACCATTCGCGATTTCAGCCATCTGGCTTGCATTTTCGCCTTTATCAAACTGTAAAAATAACTTAATTTTCTCTTTGTTGACTTCCACTTTTAACACCCTGTAACTTACAACTGAATAGACAAAACAAAATAATTTTTAGTGCAAAATGTCATCCTGACAACGAGCATAAATTTGAAATTGTTCGATTGATACTTCACAAGATATCAACATTGCAACCATCTACCGAAAAAATAATGGATTTCTTTTACCCCAACCTAATTATATATACATATACAGTGGTGGCGAAAATTGTGGACACTTCTTTAAATTGTTATTTTGTTTAAAAGTTTGTATGCTTATAGAAAATTTTACATTGCAGAAGATGCAAAGTATTTTATAAAATTTTAAAAAGAATTTAATGCTAAATTAAATACAAAAACGAAAATTCAAATATTTGCAAACGACCAAAATGTTATGCTGCAGTAACTGTCGATATATATAAGATACTGGTGATAACAATGTTATAAGAGCTTAGTGAGGTTGCCTTTATTCTTTATTACAGCTTCATATCGATGTTTCATTGAGCTCAACATAGTTTTAAGCTCTTCCTTCGTTATCACATGATACCAGGAAACAATTATATCCTCAATTAGTTCTTTTTTTATTTCATGGGTACCTTATTCAGACAAGAGTTTTCAAACGGTTCCAGAAGGTTTCAATAGGATTGAGATAAGGACTATTTCATGGTCAGGATAACAGATTTATTTAGTCAAACAGCAATGGCATCAAATAAAAGAGTAGAATAAACGCATGTGTGATGAGAAAGTGGTATTTCCTTTCTTAAAAGTACATAACAGGTAGGTAGTTCAGTGACTACTTTTGGAGACTTAATTTTTGTTTAAGATGTCAGGAGACAAATTTAATAAAAAAAAAGGAAAAGGTAGAAAAAGGTGCACCATATTTGTTGATTACAGAAAAACAATAATACCATATTTCAGAAGTAAAATAACTTTTTGTACATCCATCAGAAGTGACCTGAGTGATACTGATGTTTCCCTCAGATCAAAAACATTTAAGAGTAGATTAGCAGATGTTTGACTAAAAGGTAGAATTCCACAAAAAAGTCGTATCTCAATTTACAGCAGCACTAAAAGGGACTACAGTAGGCAATGGAACACAATAATTGGACAATTGATTATTGGTCACAAGTTATATAGAGGAACGAAATTAAATATCGTTATTCAGTAGTGATAGCTGCATCCTGACTGCATCCAGGCAATTGTGAAGTACCCACATAGTTTTATCATTTAGCCATGGATATTAAGAGATGGTATTGGTCACCTTTATATAATCGATGGGATACTGAATGTCATAAAATACATCCACAACATTCTAGAAACTAAGCTTCTGCCTTCCACCAGGGATCTATTTCCCAACAATGCTTCATTTTTTTACACTTAGATTCTGCTCCTTGCCACTCAGTAACGTAATATAAAGACTGGTACCGCTCTAAGATCATTAAGGTGTTATCCTGGCCAGGAAAATTCCTGACATCGATCCTATCCAAAACTTGTGGAACCGTTTGAAAACTCTTGTCCGAATGAGGTACCAATGAAATAAAAAATAGCTATTTGAGGATATATTTGTTTCCTGGCATTATGTAATAACGAAGAAAGAGTTTAAAACTATTTTCAGCTCAATGAATCATCGATGTGAAGCTGTAATAAAGAATAAATGTAACCTCACTAAGCTCTGATAACTCACTGTTATCATCAGTATCTTATGTCTTCAGTAATTGTTTGATTTTTCACGAAAGTGCTGTATTAAAAAAATACCAATTAACAGGAATCATTCAATGACACTTTTCTTCGAAGATCTCTTACAAGAGATAATAAATAGGCTTTCTTAAATAATCTTTGCAACATCAACAAAGTGTTTTGCCGGTGGCAATATCACAGCGGTAACAAAGACATCCTATTAAGTTAGTTACATTATTGTTAATAATATGAAACCGTTTACTGATGCAGAAATTGTGAAGAAGTGTTTTTTAAATTCTAATTTAGTGTTAGTGCAGTGCTTTTCAAACTTTCAATACTGACGCCCCCCTTTTCAATCACAATTTTTATCGCGCCCCCTATACATAATAATTTACTGAATGCAACAATAATGCACTTTTACGATAAAGCAACAATATTTATTATAAACCGTACAAATTCATGACATAAGTATTAAATTTTGTATGTGTTACTTTTAAGCAAAAAATTAAGTAATAGGATAATTACTAAGTTATTTTTCCTTTCTCTGATTTTTAAATTGGAACATATTACAAAATGCGGTGGTTGCTTAGAAGACAAAATATAGATATCAGCTAAATATAGAAAATGAACTCAGAGGGTCAATTTCTTATCTTAAAACTCCTTTCAAAAACTTTGCTCTGTAAGACAAGCCCATGGAAGTAGCTAATAATTATTAAACTTGTTCTTAATTTAGTATTAATTAATTAGTCATAAAATACTCTGTGCGCCACTCATACATTAAAAGCAGTGTTTCTCAAACTTTCAATACTGGCGACCCAATTTTCAATCATAATTTTTTGACTCGCCCCCTGTACAACAATAATGTATTTACTGCAATAAAAATGCATTTTGAGAGAGAGACGCTAATGTTACAATAGGATCTTAATTATAAACCGTACAAATTAATACGATAAGTATATTAAATTTTGTGTGTAACTTTTAAGTAATATATATATTTTAAGAAAATTACTTAAATATATATATATTACTTAGAATTATGTTATTTTTCTTTCTCTAATTTTCAAATTGAACAGATCGCAAAATGATGTATTTAATTAAAGATTTATTTCCTTCAGAAGTACAAATGTCATTAGAAAAATAGTCTAGTCAATGTCGCTCTCTATCATATCCATCAAATCTGGCATTATAGGATACGTTTGCGTGAGTCTGGGCAACCTATTGGACGTCTGCGCAAAACATGTAAAAATGCTTTCCTCGTACAATTCTAGTCAGTTTTTGGTCGACTCGATACTCCTATAGCTACCGAATCTAGCTTGGATGTACATTTTTTTAATTTCCACGTTAATTGTAATTCACAGTAATTAGTATTTACGGCAGTAGATTAAAAACAATATCATACATACATTTTTAAGTCGTAAGCAAACATTCGACCATAATAGAATCATCAAGTACACAGACGAACGAGCATGGTTCCGAAAATTAAATCAAGGCGATCTTCTCAAAAATACTTAAATTTTGGATTTACCACTACTGAAGTAAATGATGGAAAAAAAGCCCCAGCTCGATATGTGTTAAACTTACAAATCTGTAGAGCAACATGTGAAAGTTTTAAAAACATGTAAAATCATTTAGCTATGTTGGCAAATAATTTTAAAAGTATTTTCTGGATGAGAACAGCTTGGTAGCAAGTTACGAGTGGATTAGGATCTATTTCAAGATACCCAGAAGGGCTCTCAACTTCCGAAGAAGAAATCTTCATAGATTTCACATCCAGTGAAAAATGAAAAGGCAATTGTGTAATAAATTGCTCTTTGAATTTGGGGTAGAGGTGGATGAGGAATTATCTGTACTGAAAACAAAAAGCACTTCGTATACTATTACCATTTTCAACATCCTACCTTTCAAAACCGGATTTTCTGCAGTGGATGCCTTGAAGACAAAATATAGATCTCAGCTAAATATAGAAAAATAACTCTTTAAGTGTCAATTTCTGATATTAAACCTTCCTTTGAAAAACTTTCCTCTACAAGACAAGCCCGTGGAAGTCCCTAATAATTATTAAACTTGTTCTAATTTAGTAATAAGATTGATTGATTAAATATTAACGTCGCACTGTTCAGCTGCACGAGGGCTTTTGACGACGGACCACGTAAATTTGAACCATGGTCAAGTGACGTGGATGACACCCTGAGATGGCACCCCTCTCTCCTAACTACCACACCACACCAACGGGAAAACGTTTCAGCTCTCAACAGATTTAACGTGCATCGCTGCCCTACACGGCGGGTCTTTAGTGGTACTGGGCTCGATTCGTGACGCAAGCCACGATCTGATACCTATACCACTCGGCTACCGCGGCCAAATTCAGTAATAAGAAATTATTTATAAAATACCTTCAGTACTGATACATCAAACAACCTACTTTGGCTGAAACACCGACTCTTCGCACGAGTTCATTTTTAAAATAAAACATTATTCTTGATATAATAATAGCTGAACTGTAAGGAGAGTAAGAGCTGTGTGCACGACATTGTATACAAAAATGTAAATAATGATTTTTAGATAAATGCTATAATTGTAAATAACTGTTTAAAAGAACTGTAATTTTAAACCTCACACAATTAGCATTTAGAATTAATGTTGGTAAATTATGAAAAAGAATATAAAATTCCGATGAAGAATAATTGTGTTACACTTTTTAACATTTAAAGCCAGAAGACTTCAAATTGTTTTAACCGGAGCAGGCGCGCATTACTCGATACTAACATTAATGGTAGTGAGGGGGGACTCAATCACCACAATCATTTGTTTAATCAAATCGGAATTCTAGTGAATATTTTAATTTATAGAAAGTATACTTACACCTTCTTTCAAGAACTATTCAATTATTTGATTTGAGAAAAAAATCAATAAAACTGAACTAAAATGATTCAAAGTACATGACCATAATAAAATACGCCAATCAGGCACTTTTCACTAATATTACAGAAATGTTAAATCAATCAATTCTTTTCCAAATATCGTAAAACTCTTATTTACAATTTCCCTAAGTGAAAAACAGACGCATAAAGATGGGATGCCGATTAATGTTGATTGATTGATTGAATATTAACGTCGCATTGTTCCAGCTACACGAGGGCTTTTGGCGACGGACCACGTAATTTTGAACCATAGTCGAAGTGACGTGGACGACACCTGAGCTGGCACCCCCTCTCTAACTACCACACCACATCACGGGAATTAATGTTGAATAACCATACCATATAAGATTGAAGGTCAATCAAATGATTAGCAAACGTACTATGCAGCCTGGCTGAAAAGTGAATCCAAAGTCTTCCTTTTCTTTTTCTACAACTAATGTACAGTATTTCTCAATAATAATTACAGTGATGAATTGTTTACCTTCTTAGAATTTTCTTCAGGATCTGGGTTTCGTTTTTCTATTAACGAGTAATATTTTATGTTAAAACGTAATAAAAAAATCTCTTATTGAGAGGAAATACAACAAATAAAACAAAATGCTTTTTTCTTTAATTTTGGTTTTGGGATCAAAGATAGCTATTTGATGACGGAAAAAGCCAGATAATTTAAACAGAAATTATGTCAGTGTTGTTGTGTGTATTTTTTTTTATTATGGAAGAAAGAATTTTGTTTTACTTCTCTTTCCGAAGTTATTTCTTTAAAAAATCTTTAAACTTTCGATGCCGCTCGCGCCTCCCCTTAGGTCATCATCGCGCCTTGTGAGGCGCGGCCCCACACTTTGAGAAACACTGTGTTAGTGACAAAAAAGATTTAAAAAATAATAATTGGAAAAATCCAAACACGAGTTAAAATATTTAGATCAATTTTCCACATTTTAAATTTTCAAAGTTATCTTAGTCATAAAGCATTTCTCCTCCTTCCCCCATTTTTTGACCCTCGATAAATATTCAACATATGTATGCGTCACTCGTGAAATAACAACCCATGTATGTGGCCTGCGTGGAATAGCTGACATATGTATGCGAACTAGAAGAAACAAATGTTGAGTTGCCCTGGTCGACAACCTATGGCACGTGGTACAGTTCTTAGCGGCACTTTGCACTATTCAACACAAATGTGTCAATGTTTGAATTGTACTAAAAATACACTAGTGTGTGGCAAGCTAAATCATATTGGTAGATTGGTTTGACATACCACAGCTAAAAGGTGCCGACTTCTAGTCTATAGGTATGGAACCACTATTCGACGACGAGCTGGCCAAAATTCGAGTTAATGCTACAATTTTTTTTTCTTAACTGAAATTACTATAAGTTAAGGGACTTTTGGTTGCAGAATCACTTATGACATGATGTTTGGGGAAAATAAGAGTAAACTCGTTTAACCGTTGTTTAAGAAAGCGTGATCCCTATACAGTAATGGACACTAAACTCCTATACGTGGATGAAATGATATCGGGTCATTCATAGATCTTTAATTATTTCCATTTTATTAACTGGGGTGTATTTATCTCTTTGTGCGACTTTACATGGAAATCACTTTTATATTCCATGTAAAAGAGCTTTATATTCCTTTTGGTCAAATGAATTTTGTTCTAAAGGCGTGTTTAAATGCAGTTAAATTATTAAGTCAAAACAATTTGAAACATAATAATCAACGTCCCACCCTCAGTGGGCCTCGGTAAAATTAAAAACGCTAACCGGTGCGGAAGATAAAAAAAGGTTAAAACCATGATATATATATATATATATATATATATATATATATATATATATATATATATATATATATATATATATATATATATATATATATGTAGGATAATTAAATTAGATTAAAAATTAAATTCCCTATCTAGCACTTGACTCATCTTTCTCCGTTCCCATATTCAAGTATCAAACTAATCACTCATTTATTTCTTTCCGAACATATGGCCTAGCCAATAAACATGTCAATTCCAGATCGTTAGATTTAATAGTCAACATATGTCAGCATTAACTTGCAAGCCCCTCTTCAAAGCAGAGATACTTACCATATGTTTTTCAAGTGTTATCCACTTGAAAACACCACCATGGCGTGCTTTTTTTCCTCCCTGCCCTTAGCATGAGAACAGATGTCGACACGATGAAATAAAGATCTCCTTTTTTAAACTTTAATCTGATTCTGTCTTTAAAATCATGACAGAATTAAAGCCGGCAGGATCTTTGTCTGCGATCTTAACGTAAAAACTAATCTTTTTTTTTATAAAATAATTTTAATATAAAAACTAAAGCCAGCCACCATAATAATTGATATGGAGAATTTTTTTTTTTGACGGAACACCAAATGCACCATATGCCAAAATGCTGAAGACGACGGATTTCCGGAATAAAAAATGGTACAGAAAAAAAAAAAAACGTGCTAGTGAGAGAGAGATCCCCGAAAGAACATCGTTCTTAACACCGAGAAGAATGCAGTGTTTACAGCCGAACGAAATTCTGTCTTTGCTGAAGAGGCCATTCAGTTTACCGTGAATGGAATAAACATTCTAATGTAGAGAAAAGGGAAAAAAGGGAAGCATGAATCCCTAAACTCCGTGATGAAAGACATCACTCCCTTCCGCCAGAAAAAAATTCTTCTTCGCCGGAAAGACTGGACAGTAATATTGTGAATTTGACCACCATATAATAATAGTGAAGTACCATCATTGAAAGGAAGAAATAAATGAATAAAATTTAACTAGTGAAATAAAGTGACAACAGCATCTGATTAACGTTCACCAAGGAGATCTGCCGTTGCAAAGTGGAGGTCAGTTAAATTGTATATTTCCAATTTTAGTAACATTGAAGTAACTGAGTTTTGCTGAACCAAACATTACGAAAAAATAATATATGATATGATATGATATTTAATTTCTATAATATAAATTGTGTTATAAATGAGATGTTTTCTTTATATTTTAATTGAGAAAAAAACAAAGTATATAGGTTTAGTCATGCCAAAAATTTTGAGAAATTTTAATATACTTCCTCATAATTTTATTTTAAGATGTCCGAATGAGTTAAGAGTTATGATAGAAATTGGTGTTTAAAATGAAAGATATAAACTAAGTTTTTAGAAAATGACTAATGAGAGAACTAATACTAGAGATATTGATTTTTTAAGAAACAAAAAAGTAAAGTCAAGTTGTATTCTTTTTTTCTCCATTGAATTCAATAGTTTTGCTAATTATTTTATTCAGCAGTAAGTTTATTGCATGTCATTTAATTTTTTTATTTTGAAATTGTGTATTTTTATACCGCCATATATCAGATTCACTATTTCTCGAAATTTTCCTTATCTAAAATTAAAATTAATTTAATAACGAAGCTTATTTTTTGGATGTATTACACAATGGAAAGCGAGAATACAATCATTATAATTTTTGTATATATCTCGAAACATTAAGAGGGACAAACTTGTTTAGTTTGATAGCGCACCTCTCATTGTTTCTTATCAGCAGCCCTGAATGTCTGTGAGTTTGATCCGCACATTTAGCAGAGATGTGTTCAAAATTAAGTAAGGTGATACGGTTTATTAGTGAAGATGTGTGATGTAAGAGAAAATCTAGAATTTTGTCTATGAAACGAATTTTGAAGGTTACGGAAAGATTCAGAAATATTGGCATGCGATATTGTTAAGTTACAGTGAATATTGAAAAATTTTCATACATACTAAAAGTTATTATTGAAGTGAGTCCACTTTTTCCGACTCAAAAAATAATAAAAGAATTAACTGCCTATTCTTGTATTCAACACATTCCCTATATTCTTATAATTTTTATATTTTATAACGCATGTGAAATAAAATATTGTTTGTGTGTTGGATAGTGCATGAAGTTGTGTGTTATACACGTTTTCATATTATTAATATTTCATTTTTATTAGTGTCTATATTTTTTATATCTTTTAAAAGTAATATTCCTTTATATACAAATAGTATTGAAACAATATAAGGTATTACTACGATGGCGCCAAGAGTAGATTTTTATACAAAATTTTTTATTTTAACATTTGTATGATTTCATGTATTTTTATATTTTACTATCTTATTGTGTGATATATTATTTTTCCAAATATTTTTTTGGAAAATATCTACCAGCTATAATACGAATCTATTATTATGAACGAATAGGAGGAAACGCGTGAGCTCTTATTCTAGATGTCGAATAGATTTAAACAAGCTAATCTTCAATTATATGTATGGAAATTCATTTTTATCAATTAATTGTCATTACTGTGTTTGTTGTTATAGTTTAGTTTATTATATTGCATTTTGATTTTAGTATTCCTATTGCTTAAATATTTCTACTGTGTGTAATATGCGTCTTTCTAAATAACTTATGTATTGTTTTTGAAGTTTTGTTGAAAATTGATTAAATTTGTAAAGAGAGAAAAAACTCCATGACTCCCTTTAAAATTGGGGGGCAAATGTAAGGATAATTAAATTAGATTAAAAATTAAATTCCCCTATCTAGCACTTGACTCATCTTTCTCCGTTCCCATATTCAAGTATCAAACTAATCACCCATTTATTTCTTCAGAACATATGGCCTAGCCAATAAACATGTCTAATTCCAGATCGTTAGATTTAATAGTCAACATATGTCAGCATTAACTTGCAAGCAACCTCTTCAAAGCAGCTATACTTACCATATGTTTTTCAAGTGTTGTCCACTTGAAAACCACCACCATGGGCGTGCTTTTCCTCCCTGCCCTTAGCGTGAGAACAGATGTGTCGACACGATGGAATAAAGATCTCCTTTTTAAACTTTAATCTGATTCTGTCTTTAAAATCATGATATATATATATATATATATATATATATATATATATATATATATATATATATATATATATATATATATATATAAATATATATATATATATATATATATACAGTAATACGTCACGGATTCGAGGGATGATATAATTCGAAAAAAAAACTTTCAACCAAAACACAAAAATGTTACACGGTATGATATAGTGAACTGTACACCACCTATGTGAACCTTACAGAAAAAACAAAAAAATTACTTAAAAGGCATTGTTTGGAAACCTGTGATTTTCTTTCCGAATGCCAATATATTGGCACTTTTAATGAGAGGGAAAGGTTTCTATTGTTTTTTGCAAGAATTTTAAAACAAGTATATGTGAAATCGTAATTTGGGTTGTGCTCTAAGAACTTGAGAATAATTAAAGATATTCCTGACCACAAAATTCTCTCCTTCTGTTAATTGCAATGTTTCAGTCTATGGAAGCGGCTAACGCGGTCTAATGGAAGTGGATTGGTCAAATATATGTAAAAACAAAGTACCAACATAAGAATTATCTTTCCAAGAAACATACAATGAAATATAATTCCAAATGTAATTGAAGCCTACCATGTCACAACAAGAAAAATTTACTTTAATTTCTTATTTTTTATATAAAAACTTGGTTCTTCTTAATAAGAAAAACATAAATTTGGTTTGTTCAACTTTCATTTTCCTTACGTATTTTGAATAATTTTTTTTATAGTGGGACTCTCATAATTTTGTCAGAATAACATTTGTTTTCTTGAGAATATAGGTCATTGATATAATAGCTTTGTCATGACATTTTTCATACTTTGCGTAAATAGCATTGGTCATTCTATAGAATGCCTACATTCAATACAATGTTTAGGCAAAGTATGTGATAAATCTTATATTTCATACTTTGCCTAAAAACGTACGGCATTAGTATTCTTTTGAATGCCGGCCTTCCATATTTGCCGGTAACATATATATATATATATAACACTAAATTGCTGTTTTATCCAAATTTTTAAAGAAAAAAAAAATGGAGGAAAATAATGAAAGCAAATTTAGAATAATGAATTAATTTAGAATATATTTAAGAATTATTTCTTACTTTCTTTTTTTTCATTTCTGAATGTTTTATTAGAAATATGTTAAAAAGACATGTATTTCTTTCATTGTAAATTTATGTTTTCATGTGGTCGTTTCATATGAACAGAAAATGCAGATAATATTTTTTTTTCCTAAGTTTATATGTATTCCATACCTATCTTAAATTTCATCTCTCTATTGAAATGTCACAATTTTATTTCATAAAAACTTCTAAATGTATGTAGAAATATTGTAACTAATATTGTTTTTATATATGTTTTTAAATTTACTTATAAAAGAACTTAAATCACAATAAAGTCATAAAATACAATTCAGATTATCTTCAGAAAGTCTAACAGAGTTTAAATAATTAAATGCATTTTGATTCTAACATGATTTTTATGAGCTGTTATAAATTGATCAAATACAAAAAAAAAGGATATTTGAATTACTTAAAAAAACTCATTACTATATTCTAAAATTTAAAAATGTATTTTAGAAATATCTCAAACTAGCATTATATATTTCTGAATAAAATAAGAGCTTGCAATAAAAATAAATTTTCAAGGATACTAAAAGAGTGATTTCTGTCCAGCATTCAAGTAAGTAAATTTTTCAGAATGTCCAATAAATAAAGTTGAAATACTCTCCCGGGGAGTGCATGGAAGCCTTAGTTACGAATGTTCGAATTTCCCATGTGCATTGCTATCAACTTTAACGATCAAGAGAGAGAGGGGGTATTCTTTTAAAAAAATATCTTCATACCATCGAAATATTTTCTCATAAGAATCTTGGAAAAATAATTTGTGCGGAAGTAAATCTAAATACTTGATTTCTCATTCTGTATCTTGGATTAGAAGTTAATGCCGATGCTTTAACTGAGCTGCGTTAATTAAATTTTCAAATAAGTTGAAAGGTATATCTCTAAAAGGAAATGTAAATATTTTTATTTGTTGATTCCAAAACAATTTTTTAAAAGCTCACAAGACTACTTAAATTGCCAATTTTTTCAATTTTTAAAAAAAAAAATGATATATTAAAATCCTTATTGTGTGTTTCTGAGTATTTTGGTACAAAATTGCGTTGATACTGTAAGAACTTCCGAAGTTATTGAGAAATAAGTAGTGAAATTTAAACGTAAACCCTATTTCTTTCTTATCTTTAACTTCATTTTTCTCAAAACAAGAAATTTTAGCTTCCGCGCAGGATTTAAAAACTATTTATGATAAAAATTTGAAATTTTATGCACGTGTTAAAAATTAATCTCTTCATAACGTATACATCAATTTTCCAAAAAATTAATAGAATTTATTTTTTTAAAATTTTAATTAATTTTTTCATAAAATTTTAAAATTTTTTTGCTATATGTAATTGTATTTAAAAAAAAAATTTTTTCTCTCTCTAAATTTCTTAAAAGTTAGTATAACTTAAAAATGAACATATTTTTATACCAAGTGAAATTAATTTTTGAAATTTGTCAATCAACTTTGTGCTTTAGAATCTGCGCGGCGCGTAAAAATACTAATTTTCATATTTTTGAAAAAATTGTTCAATTTTATTTCTTTATAACTTTTAAATTTGTTCTGAAATTCTCTGAAAATTCGAGAAATATTGTAAATATATATGATTATCATGTGGTAAAAATTTCAAATTATTTTTTTGTTTTATTGCTAATTTGCATTGGTTTAAAGAATAATGTATTTTTCGAGTACACGGATATCTGTTAAGAGTCCTGTGAGCCCTTAATTAAAAAAATATTTAAGTCAAAGGTCTTTTTTCAGTCTAAAGATTGAGGTGATAAATTTCAAAAGTATTTTTTTAAAAATTATGTTATTTAAAAATTAGGAACAAAAGAGTTACAATATTAATACTAAATACTACTGTAACGGAAGTGATTTATGCTTACTGGGTTGAAAGAAATTTAAAAATCTCGGGGTAAAAGATACATTTAGTAAACTAAAATATCACTATTACAAAATTATGGTTATACAACACTTTGCAAGACATACAATTAAACATTTAGAGAAACAACGTACAGTAAAGTTTAGTTAAATACATTCCAGAATTGACAGTAAACTGTGAGATACTCCTTTGATCGGTTTCGGGCCTCTAATGTTATAAACAGTGGAAATCCAGTTCATACTAGCGATACTCATGTGTCCAAAGCATGGCGACATCTATATTCCATTCTGGGAAATATAGCGTGCGTTACACTACTCATGTCGATCTTCGTTGAATTCTAACAATTAAAATGAAGTAAGCAAATCCCATTCCTCGTGTTTAATTTCAAGTCGTTCTGAGATTACTAACTGTGACTGTAATGGAAGTATTACAAGAAGGAGGATGTCGAAGCATGCCACATGTTAGATACACAATGCATAATTAATCTATGCATGTGTGCAATGCTCATACGTAAATAAATTAGAGTAATAAAAATGCACAGAAAATCAATAAATACCCAAACAAGGCACGTATTTTAACCTAAGCTCAATTTTTGTTGATAAATAATAATTAAACAATTTTACTTTTTTTCCAGAATAAAACAGTTAATGCTTTTATAAATAATTTCAGTAAAATCTTGATAGCTCTAAAATTAATATAGTTCTCTCTGTTACAATTTTCGAGTACTTAAAATCCACTATTTTACTATTTTTACGAATAAAAAACAACCGTCATCCTTCGCTTCACTAGAATTTAATGATGTTGTATGATTACATATAAAATATAAAACTAGTTTTATCCAAGCCCTAGCATTAAGTTTTCACTGTATTTAAAACATTCTAACAACCAACGCCGGTTTGATTAAAAAGATTTGAAGATCTATGACAGGAGTTTATTTATTCTATTTGGCCCGTAATCCCATTTATTAGAGTTGAACGCAGCAAACTCCATTTAATGAATCTTCACTCAATAAAGAAACATGTTTGTCTAATTTCAAGTCTGTCTAATAGTTCAAAAATGGGAATTTTTTTATGTAACCCCCTCACGCGCGCCCTAACGCGTTTTTTGACGGATCTTTACTCAACAATAGAAATGTACTTCCCAAATTTGTTAGTTGGTCTAATAAGATTCAATGATGAGTGAATGAGTGGGGCAACCACTTTTCTCCTATATATATGCATGGATTGGTCTTAAATTTTTCTTATTTGACTATACCAACTGTCTGTTTCTGAACAGCTGATCAAATGTTATCTAAAGAAGTAAAAGGAAAGTTATTATAAACAATTATGGGACCTTTGAAAGAGTAAAGCATGTAAAGGAATACTAGAGAAATAAATCCTTAGCTGCAATATATACAAACTTTACTGCTGAGCAAATATTTTCACATTAGAAAAAACTGATAACATATAAGTATCACACGGTATATTTAATAAGTTTCCATTTTCTTTGAAGTTTATAACGGGCAATGGTACGATTTACGCAAAAATTTTTAATTTAAGACTTTTCAAAATTTTTTGTTGCCCCTATGTGTTTATAGTATATAAAACAGATTTTGTGCCCAAAATGTTTTAAGGAAAAAACTTAAAATTTGTGAAGTGATTTTAAAATGTTATTCCTGCAGAAGTTTACTTACATTTATGAAATTTAATTTAGATATACGTCAAACTATGTATAACAAAAGTTGGTATGGGCTTTTTGCGATAGCATAATTGGTGTTTGTACAATACTTCTTTTTATGAATGCTTATTGAAAATTCCTTAAAAAATGTATAAAGAAATTCTGAATTCAAATATTTTTAAAAAAATAAGTAATGCTTTGATTCAAAAATGCATACCAACTTTTGTTACATGTATTATTAGCTATAGGTAAAAAATTCAAAACATTAGGCACAATAGAAAAAAAAAAAAAGCCTTAGCATTTTAAATGAAGACAACAAACTAGTTATTTTGTCTTTCTGAGATAAGTAAGTTTAAGGTTTTACTTTCCATAGGGATATCAATAAAAACGAACGCAAAAAGCTATCATAATTCTGTGTTTTTTAAGTTTAGAGCTTTCAAACTGTTAGAGGTTATAGAAAAGTATATAAAGAATAATTTAGGCTGTAAAAATTATATTTGATTTTTTTACCGATTTTTGTAATTTGATTCGTACTGTGTCCTCTTAATACAATAATTGGGAATTAGTTAACATATATGTTTGTTCATTTTCTTTAAACTTGCCTTACTCCTGAATATTTTCCGTGTCTTTACTCAAAACTAAAAATATTTTTTTCCTTCACCTTAACGTGCTTTATGTATTTAATTCGATCTTAACAAACTGGATAAGCTGTGCACATACGAGATAATTCGTGCGGAGTTGTATTTTCTGCTGCTGTAATTTTCAAACCCGAAAGTAAGCGATCAACGTCTGAACTCGTGAGACTCACTCGCGAGGCGTTGCCTTCATATCGTAAATTTAAATGAACATTAAAAAAAAAAATGGATTCTTTCATTTGTTAGACATAAACATTGAGATGGAATGTTTTGTATAAAAGAAAATTGAGGTAAAAAATTTAAATTCCAAAAATAAATTAGTAGAAAGACTTATACAAAATTACCGAGCGATAAAAATAAAAAAAATCGGGTTGACCAAACTTTTTCTGGAAAGTTACCATTAGGCAATCGTCATTTTCCCAGTTTTGTTTCACCATCAAAACAAGAAGCTCTAACAAAAAGATACTGCGCTGTGTGTTCAGCTAAAAGTGATAGTAAAGGGAAAAGGAAAAGAAAATGGAGTTGTTAGATGTGTAATTATTGCAATATTGGTCTTTTACTCCACCTTGCGTTAAAATATATCACGCAAAGAAAATTTTGAATAATTTCTTTAAAATATATTGTTTTTTTGTTTGAAAATCTATTCGAAAAGAAAGATAAACAATTAATATAAAAAAGAAATTAAATCAATTCCTACTTAAGTCAGCAAAGAAAATTTTATTTTTTTTACTTTTTAGTAATAGTTATAATCAATATAATATGTGTATACATATGACAGAATCACAATAATAAGGTACAAAAATATAATGTTATTTGCCTTTTTTTCTTTCTCTAAATGGTGTTGGACTATTATGTTTGCTTGTTACTATTTATTTATTAATTAAATTCAATTATTCCAATACAATAATACAGTTAAAATAAATCACATTTTTAAAAACTAGGCCATCCCAAGTGGTATTCGAACCCATGACCATTGGATTAGAAGTCCAACGTGGTATATATTGCCTTACAGAGAAACACAATGCGTGACTTTCCTTTCTATACTATTTGTTCAACTATTATTTTGTTTGTTATCATTTATTCGTTTTTTAATTTAATGCAATTATGTCATCCACTACAAGTTTTAAGCAATGTATTTGAACTTGAATGGATGAATAGAAATTATTTTATTAATGATTGAAAATTTGAACAAGATATATAGATTTATATATTGGGAGAGAGTGATCTAATAGTAGGGATTGAGAAATGATGTATATGAAATATTGTGATATGCAATGTGGATCAAAATCCAAAATTCAAATAAATTGTTAACTGATTTTTTTGTGTGTTTTTTAAAACTTTTGGTCAAAAGAAGGGTTTAAAATGTGTTTTCTAGAATAAAAAAATGGGGTTTTTTCAGAAGAGAATAATTGATTAAACACAGCACACACACACATTGCCTTTATATTTTTTACCAACACTTATCAAATTGTTAGGATTTCTTTTATTTCAAACTAACGCCTTTCACGTAGAAACCATTCATCCCTCGTAAAAATGAAAGAAGACCAGAGGTTTTTCCTCCTTTTCCCTGAGGTCGCAAGACATAATGCCCCAAAAAGATATAAATATCCACCAGGGAAAACCAAAATGTTCTAAGACTATTAACTTCCATTCTTTGTTACTACGCCTTTCTTCCATTCTTCTTGAAGAACGGTCTTTCAGAAAGTTCCACGCTTATTCAAACAGAAAAATCTCCCATTAACGTATTTATTTATTCGGGTCTATTTTTATTTGCTAATTCTTCCTACATTCAGGAACGGAAGTTGAAAGTTTACTTATTAGGTATTAGAGTGAATCAGATAGTGATTGTTGGTAGCATTATAATAATAAGTCGTCGTTCATTTATGAATCGAATTCTACGCATAGAAAATTTTTCTAGAAATGTTAATGGAAAGGAAGTATTCAGTTAAACAAATGTTAAGGGAAGAATTAGATGTGAGAGAAAAGGTTTCACTGTTCAGATAAACAAAATGTAAATACCTAAGCTTGTTATCTGAGAAAATAATAACAACTGAAATTATTTATTTTAAATAAAATGAAGTTTTATTATCTGTTTTATAAGGTAACATTATATAGATACTTTAATTAAAACTTAATTTTTAGCCTAAATGACATTTAACTTATTTTGATCGTAATGTCTATCAAAAACATTGTTTGCAATTATTTTCTCAAAATGATGCTTTTAAAACCACATGAACCTTCTTCTCATAATCTATTTAATGAATGCAAATGTAATTTTTACTATCTATTACTGATATGTAACTATATATATATATTGAAGTAAGTTTTTTGAGAAATTCCCCAGTTATTTGGCTAGAGACCAGATATCGTGACAAAAAATGACCATTTTCAAAAAATTCCCAGTGATACTTTTACGTTACATGCTTGTAAATACACTAAACAATATATTTGAAAAATCTCACTTCAGTAAAAGCATAAATGTATATTTATTGTATAGTCAAGTTTTTCAACTTGAATTTTCAAATGTTTCTCTATAAAAGATATATAAAGATAGTTCATTGGGATGCCCTTTGCCATTACTCATGAAGCATGTTACGTACATAAAAGTACATAAATTACATGTTTAAAAACACAAAAAAAGTTTTATTTTGTCTTTTTTATAGAAATAATTTATCCAGCTTAGAGAAACCTTTGAGATATTATACTTTTAGAAATGTTGTTAGTATGTGAACATACAAAATCCAAATGAAAACTTTCGAAATGTTGTATAATTATGTATTCCCAAATGCGCAACAAAACCATATTGATACATTTTCAGATTATATTTACGATGCTCTATGGTCAGTATTAATGTGAGTAATGCGTACACGTTGAAAATTAAAAATATTGATGTAGAATTTGAGAAAAATGATGTAAATGCTATAAAATATCTCGTTAGACAAAAACTGTTAAACGCAATGTATGTATTTTATGGGCAATTTAAGACTTTTTTGTTTCCTATTTTACTTAAAATAATTTCAGAAGAAGCTAATGTTTTATAAAGTGGGACAAATACATGGTGTAATTCATAATTTTTGTGATAAAGTGACCGTTTATATTAAAAAAATACAATTTTCTCAAAATAATATTTTTAAAAATAAATGTACCTTTTTCATAGAATCTACAGTATGAACGTACCTGGAAATTCTCCTCACATTAGAGATTTGTAACTATATTTACTAAGTGAGCATTTTGAGATATTCCCAAAAATGTTTGACTAGAGACCAAATATTGTAACAAAAAAATAAGAATTTTAAAAAAGAATTCATAGTGATACATTTATATTGCATGTTTTTGAAAACACAAACAAACTGAACAATATATTTAAAAAAAAAAATCTCAGTTCAGTATAAATATAAAAGTATAATTAATAAACAGACAAAGCTGATTTTTATATTTAATAGTTTCTGAGAAAGAGTTACATAAGAAACCTCAATTTAACATTACATGTATAGAGGGTAAAGACTTCCTTAATAAACCATAACATATTGAAAGCAATAATAATGGTTCAGATAGATGGAGCATTTTTACCTGAAATTATGATTCTTTAAATCAATTTTATATTACACATCAGGTTAAGAAATCACCTTTAACAGTGTATCTCGGGTAGCCTAATATAGTTCGGAGACACAATAAAAGGTAATATGGTTTTTAATAAGCATTAGCCTCACTTAATTTTCTTATCGCTACACCCACCAGGCAAGCGACTTTCGACTTTTTTCGACTTTCGACTTTCAATTTGGGAACTGGAACCTAGGCAGATTCCTCCATCCCATATCTGGATCTGAGGGTGCCTTGTGCTGCTGTACTTGGCTCGGTGGTTTAAGAGGTGTGACCACTACGTGAAGGACCAATGGCGTACGAGGAGGTTGGAAGTAGGAATACGATTGGATCCGTGAGCTTTGGACTTTAATGAAAAATTTTCTGATCAGTTTTAGGAAGAAAAAAAGTTAAAATTTGGCATTTAGGAACAATTATATTAATAAGATGGAGTATGGAGAAATAAAAATTAATCCATAAACACATCCATTAACATAAGTGCTTGCTGTTTAAAATCTTTGTTTTCTTGAGATCGGGGAGAATTTCTTTTAACTTAGGGAATTGTTTAAAGATATTGCTTACGATTTTAAAGAGATCAATGATGTCTTGAAAATCAGAGGTATTAATTTCGTTAGAGGGGAAAACTCGGGGAGTGCTTTGTCTTTCCGATTTGTTATTATTATTGGATGGGGAAGGGTCATTGTTATTTTTATTTCCAGAAACCATGTTAGCGAAGGAAATTCCTTCAACCACATTGTTACTGGTGAATTTTTTGCTGTTTCTATTTAGAAGTGGGGAACCTTTTTTCGGTTTAGGGAAATTTGGACATTTGGTATAACAGGCAGTATGCCCATATGCGTTGCAATTTATACAATAGGGGTTTTCCTGTCTTTCTTTAATATCGCAGTCTTTTGTTGGGTGTTCTTTTCCGCATTTTAAACATCTTGTGATCATGTGACAATTGGCTGCAGTATGATAAAAATTGTTGCAATTGAAACATTGCGTGATTCCGCGAACAGAATAGCCTTCAATTTTTACTTGCATGTAACCCAAGTGGGTAAGGTCAAAAACAGTTAAATTAAATTCATTTCTGGGCATTGTGATAAGGAAAAAGGGGAGTTCGAGTTTTGTTCTTTTGGAGATCAATTGATTAGCACTGGTAACAGTGTAACCTTGATCTTCTAAGTCCGAGACGATTTCATTTGGTTTGGTGCATCCGGGTAATCCCTTTAACAACTACTTTAATTGGTTTAGTTTCTTTTGGTTTAAATACGTAAAATTCAAAATCTCGGTCTTCATCCATGAAATCAATGATTTCTTGATGTTCAAAATGGCAATCTGTGTTTAACTTTATATTTTTTCCGGAGGATTTAGATTTACATTTGGGAATTTTTGCATTATTCTATTAAGTTGATCTCTATAGTTATCTTTAATTTTTAGAAAATAGGCTGTGGGGGCGAGGGTGCTGGTTTATCAGAAGTTTCAGTAACGTTGATTTCGGGGTCTTCATCAAGATTATCATAGGAGTTTTGAACTTCAACTGGCTCAAGTACTTTCGTTGGAGTGGGAGGGTGAGCGGTTTTACTGGGAAAGACAAAGTCATCCGAGTTATTTTTAGTGTTTTTTCTTTTCTGAGAGGGTTTTTTATCATTATCATTAGTTATAGAATTTTCAGTTAGGTTTTGGGGACACTATTCTTGGTTTCAAGAGTAGTGTGATCTGGGCAGTTAAAAACTAAGCATGGGGGCATAGTCCGTAGCTCACTTACCAATGTTTCCCCTGGCAGCCATGGTTAACCTCAGTTGCTTTTCCATTTCCTTGTGAACTGCTTCTTCGCCTTTCGCAAGTATAGGGTTTTTCAAGTAATGTTTGTATCCAGAAATCATGGTATTCTGCTGATGAAGCCTTTATCATAGCATTCCTTCGTCTTTCGCAATCAGTAATAGGCTTTTCTGGCTTTGGCGTGGAGGATCTGGACGAACTGTTAGATCGGGAAATTGGAGATAATTCCATATCGGAAATATCCACCAGGCAAGCTTTTTCTTTTCTTCCTTCATCCTAATTACCCCAACTTCAGGGGTAGCCAATAGAGAGAGCTTTCTCACTTATTGCAACCAACCAATGTTGTTGCCTATACTCCAACAACCGGTACTTAACTCCAAAATCCTCAAGATCTCTCCCGCTGAAGCCACCAAGAACACATCTCAGACTCTGACTTCATCCACCTGCCTTACCCTAACATCCAATAGGATCTTCGTCTCTACAAACTCAATGGACTTTGTTTTCCCATCCAGGACTCCCACTTGTTAGGGCAAAATACAATTTCAGATAGGGGATGGAAGATCCCCTTATAGATACATATCCCTGTGACATGAAGAAACGTAAAAGCATTAGCAAGCCAATTAAAATCGTTATTAAAGTACTCCCCTATTCACTAAAAACCGAAGAAATAAACGCCGATTTAGAAGAACTTGGCTATACTGTTTCCAGCTGCAGCCAACTCATTTCCAGAAAAATTAAGGCGTCACTCTCACTCTTCTTAATCACACTACCCAGTAATTCACAAAATCATCTCGTTTTTGACCTTACCCACTCAGACTACATGCAAATCAATTAGAGGGATACTCTATTCGGGGTATCACTCAATGTTTTAGATGCGATAATTTCTACCAGATGGCAGCCAATTGCCATCAAATTCCACTTTGCGCCTGAAGTGCGGTAAAAGTCACCTTGCAAAAGAGTGCGAGATAAAATAAAAGCAAGAGAATCCCATCTGCGTAAATTGAAAAGCATATGAGCATACTGCCTGTTATACCAAATGTCCCAAATTTTCAAAACCAAAGGAAGGGTTCCCCGTAATTTTAAATGAAAATATTTTCTAACAACAGTTATTGAAGGAATTTATTTCGCTAATAATGTGTTAGCGGAGATAAAAATAACATCAAATCCTCAAACACAAATGAAAATAACAGTAAAACAGGACAAAGACAATCACATAATTCATCTACATCTCAAACAAATATTTCAGAAATTAAATTGAACTTTTAAAAATGTTTTTCCGATCTTGTTAAAAAATTCCAAAGTTACTGCAATTACTCACAGCTCTTAAGGCATCCAAAGATGATAGGCAAAAAGCTTTTCTTTTGCAGAATCGCTCTAGATAGATAATTATTTAATTTTAATATTTCTAATTTTAATTTCTCTGTTTAAGTATTTTTATCTCAATAGGTTTCTCATCACATAAGTTAATATTTTTCTCTGAGAAGGGAAGTCTCCGCAAGCTTACTCTCCAACCAATAGCAATGCTCAATACCAATAGCCGAAACCAGCTACCCAATTGAATCTTGCCTTAATGAAGCCCCTCCTCCTCCAACAAGCCAAGCTAACAACACCAGCAACATCGTAGTTTCAAGATAAGGAGCGGATGATCGAGTCATCGATCCAGTCTCCTGTGAAGTTCAACTTATTACGTTTTAATAATAGCATTAGCTACTTTTACACCACCGAGTCTTAAACAAAAGATCAAATGATCTCCGCACATGTGTTCAGTATTACACATAAAGCTTTAGTTCGAGAGAAAATACTAAGCTAAATCAAATCTGTGCAGGTTTTTCAAAATGTAGTTATGTCTAGTTTCAATTTTTAAGCAAGAACTCCTTCATATAGCAGCATAGAGCGTCTAAATAAGTTGTAATCGATGGTATTTTCAAATAAGAAAAAATCCCAATTCTTCTTCCTTAAAAAATTCTAATCTTTTCTTCAAAATGTCAACAAGAAAATATTGAAAATTCTTTTAAAACTTCGTTAACAACAAGATAATCAGGTTGGTGAAGAGAATTATTACGGAGAGATTTTCATTTGCCTCAAAAATTTGTCAACAATTTATTACTGGTGGTTAGATACTGACCATGTACGTTCAAGTTTGCGGGTTGAATCTTAACCCAAGTTGGTGGATATTTATGATGCAAAAATCGACGGCGTCCATGCTGTATAATTATGCGGCATGTTAAAGATCCTAGAATGCTTGTTTGATTTGAGTGTTTTCTGAAAAATTAGATTTTCTTCATCGTCAGACCTCAGGTGCTCCTTCTGGCGAGAAAACTATGTGTCAAAATTAAATTGTGGTACTTTGTATCCACCTGTACGGTGCCATACTAAAAGGAGATACCAGCTTCGGGGAATGTACTAAGTCTGCATTGGTAATTACCCATCTACAGCGCCATTAGAAAGAAAGAAAAATAATTGATTACTTAAATTTACGTTAACCCATAAATGAAAGCACCGTGACTTTAATATTTCTACTCTCAAAGTTTTCTAGTTTTTATCTAAGAAATTTAGTATTGATTGGAATCTTAGTTATATATCTATCTAAATTTTAATAAGAAAAATTTAAGTTTAAATTTTTAAATGTGCTAAAAATTACATATTGAGAAAACAAAATTTAAATGTTAAAAAACAGTCTGTACATAATTTTATTTAATTAAATTTTTAAAATTGCAAATTTTTAAATAGTTTTTCACATGTTATTTTAAATTTTTAAAAACTTAAAAATATACAAATTATCTTGTTTATAAAAATAAAAGTCATAACACTGTTCCACTTCAAGATTATTACTTAATTATTTTTACTAATTAAAAAAAGTTATACGTAAACTGTTTTCAAGTACCGTTATAGCAGGCGTAGACAACCTACATTACACGATACAATTATCAATGGCAGTCTACGTAACACTCCAAGTATTTTAATAATTTGCTGGGATGGAAATTAGTCATTCTGAAATGGAACTTATTGAACTAAGAGCTTCAGAATCTAACATCTCAGAAGTTTTAAAAGTCTCTAACGAAAACTTACAAATATTTTAAATAGTTATTTTAAATAATTAGACGCCATTGCTGGGGATATTTAATTGTTAGAAGGACATTTTATATTCTAGTTTCCGCTTTTGTTTTGACATCTCTATGGGAACACTTATTTTCCTCATGTGAAAAATATTTTCAGAAATGAGTCAAATTAAAAGTGGATAAATTGTACCCCCTGGTATTAGAATATGAAGCAGGATGATAAAGAGACAAGTTTTGCATTAAAATATATACTTCTCATTTAGCTATATTGGAAAAATAATTATATTTTATGTTTAATTCTTATTTCATTATTTGTTCTTAAAAAGAGACACTATACACAATATGCAAACTAGTTTAGTTCTTCATCCATACTGATGTGATAGTTATATTTTTTATGTTGTTTATTGTTTATGTCAATAAATATTTTTCAATGATGCAAAATTAATACATAATAAAACTGTAAATCTGCATTATTGACCTCAATTCTTAAACTATACATGGATTTCCACAGGAATAGAACTGTTTAAAATATTTCTTACTGTGTTGGATCCTGAATCTTAATGGTAAAATGATTTGGAACACCACAACAATAAGATTGCCTACCCCTGAATTGTAGCATTAAGATTAGTTTAAAATAGCATGTTAGAATATTGCCAAGATCAAACATTCAATTAAAATGATATTACTGTATTAATTACATTTTTAGAGCACAAAAAAATGTTTAACCAGCTTTTTTTGTTGAACTCCGCAAAAATTACGTAAAGGCTTTTTGCTGAATTCGCAACCTCTGGTTGAATTTCACCCCCTAATCATCGTATAAGCTTAAAATTTGCATATACGGTAACTATAAGCTAAGGCCCTTATTAATTTAAAATTAGATTTTAAAGAGTGTTAAAAGCATACAATTTGATATTAATATTTAGAACAAGAATAGAAAAAAGCACCGCAAAATGTTCCAATTTCACAACGAAAAATTAATTGGGAAGTGTTGAAAAAGAAAAATGAATGTAATTGCCAATTATAAAAGCAATTTGCATTTAAAATCAGTAATCAATTATAAGGTCAAAAGTAGAGCACATTAATTTGTGTTCTATTTTTTGGAATGTAAAAAATACTCCAATGAATTCACTAATTTATTTAGCCGATAAACTGTTCAATATCAGCAAAATTCCAAGAATTTTATAAAAATTGCTCAAAGTTTCATTGGGTATGGTTCCGAAGTTTTGAAGACAATGAACAGCATTGCATTTAAAATGCGTTTGAATGGACAGTTAGTGTAATAATATATGAAAACTCACTGATATATTTCCATGAGATGTGTTAATATTTTTATAAATAAAACCCTGTTCTTTTTCAGTGAACAGTTACTTTGTGATATACCCCTTGGAAGTACATCCCTCGAAGCATCAGCATGAGCTAGAGGTGTAGGGTTAACGTAAGAATTAGAATCAAACATTATCTTAATATGACTTTATTAAGATATTCAACTTAAACTTTGAACAAATATATAAATGAGAGAATCTACGATAACACAATGCGCAACACACAATATAATACAGACCTATATCAATAATTGAGAACCACCTAATCTTCAAATATAATTATAGTAAGTAATCAATCCTACCTTATATTATTCTGTAATAAACTTGTCTTTATCTACAGCGGTATGCAGCTGTACATTTAACTTCTAATAGATCACCAATATGTTTATCCACGACACGTAGAACTTGAATCTTTAAGCGGCGAACTTGAATTATCATCCAATACCACAACGCACTTGATCTGTCGAACATTCCTTTACACTACCATTACATTACTATCATTGCCCTTATTGCCATTACGCTTACTCTAAAATCCTATATTTATCCTATATTATTTGCATCTCTTCACTTCTCGTTTCTTGGATTTGGTTGGAAAAGAGTTGCTATTAATTCTGGCCCAAAGAACCCAAAGGACTTGTTAAAGAAAAGACGCGTAAGTCGTCACAACTTGACTGCTCATGTAAAATTTAGAAATAAATATAATAATTTTACATAAAAGAAAATTAAACTTTTAAAAACATTCATCTGATTTGAAATATTCCGCAACACTTTCAACATTTAGCTTAGAAAGAAAAAACTGAAGAAATGCGATGTATCATATTCTGCATTTTTACTCAAATTACACTAAGCAGTTTTGCTAAAAGTGTGTAGTTAATGGATTCCAAATTTAGTTTCTGGCACTATGTTATAAACAATTTCCTAATCTTACGTTAAAATCTTGTAACGTTGTCGACATTTAACTTAAGGTACTTGATCTCAGTAACATAAAAAAGCGCGATAATGTATTCTATATTTACAAAGAGAATTTTAAATCATTCACTTCAAAGGCAAATTTTTAATCCTTATAGGACAGCGTTTCTCAAACCAGGCGCGCCCCCTTATAGGGGGCATGATAACTCTACGAAGGAAGTGCAAGACCATTTAAAAAAATTTGAATACAAAAGGTAATTTTAAAAATTATTAATTTACTGAAAGTAAACAAACAAAATACTTTCTGATATAATAAAATATAGAATACACATTTACACTGATATAATACACTTATAAATGTTTCAATAATGTACAATAAATATTTTATTATTAATTAAACAATACTAATTTAAGAACAGGTTTGATAATTATCAGTGACCCTATGGGCTCTTATTAACACTTATCTTGCTAATGTATACGGTTTATAATTAATTCCTTATACGCCGATTAAAAGTTACGCGATTCGCTTCCCAAAGCATCCGTTTACCACGGTAGACGAGCGTATTTTTGATGTATTTTTGAGGGGGAGGAGAAAAGAAATAAATAAGTAACTCCCCTCTGAAATAAGTAAATCCCTTTCACACCGTCAAGGTTCTTTTTTATTGCATTCCAAAGCCTTCGGAATAATTCTTATGGATGTCACTGCACAGAAAATATCGCATTTCGAAAGACGTATATATACATACGTAAAATGAATTCTTTGGCTGAGCGAGACGTTTATATGCGTCGGTGGATAAGAGGCTAAAGTCGTATTGTATAGAGTCAAAGTATAGTATTATTGAATTCAATACATTGTTATTGCATGGATGGGGCGCTATGAAAATGATGATTGAGTAGTGAGTCGCGTATATTGAAAGTTTGGGAAGCACTATTATAAAAACATAAATCAATTTTTCATTTTAACTTCATCGATGTATGAACTGCTTTAATGAAGGAAAAGAACATTTTTGGAGCTAGTTTGAATAAATAAGGATGAGGGGCGGTCATTAAAAGAACTATTTAATTATATATATATATATATATATATATATATATATATATATATATATATATATATATATATATATATATATACTTATACAGTCGAACCTTTATGTAACGAAGTATGAAAATCCAAAAAAAGTTCGTTATATGGAAATTTCACTATACAGAGGTTAATCTTTCAATTTTCTTTTTTATAACCTATATTATATATATATATATATATATATATATATATATATATATATATATATATATATATATATATATACATTTATTTAAATTAAAATGTAATATTGAAATAATCTTTAATTATTTGGTTCGAAAACTAACACCCTGATCTTAATCGTAATCGATGAATATTGCATCAGAAATCTCTGACCAGCCCATTCTATCCAATCAGAACTACGATTACGTAATCATCACGCGCTTGCACCGCTGGTATATAACCAAACACCTTTGTGTAATAGCGCTCTCTTTGTCTCTTCGTTTTCTCCGTGTCATGTAACAATGTAAATTTCTGCTCTCAGTGTCTTTGTGTTGTGTCCGTCAAGATGTCACTTCTGCTTGTCTCTTGTCCACTATGATTTATAATCGTCGCAAGTTGTCTCGTCAACGTGAAAATGTACTGTAAATTTGTCCTTAGCTTTGATGTGCGCGCCACAATAAAGAAAAATATCTGTTCACTGAAGATGTTTTACTGAATTCTGCTAACACTAAACAAAAAATATACCACTCGGCCAATATTTTACATACATATACACTCATGTCCATAAATTAAGGATAATTCAGAATCACACCGAAATTGAACTCTAAAAAATAAAAAATTTCACCTGTAAACTTATCTCACATATCTTGAAGAAGAATATGCAAATCACAGGAAACCACCAGATAGCGTGGATAGTACGTCACAATGGCGAAAGTGTAAGAGAGAGGAGGGATATATAAGGAATGGTGGCAAAGAAGTAAAATCGTTCACAAGCGCTTTAAAAGCCTATAAGTGTAATAATCGCATAGTTATGGCACAAAAAAGAAGCATTAGGATAATTTTTTACGTGCTAGAATTATTGGGCGACTGGAATGTGGACGTATCCCAGCTGGAAGTATCCGAGGAACTTGAATTGCCCAGAGTGTCATCAACGATTCCAAGATGATGGTACGTAAGTAGATGTTACAGCAGAGGTCTTCCGGAGTTATAACGCCAAATGAGGACCGGTATTTGGTCCAAGGACTGCCAAAAGAAAAAAACAGACGGAGCACAGAATCATACCTGTCTCGTCAGCCCTCTTCAGCTACCGGTTCGACAGTTTCAAGGCAGACCGTTTACAGACGCTTAGGCACATTGGTCTATATGCTCGTAGGCCTGTCAGATGCGTTCCACTTAGCGCAACTCACTGTCGCCTGCGATTAACCTGGAGTTGAGAGCATGCATTTTGGACACCAGAACAGTGGTCTGTGTGATGTTATCCGACGAGTCCAGGTTTAGTTTGCAGTCTGATTCCTCGCCGGACTATAATATGGGGACCGCCAGGTACCCGTTATCACCTAGACAACACCATTGAACGACACCGTTACGGTGGTGCAGGATGGCTCGTTTGGGAGGAATTATTCTGGTTCAAGAACTGACCTGCATGTTCAGAGTGTAACGATGACAGGCCACATCTATTGGGATGTCATTCTGGAACAATATGTATGTTTGTTTCGGTGCGTCATGGGTGCTGAATTTCTTTATGGATGACAACGCCCGTCCTCACCGTGCAAACATTGTAGACGAATGTCTTCAATCGGAGGTTATCACCCGTATGGATTGGCCAGCATACTCACCGGACTTGAATCCAATAGAGCATGTGTGGATATGCTTGGCCGACGAATTGCAGCCCGTCAACCACTTCCCTACCTGTCTACCGTAACTTCCGAGGGCATTGCTTGATGAGTGGTGTAATATTCCCCAAGATCAGAATGATAATTTGATACTAAGCATGCCTAGGCGTTGTAAGGTCTGTTTTGCATCGTCCGGGAGACATACTCTGTATTAACCATCCTACTAAACCATGTTATACTGTTTTTTGTAAATAGGTTCTTTTTTTGAAATATGCTCCAGGGAGTAAAAAAAATCGCAATTTTTATTAATTATGTCAAACATATAGCATCTTTTTTTGCTCTTTACCTTTGTTTAATAAATAGACTTTACAAATAAGTCAAATTTGTTTCGCTTCAGTCTGTTTCTTTGCCTGAACTTTTATCCTTAATTTATGGACATAAGTGTATATTTAAATTCATAATCACTCTATATTAAAAAGTAAGTAGTTATTCACACCTTTATAAATTAATATAGATTTATTTTTTACATCTTTTCTTTAAAAAAACAAAGATAAAATGCAAGGAACATTTTTTTACGCATTTACTCACTTCCTTAAGAACTAATTAGTTTTCTTTTTGATGCTCAAGCACTTACGTTTAGACATTTTCGAGCTACTAGAAACGAAGTTACCAGTACGACTGATCAACACTACAAATGAACGCAGACTAGTTACAAGACACGGGGACACGAGACATTTACAATACGAGTGAAAGGGGATATATTGTAGTTGTTTCTGAGGAAGCGGACAACGGAGGTTTAAGATTAAGAATTATATTGCTCGGCCAGTTAAACACTTATGAAAATCAGTTCAGAGGATTTATGATTACCATAAAATGTGTTAAAATAGAGAATAATTTGAAATGTCTCGAAAACTTTAAAAACTAGAGAAAGAAATAATCGAATCACAAGTGAAAAATTCCGTACATAGAAAATGCACTTCGCTAATGGGAGGTTATTTTACGAAGAAAATAGCGAAATATTCTTGGTTCCAGGAAAACGTTCGTTATAAAAGAAAATTCGTATAGAGTTTCGTAAAATGCAGGTTTGCCTGAATATAAGTATGTCGCAGGGAAATGGGGTAATTAGTAATTTCATCAAGTGAGTGAGCGAGTGAATATCAACGTCGCACTGTTCAGCTAAACGAAGGCTTTTAGCGATGAACAACGTAATTTTTGAACTAAGGTCAAGTGAGGTGGACGACACCTGAGCTGGCACCCTCTCCTAAGTACCACACCACACCAATGGGAGGACGTTTCAGCTCTCGACGGATTTAAACGCATCGCTGCCATACACGGCGGGTCTTAGGGGGGTACTGGGCTCGAACTCGTGACATGCCAGCCATGATATGATACCTGACCACTGGGCTACCGCAACCCTAGTAATTTCATCAAACCCAAAAAAAGAAATGATCACCTGACGGCAGATGTTAAAATAACGTGTTGTCAAGGTCATTTCCCTGAGGAAAGTGGTTTTTCAAATCCCTGAACTGTTTCAGTGAAATGATGAAATGAACAAGTCAGGATTTGCATTGACACAATGCTATACGGGGGGGGACATACCCGGGGGTCGACTACTTTGTATTTCCTAACCGTACAGGTAGTACTATCAATCCCCACCCAACATCTTTAAAAATTGGGTTTGATATTTTAGTGCATAAGCAACAGAGACGAAAGATGTTATACGTCAAAAAATACCAACCAAACTTTCTAATTATTTTTAATAGCTTTCGAATAAATAATTTGTATTTCATTTACTATTGTTGTATTACTTCTACGTTTAATAAGGCACCACATTTATTAAACAAACACTTTTAAAGTCTTGACAATATAATTTCCTCATTCACCGAAACAGCTCAGAGATTCGTTCAATTTATTTACTTCTATCAGGGATATCTCACCTTGAACAGATGTTATTTTAACATCTACCGTCAAGTGATCCACTTAGGATTTGATTAAATTTCCAATTTCCTATTTTCCTGCGACATTTATGTATATATATATATATATATATATATATATATATATATATATATATATATATATATATATATATATATATATATATATATACGCTGGTGTGCAAAACTTAAGCAACAGGTGGGTTTGCTTCGCATCGTCTCCGCATACTCAGAACCAGCTGGTGCAACATTTCTTGCGGTAGGAGTGCCCATTCTTCAATCAGCATCTGTTTGAGTGGTTGGGTGTTCTCCGGATGATGTAAGCGTGCTGCAATACGTCTCCCTGAAGGCATCCAAACATGTTCGATGGGATTTAAATCTGGGGAGTACGCTGGCCAATCCATTCGAGTGATATCTTCACTTTCCAGCAGCTCCTCAACAGCAAGAGTCCGATGTAGCCATGCGTTGTCATCCAAAAAAATGAAGTCTGGACCAATGGCACCTCGAAACAGACGCACATGGGGAAGAAGTACCTCCTCACAATAGCGATCCCCGGTTACAGACCCTCTATCGAAAATGTGGAGCTCAGTTCGCCCGTTCAGCATAATGTCTCCCAGACAAGAACTCCGGGACCAGCGTAATGGTGTCTTTCCTTGATGTTACTGGTATAAAAACCGTGTCCCTATCTCTGTCCAAATCAAAACGCGTTGAGAATCGCTTCTGGTACTGAACCGACTCTAATCCATAAAGAGAACACGACTCCATTGATCAGTTATCCAGTTTTTGTGCTCTCTACACTACTTTAAATGGTGGCGTCGGTGGTCAACTTTCAACGGAAGGAGCGTTCAGGACGGTGGGCGAATACGCCCTTTGTGAAGGCGTCTGGCCACAGTAAACCGTGACACTTGTCGCCCCGTTGCTGTAGAAAGTTGCTGAGCAATGACGCTTGCTGACTGCTGTCGGCCTCGTTTCACCTGCATGATGATATATAGGTCATCCCCTGCAGTTGTCGTCCTCGGGCGGCCACCACCAACCTTTCTAACAGCGGAACCTGTGGTTTGGGCGAAACGACACTTTTGTTGATTCCGAACCTGCAGCTACACTGGTGACAGTACGCCCCTCCTCCAGCTTTCCGATCATTCTTCCACGTGTGAAGTCGTCCAGGTGATTTCTTCTAGCCATTTTTACGAACTGACTCACTGGCACTTGCAGCGAATATGTTGAATTGCGTCTGCGTCTTTATCTTATTTTTACTGTTGAGCAGCACGCGCCGATATCACGCGTTTTTGTGTACGCTCACGTCGCTTCTGACGTTTCGTTCCTGTTATTTGCATACGCGTGACATTTCTACTGACTTAGGTGTTCACTGTACTGATCTCCAGACCTCCTTTTCTGCAATTTCATGGTTATCTGCTTAATTTTTACATTGTTGCTTAAGTTTTGCACTCAGTGTATATATGTATGTATATATGTATATTAGGATTGAGCAATTGTTTAAGCTCGACGACCGCATCATAAAAGCAAAAGATATTAGAGAAAGAGAGATTTGCACCTTTTTTACAAAAAACCATTATATTCAATTATTAATTTTCGGTTCAGAAAAAGTATACACACAATGTACAGTAAAAATCAATGAATATAGGTTAAATAAAAACACTCGTAGTTTTATTTAATTTATTTATATTGTTCTAATTTGAGACCTGTAGCTTCAAGCACATTCAATTTTAGAATTATTTTACCAAGACAAATGTCCCTTACTACAATTTTCTACCATTTCTTTTTTTAAATTAAAAGAGTGCTGGCTTGAGTGAAATTATCAAATTATCATGCAAGCTAATGCAAGTCAATCTATATTTACTGTTCTTGATTTTCATGCAAGAAAAATTTGTTCACAAATATATGTTTACCCAAATGCAGAGAACAATTTCTGTTTTTTTTTCTTTTGGTCTTTTTGATAATCTATTTGGCTGACCATTATTTGCCTACCTCATATATATATATATATATATATATGTGTGTGTGTGTGTGTGTGTGTGTGTAATAATTCCCCTAGCATTCTTTTAATTAACTTTTTTTAATAATATTGAAATAATCTTTTTAATTATTTGGTTCGAAACTAACACTCTGATCTTAATGGTAATCTATGAATATTATTGCATCAGAAATCCCTGTCCCGCCCGTTCTATCCAATCAGAACTACGATTACGTAATCATCACGCGCTTGCACTGTTGGTATAGAAACCAACACATTGTGTAATCGCTTTTCTTCTCTCTTTGCCGTCATCGTGAAAGCATGTAAATAGCTGCTCTTTGTGTATTTGTGTTGTGCTGTCCAAGATGTTGCTAATGTTTGTCTCCCGTCCACTTTTCTTTAATATCGTCGCAAGTTTGTGTGTCTCGTCAACGTCAAAATTTACAGTAACTTTGTCCTAAGCTTTGATGTGTGCTTCAAAATAAAAGAGATGAACGTCCACTGAAGATGTGCTTAATGAAAACCTACTACACACACACACACACACAAACACGCGACACTGACCTATGACGGGTTCTGCCTCCTCTGGTCTTGATAACGTCTGCCACACTACGAGGAATAGATTCAATAACTTTCGGAAAACTTTCCACGAGAATGGCTTGACAAGTATTGGCTAAAGATGTCCAGAATTTAGTAAGGCTCGTTGGTACTGTCTCATGGCTTTTCACGTCTTGCTCCAACACATCTAAAAATGCTCAATATGATATAAGTATGAGCTTCTAGGTGGCCAATTTATGACAAAAGTAAGAGAAACGCTCCTCCTGCCAGCCAGTAGCCAATCAGGCTTGCGAGGTACAGCTGTCTTGCTGATAAATTCCATTACCGCGTGGATAACAGAATAGCATAAACGGATGGAGGGGATGACCCACAGCAACTCTACGCACCAAATTGCACTGAGGGAGGCTGGTACACGCACCAAAGGTCCCAAACTGTCCAACCAAAAACACCCCAGACCAGTATTGAGCCACCATGTATTTGTACAGTTCGAAAGTGGCATGCAGGATCCCTTGCCATGACCGTATTCTCAGTTCCCCTTCTGCGTTAAGTAGTCGGAATCGAAACTCATCACTCCATGCTGCTCTTTTTTCAAGTCTTCATCACTCCATGCTGCTCTTTTCAAGTCCCTCATCACTCCATGCTGCTCTTTTCAAGTCCTCTTCACTCCAGTCTCAGTGCCTCTTGCCCAAGCAAAACGCGCAACGCCATGGCGAGCATTGATCAATGATTATCTCTTACGTCGATGGCGTACCACAGCGTTCCTCAAACTGTGGGACGCACACTCTAGGGGTGCGAGCATATCGAAAGTCAAAGATTACTTAAAAATATTTTTAATATATTATAAGGAAAAGCAAAGTAAAATACATTCTGACGTAATTAAAAAATAAAAATACATATATACGCTGGTATAATATACTTATACATGTACGTACGAAGTGTATTTGATAATTAATTTAACAATTCTAATTTACGAAAAATGTAATAATTACCATTGGCGTAAAATGAGAATATCAGAGCACGCTGAAAAGTCAGGTTTTGGGCTCCAAGACGTGCTAGGCGTCAGTCAGACTCTAGGCTTTTATAATCTTGCATCCCCTGCGATGAAGGTGATGCGGGGAGTGAACGGTACGCCGTTGAGAGAGGCCATGGGCTTATCATACATAAAATTAAATGCAAAATTTAAATCTTATCTTGATAATTGGTACGATTTATAATTAAAGTCGCATAGTAGCTGTAACGTCAGTTACATTATTATTGCATTCAATGCATTACTATTTGGGTCCATAATCAATGAATATAGGTTTCCTATATAAAATATTTTATTTAATCATTTTACCAATAATCAGTGCAATATTTTTGTATTGATATACGAATAATTTATTTTCAGGAGTAAATGCAACTTAACATTATGTTAAAGCTGCGTGAAGTTTTTGAAACCATTATTCTAAATTTAAACAACCTCTGACAGTAAAGCTCGGTGATTGAAGTCAGAACGGCCAATCTGATAACACTGGCAAAACAAAGTGATGCCCCTGCGTCGTACAGGTGTTAACCCCATCAGCTCTCACCGTTGTTCAGTTGAGATTCATTTATGCTTCATGTAACACTTGTTTTACAAAGTGCTTGATTAGTACTTTACTTCTTAACTAAGAACAGGGAAATGAACGAACAAAATATGAATTTAAAGTTTGTTTTAGCATTGAAAGACACCAAAAATAAGGATTAAACTAATTTCTAAAAAATTTCTCTCCTAAGTGAGGGAAAAAAAAAAAAGAAACCAGTCTTACAGGAGTCGCATATGATGTGTAACATCTGACGTGTTATCGTGGTAAATACGCAATATAACATTTTTTTCCTGAAAAATATATGATTCGGTATGATTGAAATAATTTTCCATCGAATAATTATATCTTTAATGAAAATTTTATTTAATTATAACAAAACGAGTAATGCAATATTTAATCAAAAATAACTATTCTTGTTCAATTTGGGGAAAAGCGAAGACAATAGACTTAGGATAACTAAAATATGACACACATACTTGTGATTTTAAAGTATTTAAAAACCGTTGAAAAACAGCGTCAATAACAGTACCACTGTTAGCAGTCAAAACATTCTAATTTGTGTTCATTTCTGAGCTTGAGTTCATCATTCATAAAAGCTATGAGTGGCTCAGTTTTTGGTAAACTGAAGTTAAGGCTAAAATCTACACTCAAAATCAGGGGAAGCGAGTGATAATTTTTTTAAAAGAGCAGTACCAACTTCATTATATGGCAAAAGTACAAAATGTAGAAAATCTTTAATTTTTTTAACCCTTTGATTCGAAGAAATGTATACGCTGCACTTATGTCCCCCATATCGTGACTAATGGATTTAGTCATGCGCTCGAGTGCTTGATGGCTACTAGAGTTGGTCTCCCCATGCGAGAATGGCGAAAAGGCACATCCACGCACTGTCATTGGTCAAATCAAGTAGCGCACGCTTACGTCACATCCTGTTACACACATCCATCCCTTTTTCACGAATTCACTTCCAACAAATATCCAGCAACGGGGAGGAAAGACACGTTACACATCAAAAACTTATGCGATGTTGTTACGTGTTTACGAAGATCAAGTATTGTCCATGAAGTGAGTGTACAATTGGTTCACCCGTTTTCGAAAAGCAGGTAAAGTGTTTCTGACAACCCCGTAGCAGAAGACTGGCGACCTCCGTCAGTGATGAAAACATTGAGAAGGGGTGAAGATTACAATCACTTAAGATCATCAATGAACTGTGTGTTTGACGGCTGATGTACTGCAGATTAACCGTGAATCCGTGAAACAAATCTTTAACCAGATTTGGAGATGAGAAAACGTGTTATCAGTATTGACGATATTCCTACCATCCAATGAAACGTAACGAGCAAAAGTTTCCAGAACATGTATGGCAGATATCAGCGGTGCATAGTTATAAGAGGTGCCTATGTAATGCAACTTTCGTTACTATTTCATGTACGTTAATGTTACAACAGTGCTTCTCAAACTGGGGAGCGCCTCCCTAGGGGGTTGTCCTAACCCTAGTCGGGAGGCACGAGCCTATTGAAAGGCGAAAACAATAGATTATTTTTAAAAAATTATTAATTTACTGAAAAATTAACAAACCAAATACATTCCGACATAATGAAAATAAAATACACATTTACACTGATATAATGCACTTATAAATGTATGAGTACTGCACAAATGTATTTATTGATTAATTTACAATTCTAAATTAAGCACAAGTTTCAATAATTACCAGTAAACCCGTGGGCTTATCATATATAAAATTATATACAAAATCAACACAAATATTGATAATTTGTACAGTTTATAGTTAACATCTTAAATACCAATTAAATGCCGCTTTCCAATGCCATCGTTTTTCACGTAGGCGAACATATGTTATGTATTATGGGGTGGGAAGGAATACATAAGAAAATCATCTGAAATAAGTGAATCCCTCTCAAATACTGTCAGGTTCTATTTATTGCATTACAAAGCCTTCGGAATAATTTTTTGGAAAGCAGTGAACAGAAAATGTCTTATTTCGAAAAGAAGTATATATACGCCGAGGCAATTTACGCACTGGCTGAGAAATACGTATAATTACGCCGGTGAAGAGGTTAAAGTCATATTGTAGCCTTAGCCTCAAAGTATCGCGTTGTTCAATTCAATACATTGTTATTGTACGGAGGGGGACGCGATGAAAATTGTGATGAAAATTGGGTCACAACTATTAAAAAGTTTGAGAAGCACTATGTTACAGGACTATTCACTGAATTTTATTGCCAGAGGTTGTGTTCCAATCATCATTCATCATCTAAGGTTATATTCCAGTCCTTATGAATCATTCCAGCTTATTTTTCAATCGTTATTGATCATCTGAGCTTATATTTCAATAAGAAGAAAACATTGGAAATTCAGACATAAATACTGTCCCATCCGTCATTCTTTAAATGAACATACTATTGGAGGGTTCATTAAATGTATAGGCATGTAATAAATTCCTGGAAATATTCTAGACTTAATTAAGATTCTTATTTTTCAATAAAGTGTTGGAAAACTATTTCATTATATTATTCTAAACTTTAAAACTGGGTCAAAACATCTTAATTACTTTAGTCATAAACCAAGATTATAGTGTATAGGCCGAAAAAATCATTGTAAACATTTTTCTGGTGCTGCATCATAAAAAGTAATGCTGAAGGTCTTCTCAACCCCACATGGAATGACGATTTAACACCACCATCCTGAAGTGCTGAGGGTCTCATAACAGAAATTTAGAATTCTCATTTTATGTTACGCTGTCGATGTAACGACCAAAGTAACAATGGTTAAGGATACGAGCTTGAGGAATGGATAACAATTCTCACTCAAAAAGGATTTGAGTGGGTATTTATTTTTGTTTTCGTTTTCTTTTCGGTTCCAAGTTAATAACGAGACGCTTAGGTATGGATATCGATAAAAATGTACTTAAGAGTGAAATATGTAGTCTAGGGATTTAAAAATACTTTGAACTTTATTTCAGAAACGAATGTATATTTTTATTTCATTTTATCTAGATATATTTCAGGTAATAAAATTTGTTCCCTAGAGAATTATTCTATGAAATCTACTTTACTTTAAATGCCTTCACATAGTTGAAAAGGTATGGACACTTTAATGATGTTTCTTAATTGTTTGTTCAGGGTTTTCAAATTATGTAATTAATTAACTTGCTCTAATTTTTACTTTGAATTACATTTCAATTATTAAAAAAAAAGTAGTTACACATTAAACTTTATATTACTCACTCACAAATGATATTTTAGTAGCGTTAACGTTTTTTTATTCAAGGACCTCGAGTGGCTGAACAGTGCTACGTTAATATCCACTCACTCGCACATCTCTCACGCCTTGTTTTACTAATAATTTTAAAGTAAGAGATTTTTAAATAGAATCAAGCAAAGTGTGAAAATAAGGCTATGAGTTAAATTAGACATAAACCATGTCAATAACAGATTTTTTAGTACTGTAGAGATGTTCCGCGTACGTATTACTGACATTAGGTAGAATTGAAATTTCTTAACTAATCAGCTAATACAGAATTTTAAAAATCTTGAAAGAATAAAATTTTTAGAAAGGATTTATGTTGATAAATAAACAAAAGAAATCACAAAGAAAATATTCAATAGTAATAATTAGTTATGAAATAACTTGATCTTTGATGTAACTGTCGATCAGGGACACGAGGAACAAAAGCAGCAGTTATGAAATAATTGAGAAAACAAAATTAGTGAATCAAAACGATTTCGAATACCACATAAAATCAAATGTTTCATTGTATAGGAGTTATGCAAATCATTTTTTACACGTTAAACAGGTGCTATGGTAAATTTATCAATCATTAATAGTAAAATGACATTCATTTATTAAAATACGTTACTAACTCAAAATAACCAAATTCTATTCAACTATTACCTAAAATGATTGTTTTTAATAAAATTTAGGTTGTTGAGATACATTCATCATGGAGTATGCTGTGTGGTAAGCGTTTTTATTACTTAAACTTATGTAAGAAAATGACTATAGTTTTGAATCAACTTTGACTTCACAAATCACGGCATTCGTAAATACCATCAGTCTCTATCGTTTTCTCAGATATTAATCTTGGAACTTAAAAAGTACATTTTCATACTCTTTAAAGTATTATGGGAACTCAAGAATTTCACAGCGACGAATAACATACATGCAAAGTACGGCAAATAGGTTTTAAGATTCCTCCCAGAGCGCAGGCTGTAACGGTACCATGGGTGCAAATGCGTATGCGTCATAATGTCCATGGTCTGCTGACACACTTTTGAGAAGAAGTTGATAATATTTGGTTAAGTAGCTGAGAAGAGACGAGCTTTCTTTGAAAAAGTGAATTTTCTTCATGTTGATTTTTAAGGTGGAGAAAAGAGATGTAATCAAATTTTACGCATAACATGCTAAAAGTGTTTGGAATACATACCATTTCATGAAACCGTTTTACAGTGGCTGTTGCTAAGTAGATCAAACTTTTTTTTGGCAAAAATGTTTTTTGGATGAAAGAGATACGGTAGAAGATGATCAGGTTAATGGAAGACCAATTTAATCTAGAACACCTGAAATTATTGAGAAAGTACGAAATTTCGTGGCAAAAGACCACTGTGTGTCATTAAGAATGATCTCAGACTCTTTAAATATCAACAAAGAAACAATTTGAACTGCTTGAATGAAAGTTTGGGCAAAAAATAGTGTGTGCTAAATTTGTTCCACACACTTTATCCCCTTAACGAAAAGTAATGAAAAGTGCGCATTGCAAAGAGACATTCTTTCAGCCACTGAAAACCATCCAAACTTCTTGAAGTCCATTGTTACAGGGTATGAAACCTGGTGTTTCCTATATGATCCTAAATCAAAACAACAAAGTGCGGAACGGAAGTCAGAAAATTCACCGTAAGCCAAAGAAAAACAAGGAAAAGTTCATCGAAAATTCGAAAACAATGTTATTTACATTCTTCAATGCTAGGGGGTATTATCTACAAATAACTTGTTCCAACTGGACAAACAATGGCAGATCAGTACTATGTGACGAATCTGTACGACACTTTATCACTAATACTCTTGGGCATCTTTGAGGATTGTAAATTCGCGTATATTTCCAACCAACTCTAAAAAAGAAGAAACCGGGATATGCAAAATGAATCAAAATCTTTAAGGAGAGTGTTGTAAGTTTGCAGATAGAAGGTTATTGAGCCCAGAGATACATTGAAGCAGTTATAAGAAGATTTAAATGATTGTTTGATTAGTTTCTGGCTGATTATCAGGCAGCGATCTACATTTAGAAGGTTTGAGCCGACTGAAAAGAAGGGAAGTAGTAAAAGTCAGTTGATATTTGAACTTCAATTATCGGAACATAAGAGTAAATATATAATAGAGTTAGTGTAAAGTTAATGATTGCTAGTAATTCAAATTGCGTATTTCTCTCGGTCCTCTTATTCCGGTAAACCAGTTCGATATTGTGTTTAGTAGTTGATTAGTGCCATATTTCGAGTGATTTAATTTAATAGTAAAGTTCAATCCCATTGACGTAGAAATATTGATTCCTCTTTGTATTTATAAGGTGGATAAATGATTCAAGTGAATAAATATAATTTGTTATTGTAAAATTGCCGTCTGGTAATTCTCTGTCTCAATTCAATCTTGGTGTCCAGGGTGGAAGCCAGGGGGTCTCACAAATACTTATCTGTTTAAAAACGTTTTATGGACAGAATTCCTCGCATTTTTCCAGAATATCGGACGGAAAGTAGTTGGTGTTTATTTCACGAGAACTCACCCAATCCCACCTCCCTTCTTGTTCGTCCATTTTTGGCAAAAAACTAATGTATGTGTGTTGAATCATCCACCGCATTCATCTGATTTAGCACCCTGTAACTAGTTCTTCCCAAAACTTAAAATGAAATTAAAAGGGTGTTAATTAGAGGATATTTTGACCTTACAAGTAGCTTCCACGCATGCTTTGTAGGCCGTTCCACAAAGTGATTTACAACAGGCGTTCGATTCCTTTATAAATCCCTATAACAAGTGCATTGAAGATGGATGGTAATATTTTGAATTAAAGACCAAAACATAAATTAATTTCTTGTTTCAATTTCATTTTACGAACACAGTCCTAAAACTTATTTGAAGCACTGTGTATACGTAATGTGTATACTTAATGTCTTGCAGTGGTCGGAAAAACTTTGGTGAGAATAACTCAGTTGTAAAGAAAACAAAAGAACTAAGATATCAAAGAGCCATTTACACAAAACGCCATTTTTCAAAGAGAAAATTATGCAGGCTCAGGAGGGCAAGGGGAACCTCCGACAGCAGTCACTATCAAGACTGTTGCACGCCAAGCCACACTTCCTTTATAATATTTAAATAAAGATTTACAATATTACTAATATTTTCTTTCCTTTTAAAATTAGGAACTTTCAAAGATTTTTTTTATTTTTGTTGCTCAATGCAAGGTCGACCTATGTTTAAATATCATATTGTTGGAATTAAGATTACAAACGTCGTTGAAAGTTTTGTTCTGATAATAACTTCGTTAGAAATTCATTTTGAATTTCCTCTTCACACTAATAATTAAAATTGCTTTGATTGTTTCTACATATAAAAGTCATTTCAACACTCATTTATTAACCATTAAACATGTTTTAATATATGGAATATGTTTTTGTCACTCTTGTTGGGTGTTTATGTGTATCTCTTGCTCACATTGATGAGTGTCCTCTATTTTTTGTATGAAAATGAGCAAACGTTGCCGAAAATTACACCTAAAATGTATCATTTGATGGCGGCATTTCTCTTTCTAGACTTTTACTGTTTTATAGCTGCTCTAAAATCCTGCGTACAACGCGCACTTTCAATACAAAAATAAGATCGAAATTAACCGGGTCGTCTTTACACCGGTTATAAAGTGAATCTTTTTAAAAAAACAAAAAAATAAGAGATAAACACTCACATGCACACACAAAAAGAAATTAAGTCTTCGACATATATAAAAAAATACTGTTTCTTTTTAACCCTTTACCGCATTATGACTTACTGCAGTTTTTTCCATGCAGTATTTTTTTAATCACTACATTAAAAATTAAGAGATATAATTAAAAAGTACTCAACTTTGGGAAATTTAATCCGTAAGAGCTAATTAATTAATTAAAGACATTCAACTGCAAAATTAATTATATACACTGTTCACTTAAACTAAGGGTCTCAAAGGTCTTCATTAATAAACAACAAAAAAAAAAATTAAGACACTTACCTTTTGACATTAACTACTTTTCGGAACAAAAATTACCTTCTTTGCAATCCGCTGAAAATGCCGTAAGTTGAAAATGTAACTTCTGCTATAAAACTATTTGCCTTCCCCGCTAAAATATCCACCATAGAACCAGTGCTGCCTTATATCTTGGAAGAGAGGATTTAAAGGAACATTCCTGCTAAGTATCGTCAGAGTATTCGTAAAAATGATTATTCTATGTAGCTTTAATGTAAGTGGTTATTGTTTCTAACGCCACCTGTCTGACGTAGTCAGATCGAGGCACACGGAATTCATCGTGGCAAGTGGCTGGATGTACGCTTGTCGTCTGCCTTAACTTTGAGCATCATGCAGGTGCCAGTACGATTTAGCTCGGAGAAAGTCCCAAAGGCAGGATTGATAGTGACATCACCGATTTCCACCTCCACAATTTAGGTATGGAACTGAAGGGGAGGGAAATATTCTCCAGTCCCCTGCACTCGAGATTCAGCCCACAATACTTTCGACCCCCTGGTTTAACGAGCACGTAATCCCTCGGAGGGTATTCGGTAGCATCGTGCATCAAACTCATGCCTTCCGGTCTGGAGTCAGAGGTTCTATCCACTAGGCTACCCACGGCCCGCTTTAAAGTGAGCGTTACTTATAAGTACCTTCGGTAGATAAAGGGTTAAAAGAATTGACATTCCTTATGAACTTAATGGTTGTGTAAGTATTTCTGGAACTATAAATTTTTTAAAAGCCTGGTATAATAACTCGTAAAAAGAAGGGCGTGCGTTATATGACAAACATTCCTAAAAATTTAAAAAACGCATCTTGAAAGTATAGAAACGCGTAGTACGACGGTTTGCGTTATTCGCCAGATATTACGGTAATTTTAACATTCGCACTGATTCTGAATACACTCTGTCCATGAAGAAACATTTTATACATAATTCCTAAGCCAGTCAAATGTTAATTTTAGAGGCAAGTAATGTATATATTCCCAATAGATAATTATACAGGAGAAAGAAAAAGAAAACAATAACTTTAAGAATAAAGATAGTTTTTTTTCAAATAATTCTTATTGTTAGAAGTCTGAAGAGCCGAATGTGGCTCACAAAAAGCGCGTACGCGGATTGCTGACTCTTTTAGTCTAAGACAGCGTTGCTCAAACTGTAAGGCACGCCTCTCTTGGGGGCGTTACAACTGTACGAGGGGGCGCGAGCATATGGAAACATTGAAAACAAAAGGTTATTTAAAAAACCTGCTAATATTTACCGAAAGTAAATAATTAAAAATACATTCTAACATAATAAAAATAAAAACATATCTACACAGATATAATACACTTATAAATATACCAGTGCTGCCCACTGTATTTTATGATTAATTAAACAATATTAAGTTAAGAATATGTTTAATAATTAACAGTGACCCCACGGCTCTGTCATAAATAAATTTATTTAGTAAAATCAACACATCTTGATCATTTGTACGGTTTATAATTAATTCCTTAACTGCCGATTAAAACACGACTCGATCTCCAAAGGCACCATTTTTCACGTAGGCCTGTGTTTGTAAATGTATGGGGGAAAGGGGGGGGGTTGAAAAGGAAGAAATCCTATGAAATAATTCAGTCGTTTGCAAACATTATCAAGGTTCTCTTATTGCATTCCTAAGCTTTCGGAATAATTTTATGGATAAAAATGCACAGAAAAGATCATACTTTGGAAAAACGTATATATATACGTGCGAGGAAATCAACACTTTGATTGAGCGAGACGTTTATATACGCCGGTGGCACTTATGAGGTTTAGTATAAAAGTATAATATGTACACATTGTTAATGTATGGAGGGGGCGAAGGAAATTATGATTAAATATTGGGTCGCAAATATTAAAAAGTTTGAAAGCATTGGTCTAAGAAACTCACTCGCAGCCTTGGTCTAAGACAGTGTTTCTCAAACTGTACGGCGTACCCCCTAGGGGGCTGTTAACCCCACAAGAGCGGTGCCAACATGTCGAAAATAAAAGATTATTTAAAACTTACGAATTTACTAAAAATGAAACAAAACAAATAGTATTCTGACCCAATAAAACATAAAATACACGCATTTTCTCTGATATACTATATTATGTACTATATTTATAAATGTATCACAGTATGGCACAATATATTTGATACTAAGTATCAATACTAAGTTAAAAACAAGTATAATAATTACTAGTGATTCTTCCACATGAGCTTATCATATACAAAATTGTATGCAAAATTTAATATTTATTTTGATAATTTATGCGGTTTTTAATTTAGATCGTATCGTAGCTTTAGCGTCAAAGTACATTATTATTGCATTCAATGCATTGCTATTGTATGGGGGAAGTGCGGTGAAAATTATGATTGAAAATTAAGTCACCAATGCTGAAAGTTTGAGAAACACTGGTCTAAGAAATACATTCATACACTAAACATTTTCTATCATCTGTGTGTTTCTTTTAATTTTCAATACCATATTCTAACACTGATTCTTATTATGTTTCAATGATTTTAGTTTTAACCCTTAACTCTCGCACTGTTGCATTTCTGCAACATACGGCTTATTTTAATTTAACAGATTCAATCTATTTTTTTAATTACCTACAAATCACTTATCTGAGAAAAAGAAAAGGATTACTGCAACGAAATACATGATAATTTTGTCACTAGATGGAAGTACATTTTTTTCAGAAATCATAACAACTATAAAAATCTCTGATGCCTCAAGAACTGTTTTTCTGCTATAAAAAGAATCCATTATATTTTATGCTTCATCTTGTTTATTGACGAAATAAACTACCAGGTAAGAAATTTAAACATTTTATGATGAATAATAGAAACCTCATATAAAAAAGTTTTGTAATTTGCTTCATACCGCACAATGTTGCACTTCTGCAACAAACAAAAAAACGACTAAAATTCAATTTAAAACAGCTTAATTTTTTTCGTATTTTCCCCTTTTATTATTACTTGAAAACTAGCTCATACAATTTTTTCATAGAAATTTTTAAAAAAATCTGAAGTTAAAGGTTAAGGCAGTTCAAATGAAATGCATGCGTCATTTTGGGTTTAGAAATCTTAGACATAATCAAACTTACTGTAGAATCGCATTAAGGTAAGCCTACTTTAAGAAGAATGTTGAAGTGCACTTTATTTTGGAGTATCTAATCACGATAGATATTTAAGAATGTTACTTAAATTCCCTTTTACGCCACCTGCCTCTTAAGGGGATTATTGGAAAGCCTGTTAGAATAGCTCTTATCTGTGAGCACACGTGGTTAGATCTTTATTTTAAACTATTCTGACAAGTTTTGATATGGATGACAAGATTTTGTACGTGAATTTGTACTTGAAGCTTAAATTTCTTTTTTCCCTTTAATAATTCTGAAGTTAAATAAAACTGTTTTATCTTAGAATTATATATCTCGTATTGAATATTACTATTCATTTTTATTAGGGATTAATATTCTTTGCAAAAATATAGATTGACATATTTCTTTTGCATACGATAATGTTCCTTTTTTTTGTTGGTTTTTTAAAAATTATTTCTGAAGGGGTAATAACTGATGAAATATTGCATTTTGAACAAAGTAATAATTGGGATCACCAGTTTGTTACATTTAAAAAAAGAAAGTATATATTTGTGAGCTCAATTTCCACATTTTCACTTAAAAGAAATCTTAAAAACGGAAATGTTTAGGATTAAAATGAATCTAATGCAACTCTGATTAGTTGAAAAATCATTACTAGTATATTGTTATTATGTTTACACTAAAATTCAAATATTTTCATCAAACAAGTATTTTTAAAATGTTCTGAAATTTAAAATTTAAAGCAAATGTTTTAGTCACAAATTAAAGATGATGAGATGAGGCCATTCCTAATATAATTTAGGTAATAATATAAGCATTTAAAATGCATCATAGAAAAGAATAACTTCAGATAATAAATAATATTAAAGAAATTCAAGCTTATGTTCTCTCCCTTTATAAAATATTAGAAATCTCGTTAAAATTTTTAAAATATTACATTCTTTACTCGTAAAAATATTACACACTTTTATTAATAGACCAGTTCAGGAGTGAATTCTTGACGAGGTCTACTGGAAAAGTATAAAAAAACTATACCAAATTTTACACAATACACAACCTAAATGTTTCTCTCACAATTTTAAAAACACGCATTTTATGTACAAAAATGCTCTTTTGTTTGTAATGCATTTAAAAATTGAGAATTGTCTATCTATCGACATTCATACATGAAGGTAACGTCAAATCTAATGGCTTGTAATTTATACTTATTGTTAATAATAAGATAAAATTAGTTTTGAAACATTATATGTTTTTTTTTCAAAATATCAAATGCTCATAAGAACACTTGTCCCTAATTAAACGACATTAACTGTAATTAAGTGCAATAGTTTTATTACAGTTCATTGATAATGGCAGTATACTGGTATATAATAGTAATGAGGGCAGTTAAAGTATGCTTTTCTATTACAATGCCATTTTTGAGTATTTTTTCCTTACTACAACAGACTCGTTATTGTTTTTCAGTCCTTTTTTCCCCAGACAATTGATTTTTCAGCTGTGTAACATTCTTCATGAACTGCCAATTGATCAGGAGGCTTTCTCTATAAATATAACTCTCTCTCTATCTCTATCTCTATCTATCTGTATATCTGTCTCTCTCTCTCTCTCTCGCTCTCTATCTATCTATCTATCTATCTATCTATCTATCTATCTATCTATCTATCTATCTATCTATCTATCTATCTATCTATCTATCTATCTATCTATCTATCTGTAGTCAAAATAATGAAGTCTATGGATTGAGCCAATATCATGAAAACCATACATAAAAAAAAAGTCAGCTCCCTAAAATCGAAAACTATTAAGTTATCTAAGGCTTTCCGGCTATAATTTATTTAGGGCAGCAACGATGTATAAGCTTGCTTTATAGGATCCCAATTTTTTTTCTTTTTTCAGAAAATTTATGCATAATATTGAAAAGGAAAGAAATATTGAGAAATGATGAATATAAACAAAGTTTAAAAATCATTTAGGCCTAAAATTCGGAAGAGTAAACAAAAAGAAAGCCATTAAAATTAAAAATCAAGTATATTGGTTATTATATAAATAAAAACTGTAGCAAAGAAGAACAAGAGATAATTTTAGTATATACAGTATTTACTCGAATACAAGTCACACTTTTTTTTCTAATGTTAATGCTACTGCAAATCGGATGTGGCTTAGAATCGAAGGAGAAAATTTTTTCGGGTGAGATATTTAGAGTAATTACATGTTCATGCTTGTATTTAAAATTTTTCACAATACTGATAAAATATCTATTTAATCACTTATTATTAGTCTCATTTTAAATTTAGTCTAATTTCGTAAAATTGCATATCGATGAACCATTTAACAATATTTAAAAAAAATTTTTAGTAGCTTAAATGAATGCGGTATATATATATGTAAGGATAATTAAATTAGATTAAAAATTAAATTCCCTATCTAGCACTTGACTCTATCTGTCTCCGTTCTCATATTCAAGTATCAAACTAATCGCCCATTTATGTCTTCCGAACATATGGCCTAGCCAATAAACATGTCTAATTCTAGATCGTTAGATTTAATAGTCAACATATGTCAGCATTAACTTGCAAGCACCATCTTCAAAGCAGCGACACTTACCAGATGTTTTTCACGAGTTATTCACGTGAAACCCCCACCATGGCGTGTTTTTTTACTCCCTGCTCTTAGCGTGAGAACTGATGTTGACACGATAGAATAAAGACCTTCCTTTTTTAAACTTTAATCTGATTCTGTCTTTAAAATCATGACATATATATATATATATATATATATATATATATATATATATATAAACAGTAAAAAAAAACATACAATGAAGGACACTAGATTAAAAATTATAAAATGGATGCTGTAGTATTATAAACATTGCTGACTTAGGACAGCTAATATATATAAAAAAAATTATATAAAAGTGGGGTTGAACATGTTTTTTGGCCAGCCAACTTTCCCTCTTTATATAAATAGTACTGAGGAAAAACCTATTGAAAGCAATGGATATGGATATCTAAATCCATTACAAAATAGAGGTAACTTACCTAAAAATTGCACTTGAAAATGCAGAGCCCAAGCTAAATCTGAGTGCAATAAATGAGTAATTGCCAGATTCTGAACCGTAATGCAGATTCAAAGCATGTGAATGGCTGAAATGTAGCACTTAACAAAAGTATAAAAAGAATAAAAATTAAAATTATTAAAAGAGTTAAAAACCATATCTTTAGTGACTCTAGAGTATATATGGATTAAATAATAAAAATTAATTTTAACTAATAATAGAATATTGAGTAACTATAACTATGAAATGTGTAAATTTATAGTATTAAACTATAATTAATCTAAGAATTATAAATCCTTACAATTTTGAATAGCTTTATTCAAATAACTATTAATAAAATTATTTGGGTATTTTTTATTTAAGCAATATTTAGTAAAATGTTTATAGTTATTTATTATTTCTGATTTTTTGACACTAGAAATTTATTGCGTTGTATATAATTAAAAACAATACTTCTGAATAAAGAAATATGTACGTTACTCTCCCAATGCGGAACTTTTATTATATTGAAATAAAAATCTTCTATTTTATCATAAATATTAGAAACTATTACATTATCTATAAATTTGACATGTATGTCAAGAAAATTTGCTTCATTGTTGTTACTATTTGTCTGTATTAAATTAAGATATTGTGGATAAAAATTAGTATTGGGTATAAAATTGATTTGCTTGCCAAAAATGATTATGTCATCTATATAACGATAAATATAATATTTAGAATTATTAACATAATTTCTTTCAAAATAACGTAAGTATAAACTGGCAAGACAGTTGCTCGCAGGGCCACCTTGTGGTAAACCTTTAATCTGCAGATAATACTTACCCTTATATGAAATACATAGTTCTCTTTAAGTACTAACCTAAGTAGTGAACTAAATCTATGATAAATAACATTATTAAATAAGTTATCTTTATGTAATTTTACAAGTATATTAATCATACCATCAATATCAATAGAGTTAAAAAGATCTTCAAAATCTAAACTATAGACTGAATAAATCTTTTTATCTTTCATTTTTTCAATAAGAGATTTACTATTTTTAAGTATGGCTGTGGATTTAAGATTATTTATTGTATCATGTAATATTTCTCTCTCATGGAGAATTTGGCCTGTTTTGCTGATATATGTATTCAATCCATTTGTAACTGTCCTAAATTTGACTGGGTCTTTATGAAATTTGGGAGTTAGAAATATGTGTAGAAATTTAACACTATTATTAATTTGAATTCTTAATTTTTTATGAAAAGGCAAAATTCGATGAATTATTTCTCTATCAGAAAATGATAACATAATAAAAGCTGTATTATCAAAATATATGTTGATCATTAAATTATAATAGCATTTACATATGAATGCAAAATTACCTGGTACTTTATCAACATAATCTATAATGAAATTATTTTGTAATTTTTTTTAATCTGATTTTTATAACATTAAAAATATTTTATTATCTGTAAAAAGCTATATTTAATAAGCTGCTGTGTAATATTACTTTTGAATTCTGTGAATGCCTCTATAGGCATACTATACTTAATAGCTATTTTGTAAATAAATTGCTCAATACCCTTATATAACTGATTTTTTATAACTTTATTATTATTCGAAATCATTAATATAAAACCAAGACCTTTATTCATTATGTTTCTAAGATTGTTCTCTTTTACAATATGGAGGTCACCAGTAACAATATGCTTGTGATGTTTATCTATGAATTCTTTCAATTCATTACATTTACATATTAAGTTTTCTTGCTTTATAGGCACATTATAGTTAAAAATTGATCTACCTATTTTTTTATTGTATTTAAAAGCTTTTTTAATAGAAATATTTTGTATTGGGAATGATGACATGTGTTTTTTTAAAAAATACCAGAAAAGTTAATATTATCATATGATTTATTAATATATAAAAGTGTACAATAATCTATTTGATAATTTTTTTTTACATTAATTTTTATTTTATGTTTATGTTTCAAAAAATTTGTGAATGTCCTGTATAATATGCAAAGCATGGCAATCTTTAATTTTATGTGAAATTAGTACATCTTCTGTAATACATAATTCTGTCTTACTGAGTCCAAACATAAAAGATTTAATATGTTTTATGTTAAAACTGTTATCAAAGTTATATATTAAAAATATATATAATACTAACTGTAAGTATATATATACATATATTATTTTTGTATGCTTAAATTCTAAAAAGTATATTAAGATAATTGCCCCAAATTTAGGCAGATATAGGGAAGTTTAGCTGGCTCTAAAACTATTATTTTACCGTGCAATCTAAGTTACTAGGGCAGTTTTAATAATTAACAGTTTGTTATTGTAATACTTTTGTTTTCGTAGTTTGGCCTATTTTCTTCTTTTTTTTGCTTTGTTTTAATAGATTTATGGCGATTTCGTTTATGATTCAACATACTTTAAAATAACTCTCTCTTTAGAACTCTTCAGTTTTTGTTCTCCACTTCTCTATTTTGTAGGCTCATGATAAAAATATACTAAGACGTGAGATTTCTGAATTTCTTCTATCTAAAAGACTGAATACAAACTCAAAACAAGTACGCATATCTTTGCTTTTGAAAAAAGTTTTTGTTTTTCTTGTTTCTGATTTTCTGATAGTTAAAAAAATATGCGATTGAATACGTGACCAAATTTAATATAAAGATAATTTAATTAGTATTGTATATAAAGAATGACAGATTTCGCATATTTTTAGAAATTTAAATATTTTATAAAGTAATTATTAAAAATAGTGTTTTCTACTTTATATATTCGTTAATATGAAGTGGATGAAGTAAAAAACACAATAAATGTTTTAGATATTTTCAAAATATCTCATAGTCACAATCTACGCTTTCATTTTAGTTTTAAGGTATCCGACTACATTCGGAATGGTGATTTTAAAAAGGCACATAAATGGGCAATTTTCCTGATATTTAGTATCAATGAGATTAGAATACATGTATAAAATTATTTTAAGGACATTTCGAGAAATAAAAATTATTTAAATACAATATTTTGGCAAAAAATTAACTCAGAATAACCTTTTTCAAAATGTTCTTTAATAAAAAATGTTTTTAACATAAAAATACTTTGCTTATATAAAGTGATGACTTCTCCGTGACTTTTGAAAAATCGCATTATTTTCAGAGTTACAACCAATTGAAATAATTATCGGTGATTCTTTCTTAAAATTTCTCCCCTCTGTTGTCGTAAAACATCGATAAACCCACTTCTGAGTTATATATTTCACAGATTCTAGTTGAGCCTCTGTACAGACGTCTGAGCTATATACAGGCAAAATTTTACGCTAATAGAAGCATTTTTCACAAAAGGAGAATATTCTGAAAATGGGTCACTCTATGTTCATTTTTAGTACTTAAAAAATTGTACTTGAATAATTTTTTATTGTAATACTATTCTTAAAACAATTTTATATACATTTTCAAATCCAAGTGATACTAAATATCAAAAAATTTAAACCATTTATAAGGTTTTGCAAAAATCACGGTTTCGACCGTAGTCGGTTACCTTAACTAAAATTCTCTTTGATTTACATATCCTGCTCAAAATTTTTCTCCTAAACACAAATTTAATCAATACTTTTTCTGCAGTGAGAGAATAGTATCTGTCTTGCATGAACTTCTGACTTTCACTAAAAGGAAAAAAAAGTTTTTAAAAAAAAGAGAAAACTGGATTTATCCGGTTTTTCTCCTGACGAAACAAACATAGAAGAAGAAACGTTTAAGTGTACTCCAGAGAATACTAAATCTCTTTTAAACCTCAAGAGTATAAACTCTTGCTTACTTTACCTTTTAACCTAGATCTTTATTTTCAAAAGCCAGTGTTTAACTAAAGTATAATTTAAAAATTCATTCTCATATAGGAAAGTCAATTATATTCTGAAGTAATTTAAATAATTTACTATATTCATAGTTATAATATATCATTTATGCGCGGGAAAAAGAATCGTTATTTTCGAATCGTTTGTTAGAATTGAAGAGTGAATATGTGGTGTATGTTGCAGGGGTGATAAATGAGTGTTGCTTTCCAGGATAAAAAACAGGATAAAAGAAGATCTTTTTCCTGTTTACCATGACATGGGTTAAATGGAGGTTTCTTGTTAAAGTGAAAGTAAAAATTTTTAAGGAAAATCCTGTTAAATGTTCAATCTCTTGAAAAGAGGAACTATTCGACTGAAAAAAAAAAAAGTTACATAAGCTTGGCATATTATCGGTTTCCATTAGGTATTTAATAAATCATCGGTTGGTTTTTCTTGATGTAGGCTGTTGTTTTCAGATTTAAAAGTAGCTACTTAAAAAAATTTCTGCTGAAAAGGAGACAAAAATTCAGTTTTAGAATTAATTTAATTTTTTTCATTCACGTAATGTCTGTCTTAAAAAAGGCCTTCCATAAAATAATTTGGAAAAGTACTTATTCTATTGTTTTTTCCCAATAATTACATTAGCTATCATTCTTGTGAAATCATCAAACACGCTATCAATTTCAATAAGTAAATTAAAAAAAAAAATAAAGGAATATATTGAGTATACTTTTCTTATATAAAAACTCTTGACATCAAATTCATCTATAACTATACAGATACAACACAAATAAAAACATTTGGATTGGATTTCATCACATGTAACGTATATAAATATTTGAATTTCCTCTTACAATTTGTATACGTATTAGGTTGGGGAAAAAGAAATCCATTATTTTTTCGGTAGATGGCTGTAGTGTACATATCTCCTGTAAGATCGATCAAACAATTTCAAATTTATGCTCGTTGTCAAGATCACAGTTTACACTAAAATTTTCTTTTCTTTTTTTTTTTTCTTTGATCCTTTCAGTTGTGAGTTACAGGTTGTAAAAAATGGAAATCAACAAAGAGAAAATTCGATACACTTTACACTTTTCATTGATAAAAGCAAAAAAGGCAAGCCAGGCTGCTGAAATTGTGCATAGTGTTTATATTGCCGAACCTGGAACAGCTAATTACGTGCAATTTTGTTTTCGTCGATTCCGTTCAGACATTTCTGATGTTAATGATGCACCTAGCACAGGCAGGCCCGTCATCGAAAAGGTCGATAAAATCTCAGAAATTATCAAAGTTGACTGGCATGTTAGTAGACTTAGCATTGCTCAGGAGCTAAAGATCAACCATAAAACAGTTTCAAACAATTTGCGCAAAGTTGATTCAAAAAGAAACTCGATGTTTGGGTGCCACACCAATTAACACCAAAAAACAGGATGGACCGAATTTCCATTTGCGAAGCCCTGACTAAACGGAATGAAATCAACCCATTTCTTAAGCGGATGGTGACTGGGGATGAGAAATTGGTCCCATACGACAGTATTGTATGAAAACGATCGTGGTCAAAGGATGGTGAAGTAGCTCAAACGGTGACCAAACCAGAACTAACTGCCAGGAAGCTTCTACCGTGTATTTGGTGGGACTGGAAAGGAATAATTTATTATGAGTTGCTTCCGCATAGCCAAACACTAAATTCAGATATCTTCTGTCAACTGGACCTTATGAAGCCAGCGATTGAACAGAAATGGCCAGAATCAGACTTCATATGAAATGTAGTATTCCATCAAGGCAACGCCAGGCCACACACGTCTGTAGTGACTCGCCAGAAGCCCTGGGAGCTTGGTTGGGAAGTTTTAATGCATCCGGCATATAGTCTGGACCTGACACCACGCGATTACTACCTTTTTCTTGCATTGCAAAACTTCCGGAGTGATAAGAAATTGATATCAAGAGAAGATTGAGAAAATCGATTTCTAGAGTTTTTCGCCAATGACAACCAAGATTTCTATGAGAGAGGCATTATGAAGCTACCTTTAAAATAGCATGTGTTGACCTAAATTAGACAATCTGAACATTTTTAATTAAGTCTCGAATTTCATGCAAAAAAATTGGATTTTTTCCCCCAGCCTAATATATCAAAAATTAAATATTTACTGCAGTTATAAAAAAAAAAATCTGCAGATACATTAAGCATAAACATACAAAGAAAATTAATAATTGTTGCACAAAAAAAAAAGCTTTCAACTTAAATGGCAAGTATGTAGATTGAAAATTGTTATCTATACTCTTTTTGTTTATCCTAAGAACTGGATAGAATTTTAAGCAGTTAAAATGGAAAAAAATGTAGAAGGAAAGATCCTCATAAGATGTCTAGAATACAAGTACAAGAATTTTTTAAGAACATGATGATTAAATATTAATTGCCAATTATTAAAACTTGAAATGCACACCAATTTGTGATTGAGAGTTGCATGGAAATACTATGTACTCTGAAAATATAATTTTAATCGAGTTGAGGTGAATGAGTAAAAGGAAAAACGTAGGCATTTTTGAGAGAAATAAATGCAATTTAAGGATTTGAAAGGTAAAACTTGTTAGATGCATTATATTTCTTATATTGAAAAGATCAAATAGATAAATCAAATTATATTTATTTCAGCTTCTTCATGAAAATTCCATGTTTGAATATCAGCAATAATCTCAAAATTAATTTTATATGGTGCAACAAAGGAAAAGTTTTTAAAAAAATAGCATATCAGAGCCATTTTAAATTTAACGATTTGAAAACGGGAACAAACGAAGGGACACACTCATGCTGGACACCACCTAAGCTGGAATCTACACTTAAACGACCAAAAAAGATTTTAAGAAATTTATATAAAAATTGTGTGAACATTAAATGAATTTAATTTCTTTAGATATTGCTCTTGTTATGCCTGTTTTATCCTCGTCTTCTGTTAAAATCATTCTTTTTTAACTTTCATATTTGCTTTCTCTTTTTCAATCATTGCTACACTTGGTTCACTCTAGGAGAGCCCACACCCTTGGCGCGAATTACTTTGGTTGGCGATAATTGTGCCATCTTGGTAACCCTACTTTTTTAAACGCTGCATGTGGCAACCCTAACTATTTCTAGCATTTTCGTATATTGTGGGCGCGCATTTCGAATTTCATTTTGTTGTTGTGCTCCTGGCTGGCTGCGTGTGTGTGGGAATATACTTAGAATTTTTTACTTTGTTGAATGCGAAAGGTAAGAAAGAATTGATTGAATGGTGTATGAAAGAAGGATTGATTGCTTCAAGTTATGAATGTCCTAAATGTAATAATCGGCATGATGAAACATGGTCGGCAATAAAACACTTTCTTCGAAATTGTACCAGCCACGCCGAATGTATGTTCGACCATTACCTCGCAGAATAAATATGGCGGCGCTCACACGATCATTCACTTAGCAATGAGACCTTTAAAGCTTTTTAAAATCTGTTGTTGCGCTGTACCCTCCACTTGGAAAATATCAGCAGTAAGAAAGTAAGTGCTGTTTTTATATTTTTTATCTTAAATGTTTAATTTCTGTATTGTTTACCTATATTTTCATTACGCATCCATCTTTTCCCGCTATATTCCTTTGCCGACATTGTCGGCTTCGCTTGGCGCCATCTTGTTCTGGCTTGGCGCTTTTTTCGGTTTGTCGCCAAGGGTGTGGGCTCTCCTAGGATTTTAACCTACACTTTTACTCTTACTTATTTTGTTTTAAAAATTTGTAATAAACGTTTTAAAGGAGGAAAAATGGTTGTATCGTGTTTGCTGCCTGTCATATATATTATGCACTTTCTGCAAATTAAAAGGAAAGAAACCTAACATTAGGAGATTTAAAATTTAATTAAAATGTAAAAAAATATCATCTGTATTTGTCTAAAATAAAGTTAAATTTATAACGTAAGACTCATATGCGATTTATTCAAGCAATCCGTTTATGAGGTAGCATATGAAACAATTATAAGCTATTTCGTTTCGCATCTGTTGGCTAAGCAACTTTAAAAAAAAGATATAAATAATTATAATAAATAAGGATATTACACCCATCTGGGAATGTGCAGAATATTTTTTACAGTTTGAGTTTGCATAAAAGTTGTGTTGTTGATAAAATGATCAACATCAGCCGTGACTCGAAACCCAATAGTTAAAACAGTTTTTGCATTCAATCTCGCGATATGATAGACAATAGCTTCTCCATTGTTTACTGTTTTTTTTTAATCTGGTGTTTTTACTTTCGTATATGAATTCACAAGCTTCTAAGATTTTATTTCATGTACACCCCTCTCGTTTTTTAAACGACAGATAACTTTCTCAGAAATTCGGGTAAGAAGCATGTACAAAAATAATAGGTTTTCTACAGTAAAAACGGGGTAAAAGAGATACATTCCATTCCACAGATTCCAAAAGTCATATGGCCACCGTAAATGCAACACTCTGAAAGAAGCCTGCAAATAACATGGAACTCACATCATGCATTAGCAGAGGTGAGATACGCAAATGAATAGAATTTCAGCGCAGACACACATCACGCGCTCCTATGGCACCCTCAAAGTGCTATGTGAGGCTTGGACGATTTCAAGTTCGGCAATTGTGTTTCTCTTTTCAAAACGATCAGTTATGTCTCGTAGATAACAGCGATCAGCCTTTGATCAACTATCTGAGTTCGACAGAGGAAGGATAGTGGCCTATCGAGATTCTGGATTATCTTTCAGGGAAGTCGGTAGTCGTGTTGGCCGAAACCAAACAACTGTAATGCGGATATGTGACCGTTGGTTGAAGAAGGGTACGACATGGTCGATCGCATCCACCTCAGTTCACCACTTCACGTGAGGACAGGCAAATTGTGCGCATGGCATTGACGTTTCGCTCAGTCACATCACGGACCATAACACAGCACATTGAGTCTGTAATGCATAATTCAGTGTCTGCGCGTACGCAAGACGTCCATTGCTTGGTCTACCCTTGACGCTGAACCACAGACGTCTCCATCGCCAATGGTGCGATGAAAGAAGGATGGGACTCAGAATGGAATGAAGTTGTCTTTACTGACGAGTTACACATCTGTCTGCAACACCATTATGGTCGGATTCGAGTCCGAGACAACGTGGAGAGACGATGCTGAACAGCTGCGTTATGCACCGCCACACTGATTCTACACCGGGTATTATGGTATGGGGTGGTATTGGATATCACTCTCGCACTCCTCTATTACGCATTCGCGGTACTTTAAACAGTCAGCGCAACATCTCCGAAGTGTTGGAGCCAGTTGTCCTTCCTTACTTTCAGGATTTGGCCACAGCCATATTCCAACAGGGTAAACCACGATCACACGTATCACGTATTGTCCAAAGGTTCTTCGTCAATCACCAGATTGAATTGCTTTCCTTGACGTCTCGCTCTTTGGATCTTTCGCCGATAGAAAACATGTGGTCCATGGCTGCTCAACGATTGACCCAGATTACACCCCCAGATGCCACATCAAATCTATTTTTGCAATGTGGGGAAGCTGCCTAGTCTGCTGTATCTCAAGAACACATCCAAAGTTTCTTTGAATCAATGCCGAGGAATGTGGCAGCGGTGATCTCCGACATTGGCGGCTACTCTGGCTACTGATTCTGCCAGGAACCACACTTCACAGAAGTCCATAAATTTAGTCATTTGATACTTGGTCAACATATTATCTACAAAATAAATTTGGTTGTGCTATCTCTTGTCTTTCTTGGTGTTGCATTTACGGTGGCCGGCAGTGTAAGATAAAAAAGAGAATTATATATACCTAGTTCTATAAATATATAAAACCACGTAAAATTGCCAAGAACTTTGAATTATGATATGCTTATGAATGATATACACCAGATGTGACCAATCCTTTGCACGCGTGCCACAATGTGACACGGTGGAGTTGTAACAGTAACACAAATACTTACTGAAAATTTGCTTAAAATTTAAAAAGATAATTATAAATAACCCTTTTTTACAATTTTATTGAAATGAGGTCAGACAAAGGAAACCTCAAAATTTGAATTAAAATATGTTTGAGAATAAATGTTCACTGTAATGAACATAATAAAATAAATATCACTTAAAATTAGTTGATATATTCACCTACAATAATAACCTAATTTTTTGTTAGCAGCCGCAAAAGCTAATCCTAATATAACTTGGTGAAAAAATGCCACATTTAGTAAGTACTGAATATTTAATGATTATTTTGAATTAAATGGTTCAAGATACTTGTCTTTATTGTATACCTAAACTAACTGATTTAACTTGTAAAAATTTCATTAAAACAATAAAACCTAAGTTCGTACTTTCATCTTATTTATTACACTACATTAAAATTTCGACAACATAGACTTGCATTAAAGAACTGCTCTGTATCGTAAAAATCCCATAATAAGCCTGTAAGTAATATATATATTTTTTCAGTTTTCTATATGTATTTGCTGAAAAAGTTAGAAGTGGCACGCATAATTCTTTTTTATCAAATATTGGCCTTCTTCCGAAAAAGGTTCGCCAAATCTGATCTACACAAATGTAATTTTTTTGAGTATTGAAACTTAAAATAAATAGGTATATAATTCTTAGAAAAATTAAACAACGTATGAAAAAAAAAAAATCTTTGAAACTAAAATTTTGAATAGACTCAAAAAAAGAAAAATTAAAACAACAATAATAATAATAGTTAGTTACGTTGTTGCGGCACTTCCTCATCATGTTCGTTGAGGTGAAGATAATGCTCATTAGTTTTATTCTCGCGGGGTTCGAACGACACAGAATTTGTGGAGAAGCCATTGTGTTGAACTCAAAATGATACCGCTAGATTTGCAATAACTTACTTTTGCCATGTTAAACTCTAGAAATATGACTCGTGATATGCCGACAATGCAAGCTAAAGGGCAAGGTGCCATGTGCACTTATCTGAATGAGATACAACTCTCCTCAGATTCAATTAAGTAAAAATCCTCCGCAACCCTGTAATGTAAAAATACCGCGACAATATCATTCTGGCATGCATTAATACGGCAATATCGTCCAAATGGTGCTACTATCATATATAGTACTTTGATAACTATATATATAAGGTATTTTGCGGTGTTTTTATACAGTGTAACGGGTCTATCCGTGAATCTCTCAATAATCCTTGTGGCCGCGACAGCCTAGTGGTCAAGGTCATGGCAAGTTTGGCATGAGTTCAAGCCCAGTACCACTTAAGACCCGCCGTGTAGTGGTGCGAAGCACGTTAAATCTTTAAAGATCTCAAACGTCCTCCCGTTGGTGTAGAGAGGGGATGACAGCTCAGATGTCATCCTCGTCACTAGGCCATGGTTTAAAATTGAGGTCCGTCGCCAAAAAGCCTTCATGTAGCTGAACAGTGCGACGTAAATATTCATTCATTCACTCACTAATCGTCTTTGGAAATTTACTCCTTTTAATTGTTGTCCTATTGAAATTCTCCAGTTTATGTAAATGAAGGCTTGTATTTAAGCAATAACGTTTGGGTACGAAGAGAGTGAGTGGATATTAACGTCGCACTGTTCAGCTACACGAGGGCTTTAGGCGACAGACTACGTAAATTTGAACCATGGTCAAGTGACGTGGTTGACACCTGAGCTGGCACCCCACCCCTCCCAGCTACCACACCACATCAACGGGAGGACGTTTGAGCTCTCGCCAGATTTAATGTTCATCGCTTCAATACACTGCGGGTTTTTAGTGGTACTGGACTCGAACTAGTGATAAGGCCAGCCCCTCAACCAGGCACCTTAACCACTCGGCTACCGCGGCCGTACGAAAAGAGATAGGGAGAGGTTAGGACTTAGATGATTAGTGATTATAGCGTAAAGTAGTGGAAAGCAGTTCAGAGTGGCTTGTCGATTAACTACTTAATATTTAATATTGTTAATTGACGATTTAGTCAATAAGTTATAATTGAATAATATCGAGCAGAGGTTGAATGGCTGAGAAGGAAATTACGGTAATTCAGACCAGAAGTAATCAATGAGTTCTAAAAGTGTAAGTTCATTTAAGAAGTTTCGGCACATGAAATTTTGAAAAATTAACGATTTTGACTTTTTACATTTTTTAAAAGTTCTAACATTTCTGCTTAAAATGACATATGATACATATAAATACGATAGTTATAAGTGTTTTTATTTATTTTTAAAAGAAAGCCACTCATTGACAAATTACAAATTCTGACTTTAAAGCCGGTTTTCTCAAAGGGCAATATTTTTACCTTTATGTACATTTTTCTCAAAACTAATTAATGTAGGATCCTCAAATTTTCAGTGAGCATACTTTCAACATGTTTACATATTTTAATGGATGGAATAAGATATATCTTGCGAAATTTTTTAGATAATGTATTTTTAAACTAAAGTTTAAAGAAAAAAAAATTTGGCCTTTTTTAAAAATTCATAATTATTTTAATTTTTAACAAAAAGAAAAACCCCTCCATTAAAGTCTTATTAATAGTACATATAACCTGCTGTGAAAATGTTATCTATTAGTAACAAAAGGTTTCTGAGAAAAAGGTACATAAACTTACGTAATTGAATATGGGCTCCTATATTTATGCCGGACACTCTTAATCATAAATTACTCGTATTAAACATCTTTTACGCCACGTATTTGATCCTATACATTATAGCAGTGCTTCTCAAACTTTCAATACTGACGCCTCCCTTTTCGATCACAATTTTTTTCGCGCCCCCTTATACAATAATAATGTACTGAATGCAATAATAATGAACTTTGACGCTAAAGCTACAATAGGCGATCTTAATTATAAACCATACAAATTAGTAACATAAATATTAAAAATTTTGTATACTACTTTTAAGCAAAATAAATAAATAAATAAAATAATAGGATAATTATTATATTATTTTTCCTTTCTCTAATTTTGAAATTGAACATATTGCAAAATGCGGTAGCTGCTTAGAAGACAAAATATAGATATCTGCTAAATATAGAAAAAGAACTCAGAGGGTCAATTTCTAATCATAAGCATTCCTTACAAAAACTTTGCTTTCCAAGACAAGCTCATAGACGTCATTAATACTTATTAAACTTGTTCTTAATTTAGTATTAATTAATTCGTTATAAAATATTCTGTGCAACACTGATACATTAAAAGTACACCGGCTGAAGTGTCCGCTCTTTGCACGACTTCATTTATAAGAAAATAAAACATTATTGATATAATAGCTGAATTGTAAGGGAAGCAAAGCCAAGTGCTCGACAATGTTTACAAAAACGTAAAATGATTTTTTTTAAATGGTTGCTCACATTATAATTAGTTTTAAGCGAATTGTAATTTTAAGCCTCACAGAATTAGCATTTATAATTCATGTTAAACAGTAGCGCACACAGGAATTTTTCAAGGGGAAGTCCGGGGTTGAAAGTTCACCAATCTTGTATCAGGTTCCTTTTCATTTTGTCGATTTTCGGGAACAAAACACAGTAAAAAAACTAATTCTTAAATAAATAATTAGCATTAATTAATAAAATTAATTATTAATAACAAGTACTTAATTAAATTTTGCGTACTATAAACTTAGAATTATAATCAATCGAAAAAATCAATGGTTTGGGGGTCCGGACCCCCCTTGTGTGCACCACTGATGTTAAATAATGATCAATAATATAAAATATCGATGAAGAATAAACGTATTATTTTAGTATTTAAAGCGAAAAGTCTTCAACAAGTTTTAACCCGGGAGCAGGCGCGCACTCGATAATGTCGGGAATATTGAGTCACCCCAATTCTTTTTTTTTTTTTTATAATTATTTCATTGTACACGATACAAATCATGATACCAGTGAATAATTTAATTAAGAGAAAGTTTACTTACCTACTTTCAAGGACTTTTCAAGTTTTCTTTGGTAATAAATAAACAGTTTTGCCAGAATTAACGATTTCGTAATCTGTGTGTCCCGCGCGACCACTTCCGGGTAAAAAGTAAGTAAGTATTTTAATTTTTGAAATGCTGTCTGTTGTTCAGCATAAAATTAGAAAGGGGAGTCTTTACGAAGGAGGTCACTCAAAGGTTTTGCTATGGTCGAATATGAGGGTAAAAACTTTCTAAAAATAGCCAGTAAGACCAAGAAATCGGCGAACGTCTTTAATATTTTTAAGATCAGGATAATTAATAACAGCTTTAGTTTTTGAAGGGGAAGGAAACAATCTACCATTTTCTATAATATGGCCAAGAAACTCAATTGTATTATGTAAAAATTGACATTTTTAAAATTTATTTCAAGTCCGTAATCACAAGCTACCTCTAGAACAATTTTTAGATATTCAAGGGCTTGGGACTCATTAGCAGCGGGAATAACGACATCATCCATATATGGGAGAACAATACTTTTCGAAATCAAATGTCGGAAAATGGCATTTATGTACCGCATAAAGGTGGAAGGACAAGTACTCAGTCCAAAAGGCATTCGTCTAAATTGATACTGACCATTGTGAGTAACAAAACTAGTAAATTTACGGCTCCTTTCATTTACCGCGACATGGAAAAATCCATTTTTAGATCTAGAGTAGTAAATATTTTAGCATTTTGGAGACAATCTAAAATATCGTCAATTAAAGGAAGAGGATAGTTATCTTTAATAAGTTTGCGATTTAAGCGTCTATAATCAATGCAAACTCTTGATTTCCCGTCTTTTTTCTTTACTACCACAACTTGACTAGCGTAAGGGGATGAACACGGCTCAACAATTCCATTTTTAACCCATTCATCAACTTGAGCGTCCACTATATCTCGTTCAGCAAATGGCAAACGTCGGGGCTTATGAAATATCGGTTCGTCGTCGGTGAGAGCGATGTCAAGCTCAATGTTTACAGTTTTTGTTTTTTTAGGCGTGTATGTCGATAGCAGTTGTTCGACTTCAGCTCGATTATGTTGAGAAACATTTGGACCGATATCAAATGTGGGTGAACCGTCAGAAATCGTCATAATAAAATTTTCATTTGCATTATCAGAGGGCCTTAAAATTTGTGCAAATTTTACGCCTGTAGGCGATACATTTAGGTGTGCTTGTTTAATTACGTCACAACCGATTATAAGGTCATAATTTGTACAAGAATTTGGTACAACAGAAATAGTAACAGGAAAAAATTTGATCATCAATAGTAATTTCAGAATCAAAAGTTCCTATCACATTAATTCGCGAAACCAAAACCTGTTAATAATGTGTTGGTTTGTTTCAGTGGCGGTGCATCTATATTTATGTAAGTAGAATTTTTAATAGTGTTAAATTGCTGCCTGTGTCTACTAACCCGTTAAGTTTACGCCCAAAAAATTGTTACGTCTTTACACATATTAATAGGAGAAGGCAATTCATGCACAGCATTTACACCAGAAGGTGGTGTAGAAGTGTTATTTAAATTAGCTCGTCGGCATTCAAATGATTTGTGACCATAAAGATTACATGAGAGGCATCTGGGGCCACGTGAATAATTAGGACAAGATTTTGATAGATGACCTATATCATTACAATTAAAACAACGTTGGGGATTTTTAGCTGCGTCGGAAGCGTTAAATTTTGTGGGTTTTCTTTGGAAGCTTTGTTGTTTAAAATCGCGTCCTCGGCTTTCATATGAATGACGAAAATTCGGTGAATTAGAGTTATGTATTCCCATGTTTTTAATGACTGTTTGATAGGTACGTAATTTCTGCTTAAATTCGGAAAATGAGGTTGCACCATAGAGGATTATTTTGTCTGAACTAGGTCCATCAATTCGATTAATTACGTACTGGATAATTGATGCTTCATCAATTTTTGAATCACATCTATTTGCTAATTCACGCATGGAATTAAAATATTGCATTAAAGTCTCGGTTTTATATATTTTTCTTTTTCTAATTCTCGATGAATTTCTATGGAGGTTACTAAATCCGAAAATTCTTCAATTAAAGCTTTCTTGAATGACTCGTATGTATTTAAATTTCTTTGTGAAAAAGAAATGATTTAGCAGTTCCACATACTAGACGTTTCGCGAAAATTAATTTTTGAGAAGAACTGATAGCTGGGAATAATTCAAAATTTTCTTCAACATCGCGAAAGAAACTATTTACAGAATAAAATCGTCCCCGGTAAATTTTCTACCAGTCGCCGAAATATCACGCAATAAAGTCCAAAACTGGGTATTCATCTCTGTAAGGGAAGCTTCGTTTGAATAGGAGGAAAAGTATTTTTTGTGTAAAAGAGATGAAACGTTTTGATGTATCGGCATGAAAGAATGACCTTGAACGCTGGGCAGGGGAGAATTGCTGACTGGGTGTTCCTGAAACGCGGAGTGCTGGTCTGTTCTTTCCGATGAAAAATTCCTGTCTAACGTGTTTCGTTTTGAAACGTGTATTTTGAAACTACGTTTTCGCCTTCAGAAAAGGATGCCTCCGAATTATTTAATGTTTGTTGGAATTCATCTAAGTTCGTCAAAGCTTTAAATATACTATTGCATAAATTTTGTTCATTTGTTTCTACGTCTAAATGCAATAAATTAGCGACTGAGATAAAATCAGGCAATGAGAATTCGGTTAAAATTTTTCTTTGTGTTCTTCAACTTTAAACTCTGTAGGGAATATAGAAAAATTTCTTATTTTATTTCGCGAAGAACGGTCAAATTCGGTGAATCCTAATATAGAATTTAATGTTTTTACAGCACGAGTTGTACCACATTTCAACGAATTAGCAATTATAGGAATATCGCCTAATTTAATTTTTTTTACAGGACATCTTAATATACAAAATTAATCACTTTGAAAATTTAGACGGTGCAAGGTTGTAATCAAAATTTCCCTATCACACTCTGAGTTAAAACTACTAAATACAGTTATTTTAAAGCCAAAATAAACAAACAAAAAAAAAAAAATACGTTTAATTAAATTTTGCCTACCTGGGGTTGGGGAGCAGTCCGTACAATAAATCCAAAACCAGTTGAGGCACCAAATGAATCCAAGAAAAGAAATTCCAACAGCAACACGTTTTTACGCTTTTGCAATGTAGCGTCCACTAAAGAAAAATATTAACGCATCTTAAAAATTTTCTCTCGTCTAGAGGAGATTTTCCTTAATATGCAAAGAGAAAGGCCGAGCCCCCAAAATATGGGAAAAATGACTACAACCTAAGGATGATAAATGATTTATTTAACAAGATGAGAAAGATCTAGATTATTATATTGAACAGCAAAGGAGAACGTCTTTCTCCTACGTCTAAAGCTTAGCGTCACTAACGTCCGTCTGCCTATTTTCCCGTGTCTCGTTTTAGTCGGGCATTCCTGACGGGTGTGACGTCAGTTTGGACTGCTCCACCCTAAGTACAGGGGGAGAGGTTGTCCATTGCACATATCCAACCCTACATTCATTATGATAATATGTATGTTACTGCGAAAAATTGCGTGAAAAGTTTTTCGTTATGCTTTATATGCTGAGAATATGTATAAAAATATGTCTTGGCCAAGTAATCATTAATGTGCTTATGTGTGTGTGTGTGCTCTCTCCGTGGTTTTCCAAATACCTTAAAACACTTTTGCATGAAAAAAGCGCAACAGAGAACAAATAAGAGATGGGTCATAACTAACTCAACCAATAACTTAGAAGGTCAAACAGATTACAGCTATAATGTGCAGTATTTCAAAAAATAATGACAGTGATGAATTTTTTATTTTCCTAAATTTTTCGATTCTGGGTCTGGGATCTGTTTTTTCTCTGAAAGAGTAGTATGTTAGGTTAAAAAAAAAGCGTAATAAAAAATCTCATCATGAGATTACAGCAAATAAAATAAAAGTTTTTTTTTTTTTTTGGTTATATGATCAAAGATAGCTAATTAGATGTTGAAGAAGTTTTTATTTTTTGCTGACTTAATATCGTGCGCGCGCGCCTATAAATTATATCAGAGTAAAAGTGAATATTTTATTATGTCTGAAAGTATTTTGTTTTAATTCATTCCAGTAAACTAATTATTTTTTAAATCTTTTTATTTTCGATATGCTCGCGCCCCCTTGAAGGTAGTCGCGCCCCCACAGGGGGCGCGCCCCACAGTTTGAGAAGCACTGCATTATAGTAATTTGAATTTTCTACCTTTGGGTTGTTGAAATTCAGTAAAGGAATAATAAACTAGAATTGTTTTGCTGCGGATCTTTATTCTAACTCCCAGACACCAATGAACGGGACGACTTGTTCATTACAAAAGGAGATACAATTTTATGGATTTCCAAAAAAGGGGAATGTTAAAGTTTGGAATGCATTTATGAGGATTATACCTGAAACGATCCTAGTGAATTTGAATTATCCATTATTTACGAAAAGGATATCCATTGTTCATAAAGTTTATGCATTTTGATCGCGTGAAATTGGTAATATTATAAGTTTTTATTCTTTCCAGTTACCATACTACATACTAATCATTTCCAACTTTTTTCCATTTTTACGGTATCCGTATTTCCAGCATCCTATGTTCAATGATTTAACTTGAACGCATGTTTCATTATACAAGTTTTTTTTTAAAAAATGCATATTGTGAGCTTGATCTCAATTACAAATACTCTAGAACACTTATCTAAACCTACAATGACACTTTAAGAGCTGTTAGAAATCGTATAGTTTTGGGAGACACTAATTTTTCCAAACAAAAACATCAAATAAGAAAAATATAATGATGTAACATTCAATTAATTAAGAGTTGAATATTTTGTGTGGCAACTTAAAATGTTTAAAAGTGTTTCTATTTAATATGGCAGGACAATCCCGATTTCAACTAATACTTAAGCCTTATGGGACGGTTAGTTTTAATAATTTATTTAAAACTTCGGCTATGGTGTTTCTTTTTGTCAATCACGGACTGTAACATGCATCCTAGGAAAAAATAGCAACATGATATCGAGTAGCAGTAAAAGTAATCAGCAATATAAGTATATTCGAAGTTAATATATTAACACTAGAACGTCCGGAATTTCAATTACCCTTAAACATCCACCGGTGTCATTTTGACACCATGACATAAAATATATAAAATAATTATTTTAAATAAATGTTAAAACAATTATTTTAAAAAGTCCTGCAAGAGCCTGTTTTAACTTGCCAATTCTTGGACCGCTGCTTTCTCGAAAAACAATTCGAGTCGCAAATCTGCCAGGAACATTACTATTATGCGATATCCATTCTGTGCCATCCCAAGCGATGTATATATATCGGGATTTACTGGAATTTAATCAATTATATCATTTTTCCTTCATATTCTTCGCAGTCACTTTCACTCAATGATATGTCTTCATCGGAATCTAAATTAGAGCCATTTTATTCTCAGAAGTCTCTCACAGTAAATTAGGAATTTCATCGGGGCTTAGACCTTTTCTGCGAGCGATCGTTTGAGGATGTCTGTTCAAAAAACAAGGTTTGAAAATCGAATGAATTTTTTTTTTATGCACAGATAATCAAAAGCTAAGTACCGAAACACTTAGACACAACGATTTTAGAAAAATAAGATTCGTTTCCGCTGTTAACCTTATAACACTGCAATCAAGGTCAACTAAATGTGAGATAGTACTTTGGGAAGTTTGTTTTACTAATAGTAATGACGAACGACAGCTATTTATATGATGATACATTTCCTTGGTGGTGAAAGGACACCAGCGGACGTTCTAGGTATTTTTAGTTGTAAGATTTCTCCTAAGTAACATAGATCCCAAATCTTTTACTGTGTAATTACCATTGAAAATAATTAAAAAGTCAAGAAAATAAAGAACAGTTTTCAAATTTCCTGCAAAAATGAGGAAAGGAGAACAAATTGAACAGCTTCGGGGTCAAAGTGACACCGATGGACGTTCTACTGTAAAAGAAAAAGAAGATTTTATATTTATCTTTCCCCACTTTTTGTCTGAAAACAGAAAAGTTTGCTGAAACAATTGGACTTTATGTTTTTTGAAAAAGAAACCATTTTGTTCAATTTAAAAGGAATGATTCCTCTCTTGTTGATTTTTTGAACCAAGCATGTTTATTACCATAAAGGAAATAGCGATATAAATATATTTTATTATCATAAAGAAAATAGCGATATAAATATATTTTATTATCATAAAGGAAATAGCGATATAAATATATTTTATTATCATAAAGGAAATAGTGATATAAATTTATTTTATTATCATAAAGGAAATAGCGATATAAATATCAATTAAAGTAATTAATTAATTACAACTTTTACAAAAATAATTATGTGTACTTCAGGGAACACTAAATCCTTTTAACCTATAATAATAAATTTTACTTTCATTGACTTTCAACTTTGGTTCCAATCTTTTAAAAACAATTACCATTAAAGAACAATTTGTATAGCCATTCACACCTGGAAAAAATCATTTATATGGTGAAATATATTTAGTTCTTTTATCGTAGCTGAAGTTATTCTTCATGCATCAGACACTATTTCGCCAGTTGTTTTTAAGAAACAGTGTAGAAATATGGTGGCTGCTATAGGATGATAAACGAGTTCTGCTTTCCAAAAAAATGAATAAAAGAGTATTCTTCCTTTTTTTACTATAACACATGTATTGAATGGAAGTCTCTATTCAAAGGAAAATTGCAGCGAGAAAAAGATAAAGGAAACATGTTCTGAATCTAATTGGTAAATCTGAAATAGCCGAGGAATCTAAAAAGACCATAAAAATGCATTTGTTTGAACTTTATATGTTTTAACTATGCATACAGTTTTGCAAATATTATTTAGTGTGTAAAATTTTCTTAATTTACCTCTGAAGGGAACAATATTTTTAAAAGCAAATATATATGAATCCAATTTTTACATAAATAACTCATTGAAAAATGTGAAAAACGTGGGAAATATGATTTTCATTAAACATTTAAAGTCATTTTTTAAACAATAAGTAAAAGAACACGAGGAGAGAAATGTACTAATAATGTTTTGCAAAATTAATTGATGAAACTCAATTACTTATAAGAAATCTTTGAATTAAAATTTCCATTTGTTAATAGATAATACATTCTTTTTTTCTCTCCCAAATGCTGATGTCTTCCTCATGTTAAAATGATATCCAACTATAATTTAAAAAGCTGTTCCAGCAAGAGCCTTTTTAATATATCAGTTTCCCTTTGAGAGAGAGAGAGAGAGTCAGAAATTTCTTAAAAATTCCCTTTCTAATGGTATACCACTTCATAACAGATAATACTTCAGAAACTATGACAAACTTTTGTTATTGACTCTTAAATAAACCATTTAGATTTTAAGCATCAGCCAATCAAAATAAAACAATATTTGGTAATTTGTTTAGAGTAATTTCATATGAAGTGTCAGTGGAAAAAAAAAAAAGAGTGATATTGATTGATACTTAATTGCATATAGTGTACTATTTGACATATATTTCATCATATATGAAGTATATCTATAATTCTAACTATCTACTTTTAATAATGTTGAAATGTTTCACAAATCTTCTCTTTCTTCCATTGATATCAGCTTCTGCGCTAGGACACTCTAGAAAATACGTTTTTCGTTCACTCATTCTCTTTCTCTAACGCAATGAGATCATCTGTTCCTTAATATTAAATTTAAGCTATTTCTAATGTTATGCCATACTCTGCTTCCGTCGTAAAATTTATCACATGCAAGTAGCGTATCTTTTCCGTCGCATTTTGAAGTTTTATTTCGTAATTACGTATTTGATGTGCTGAAGTATGGTTTTATTTTATGTAGTCGGTAAAAATATTACTCAGAATTATTAAATTAATCATTAATGAAACATATATGCAATGTTTTTAAATTTATTGGTTCAAAATATGTAAAATATGACGTTGAATTCTACATATCTTTTTTTTTTCGAATTATCCCATGAAGATAAAGAAATCAAGAAATAAAATTTATTTTGAGGCATTCATTGTAATCTTCTTCAAGAGAATACTAGAGTAAACAATGTCAGCACTGTATTGAAGGGATTTAATACCTGATGACGATACAAAAGAAGATGAAGGTGGGGATTTTTAAATGGTCAAGAGAGAGATGAAACTGCACAGCAACGTTATACAGTGTATATTTAATCATTATTATTTTGGAGAATTTCTTCCATTACACTTTACCCATTGAAAAGGTGTATTACATATCTGATAATTTATCATTAATCTTTAATTTATATGTTTTGTTACGGGAATTTTGGACTCTCCGTTTGAGCCTCTCAGCTGAAAGGCTATTATGAATGTAAAAATCAGGCCTTTGTAAGCCAAGAATTTGTAAGGCTCTTCAACATTGCTGGGGAGTAGGACTGACCTTTCAATTGATTTAAGAATAAATTTGGTTGCCATATGTTGCCAAGTAACCAAATAATAAAAAAAAAAAAGATTTCTGTTCTAAAACCTAGAAGATTCTCGGGAGAAAAATGCAGAAGGTTGTAGAAAATTCCTCCCAGCTCATAAAACGGTTGGTAATGAACGTGCAATTTTTTTGCATTACAAGAAATTTCGGTTACGGTTTTAAATTTATATTTCTTAAATGAGTTGCATTTTAAAAAATAGTTTGTGATATACGAGCGTGCAAATTGCTTCATCTTAGGAGAGAATATGTTGTAATTACTAGTGAGTTTCTCTGAAAAATTTGAGATATATACCGAAAGAACCTAACTATTATTTGGTTCGACATTTCGTTCATTTATAAAACGATCACACACATAGCAATAATGCATACATATGCATAACATATACACTTCCGTACTAATATTATAAACGCGAAAGTTTGTATGGATGTTTGTTATTCTTTCACGGAAAAACGACTGATTGGATTTTTAGTGAAACATTACAATAATATAGCTTTTACATCAAAATAACACATAGGCTGTAATTTATAAAGATATTGTGTGAGTTTGAAAATATAACGATAATTGTCAAGAAAGTGTGAAAAAAATATGGCATCTGCAAAAAATGCCCGCAACAGCATATAACTATCTTTTTGTGAGAAGCAAAAGCTTTCCCTGTTTGTTTTGTCTACGCTTTTCAGTACGCCCTCGCTTTTAATTTATTCCTTTAATCAGTGTAATCACTATTTTTTTATTTCATAACAAAACTTAGGTATGGTGGTGGCAAGATTTTAACATAAAATAAAATCAACATGAAGTAATATTAAAGATATAAATAATTTTTACTATTTTAAGCGTTCATTACATAAAATTTGTAACAATGTGTCACTTTTTCTGAGCAGAGATCAGCATAGGAAGGTGTTTTCAAAAATCCACTGACATGAGAGTTACGGGGAGTTATAAATAAATAAAAATCCCTTTTATCAGCTATTAGATCTACAGACTTAAAATTCAACAAATATGGGGTTTTTTATGGTCAGCTCAAATATGCAAAAGCTTTTTTCTGTTTAATTTGCAATTCACGTAAAATTAACTCATTAAAACTTCCTTATCTTTTAATCTGTATAGATTAATTTTTCAATTTACCCGTGCGAAGACCAGGTATACCAGCTACTATGTATATATATTATAAATTATGTACAATGAAAAAATAAATAATGATCTGGTTTCTCTGATTACACAGATAAACACCATTGTTATAAAATGTTTTATAAATACCACCTACAAAGTGAATAGGCTAATAACGTCTACACTCATAAATATATATATATATATATAATGTAAATAATAGATTATCATTATTTTTATTCCACAAATTTACTCTACGTTTGATTAAGTGCTCTTAGTAACAAAATCAGCATGCATCTGGGACCATATACGTATTTAGCTTCCATTCACAGTCTTATGCTACAAACGAAGATATTCATATTAAAAATTCAATAGAATAACTTCGTATATTAGAAAAACATATTTGGGTCAGTTATTGAATTTATGTTTGATTATTGATTGTGTATTTTGGAAACTTTGTCCATTTATACACTATTCATCCTTTTGTATGCAATTCTGTACCAGATTAATCCAGATTACACGTGCAATAGTTAATCTTAAGTCCTTTTTTCAATCGTGGCTTATTTTCACACTTCAACGTGCACAAGTTTATCTTATAAATTTTGTTCTAAAAGGAGAAGAGATTGGAATCTATACAACAAGCTTATCCCTACTTCACTGTTCTACGTTGGTGACAGTTCTAGAAAAGATAATATTCTCCCATTTTCTTCCTTTGACCATATTTTTATAAATTGTTTTGTGTTATTCCTGGTTTTCTATTCCATAATTTTTTCCTTTCCAAGACATGTAGGATAATATATATATATATATATATATATATATATATATATATATATATATATATCTGTATATATATATATATATATGTATATATATATATATATATATATATATATGTATAAATATATATATACATACATATATACATACATACATATATATACATACATACACATACATATATATACATACATATATATATATATATTTAAAGTTCAATATGGAATACTATGACACTGATACCTTTAAAAAGAAATTAATAACTCTCACAATATAAAATTAATGGATTCAATGCATACATTTCAAAATACTCTGAAGACACTGAGTTGCTTTTTGTTACATTTAGCAATCAATATCAATTAAATTCTATTTTGGCACATGACTCATGAATATCTCAAAGCAGATAATTCCTGGAGAAAAATGGCAATACATTCATCTTAGGTTATTAAGGGAGATAATAAACTTCAAATGTATCGATTACTGGAAGGTGCTCTTGAGAAAGGAAGTATATTTAAGTATCATTAGTTTTGGAATGTTGCAGGAAAGTTAAGTGAAAATGATTTATCGTTCGATTGGTATTCTTCGCTAACAATCCACCTCATAATGAAATTCGCTAATCCTGTTTTGGAAAGACAATCAATCTATTTATCGCGAATCCTAGAACCAAGATATGGGTGCTGCAGATTGATTTTATGCTGATCATATAGGAGAGAATATTAAATTTATTTAGTTAATTATTGCAGTTATTTCCATTGGTGTACCTTGAAACTATTTTATATTCTTTTAATTTAAAAAGAAATAATTTTAAAACTTTGAATTTTTATGAGATTTTAGGTAGACTCTTGTGTGCCGACAAGTATAACACAAGGCTTACAAACGTAAAGTCAATACTCAAACAATAGTGGTTGGAAGCTACACCTAAAAGGATATAGAAACAAATGGGAACCAAAAGGGGGAAAATGAGAAAAAAAAATTGGATGCAAATACAAAAATACAGAATAAAATACAAGAATGCTTTTACATGCAAACGGAGATAATAAATAATTAAAACTGTACAATGAGGAAGATAAGAAAACATGATCATAATAAAATTTTCAAAATACAAATGCATAAAGCATACATAAAAACATAAAACACATGTAGAAACACACACACACATATATATATATATATATACATACACAAATACGTGTGCACACATATATACATTTGTATATTCACGTACAGTAAATGTTAGCAAACACACAAAATTTACACTCGAAATAATAAGAGGAAAAAATGGTATTAATGTATGCACAAAACGATGTAAAGGATGATTTGGCTTGAACAAAGGCAGAGAAAGGAGGTCACGCTTTAATGTTTTAGGCAATTCATGAGGTACGTTTTTCGGAAGTAATTTTATTGTTGTTCTTTCGGCTAATGCCACCTGTCTGACGTAGTCAGAACGAGGCCCACGAAAGATAAAGCAAGTATCAGATGCTTGACATTCTGTACTGTGTCATTGGAGCAAGAACACTGGTCAGTAGGCAACAAATTGAAAGCGTTGCAAATAGGCTTTAAAGTTTCCATGCCCAGTTAGAAACTGGGTAATAAGTTTAAAATTAGGTTAGAAGTGCTTAGCCTTTAAACGGCTCTCAATAGAAGGAATAAATTCCTTGGTGAGGTGCGCATTATTTGATATTTGACATAAATTATTCCATTCAGAAATAATATTTTCTTTAAAAACATTCTTATGGTATGATTTCGGAATGCTCATATCGCTTAATTTTGTCGCATCGAAAATTACTCTTAATTTTGTACTAATAGAAGGAAATATAATATAGTTTAAATGACCAAAATGGAAAACCTTTCAGATTTTTAAAGCTGCCAATGTCTTAGAGAGTCAGTAGAAGTAAGGGTTATAATTGCTTTCTAAACTAAGTACATATACATATTTTGAATTGTAACTAATTTTATTAAATCTAGATGAATACTTGAACTGCAGTATACGTCAACCTGTAATACTTTTAATATGTCTTATACTTCTAATTTTTTTTTATATACATATCCTCTGTTTATATACCTCGTGCTAAAGAAGATATTCACCATATATTCAAAATAAAAGAATAAAGTATTATGATTTTTTAAACTCAAAACGGAGATCAAAATGTTTCTTTCTCGTACTAATTTACGGAAGGAAAATTCATACTCTTTGATATTTCATTGCTTACCTTTCTGAATAGAAACACACATGACACAGAAGATTACTTTTTTAAAACAGTGGATGTTATAATATGAAATTTGTGTAAAGTATCGTAATCACTTGCACTTCTGATTGTCTATTTTGAAAAATGAAGAGAAAAAGAATTAAACAATCATTTGCATCGGAATTTATAATTTGATAAAACTTTTGATGTTCATCTTTCAGATTTCTAATGACATTAAATAAAAATAATGCATTATCCAATGAAACAAAAAAAATAACAATACCACATTGTAACGACTTCTATTCGGGCGTTCTACAAATATGCATGGTTAAAATACTCTTTTCATCTGTGATTTCAGTCAAAAACCAATGTCCGTAGAGATGACTTGGTTTTATGTAAATGAGAGCTTCTATTTGAGTGCTAGTCATAGGTAGGTGGAAAAATGGTTGAAAATTGAGAATAAGAAGAATTCATAGTGTTAACGCCCGGTGGTCGTATTTAATACTGTTAATTAAAAGGAAGGATTAAACAAGTGTTGAAGCAACTACGCTCAGGATAAAATATAAATACTCTTTTTTTTTTTTTCTATTATAATTAAATTAACACGTTTAATTGCTTCTCGGGTTCAGTTATTTAAATACATTCTCAGTCGATAACGTCTGATAAGCGAGAAAGGCAATAAAAGTTTTTCAATTGAGAAATGGCTGATTTTACTCGGACCCTCTAAAACCCGCGGTCTAAGGGATCGCGACAACATTTTATTTTGATTTCTTTACATTTTTCCGAAGTCCGTACACAAGTGTATTTGAGATTCAAGACTTCAAAAACATAAACAATGTATAAACACAAATGAATAGCCATTTTCCTGTTTTAAATATTAAATTGTGTTCAATAGTGCAATGATCAGAAATCGGAATGTATTCCAGTTTACGGGATCTAGATGAAGATTTAAAACTTTCAGAATTTAAATTAAAAGATGAGTTGTGAATATATGGATTTAAAATGATGTTTATTTTTGATATTAAACATTTATTTTCTTATAAATGGATCAATTTATAAAGATCAAACTAAATAAAAAAATTTTGGTACTTAAAATTACTTGATGTTTATCAACACTTATTTTTTTTATACTTAATAAATTATTAGTACTTGCTGTAATAATTTTTTGCAATATATTATATGTTAGTTTATCGTAATTTAACTTTAAAATAATTGATTTTCTAGTATATATCTGGCAGAGATTATTTTTTATCCTGTTACAGGTTCATTGGATTTATTTAGTGCATAAATGAAATAAAATTAAAATTATGTTTAAGTTTATATATGTAAGAAACTATTTCACACACACACATTAAACGCATTTCTTGGAAAATTTAATAATTTACTCCTTTTGTAAAGAATCTCAATCTGTGTATTGATTCTTAAATTAATTTGCTTGGTTTTCCAGCACATTTTCCAAACATGTAACAAAAAAATCAATCTCAATCTCTCTCTCTCTTTATATATATTATATTATATTATATTATATTATATATATATATTATATTATATTATATTATATTATATTATACTATATTATATTATATTATATTACATTACATTACATTACATTACATTACATTATATTATATTATATTATATTATATTATATTATATTATATTATATTATATTATATTATACATATATTATATATACTATACTAGGCGTTACTATACTATACTATACTATACTATACTATACTATACTATACTATATTATATTATATTATATTATATTATATTATATTATATTATATTATATTATATTATATTATATTATATTATATATACTAGGCGTTACCCACCAGCTTCACTGGGAATTTCACGATGTTGTATAAATGCATATATATGCTGTTTCCACATATATGGATTATTGATATGTAGCATTAAGAATTCAATTGTATCGAAAAATGTATTTGTAGCTGTAACTCTCGCCTCTTGATTTAAAAAGGACATAAATTATAATATCTAATTTCTATTTATATCTAAAGTAGAAGTAGAAAGGTTTTTGCGCTCACTTAACCTAATAATCAAGTGGATTTCCACCAAAGCATCTTTCAATGGATCTTTACTCCATAAAATAAACATGCATGTTAAATTTCAAGTCTAAATCTAACAGAGAAAAAACGGAATTTTTATCATCAATACCTCGTTGAGAGCATTCTTAGCGGATTTCAATTCAACAAAAGAAGCATGCAAACCAAATTTTATTATTATAGTCTTAGCAGTTCGAAAACGGGAATTTTATCTATCAATATGCCCCAATAACTCTCACCGTTTCCCCCTGGAGTTGATTTCCGTAAAATCAATTATTAATGGAGCTTTATTCAACTAAAGAAACGTGCTCAACAAATTTAAAGTAAATGGGTTAAATTCAAAAATAGGAATTTTTCTATAACACGCATTAATCCCTCGCAACCCCACTCCTTTGGGGGTCCCTTTTCACAAAACTCCTTGCAAAAGGAACTCTATTCCATGAACGGAACATACCTTCTAATTTTCAAGCAGATGGGTCTATTTGTTGAAAAGCGGAAATGTTTATCTATTACGCCACTTAATCCCCCTCAATGACCCTTAAGGATCAATTTTCCCCAAAACTATTTTGTAGCGGATCTCTACACCATGAAAGGAATTCGCTTACCAAATTTTAAGACTATACGTCTAATAGTTTAAAAATGGAAATAATTATCCATAACGCCCTTAAGTCCCCGCAACGCCATTTAAGAAGTTATTTTCACAAAACCCATCTTATAGCAGATCTCTACTTAATGGATGGAATCAGCTTATCAATTTCAAAGATTTTACGTCTAATAGTTTAAAAAAGGATATAATTGCCGTAACGTCCACAACGCCCCTTGGATGTCGATTTTCGTAAAAATCATTATGTAGGGAATGTCTAATTCAGTGCTTCTCAAACTTTCAATACTGGCGCCCCCTTATACTTTAATAATGTACTGAATGCAATAATAATGCTTTTTTTTTTACGCTAAAGCAATAATCTTAATTATACTCACAAATTCATGACATAAGTATTAAATTTTGTATATGTAGCTTTTAAGCAAAAAAAAAAAAATATTAAGTAATAGGATAATTATTATGTTATTTTTCCTTTCTCTAATTTTTAAATTGGAACATATTGCAAAAATGCGGTGGCTGCTTAGAAGACAAAATATACATATCAGCTTTTTTTTAGAAAGAACTCAGTGGGTCAATTTCTAATCATAAGCATTCCTTTGAAAAATTTGCTGTGTAAGACAAGCCCATGGAAGTCCCTAATACTTATTAAACTTGTTCTTAATTTTAGCATTAATTAATGAGTTATATAAATACTCTGTGCAGCACTGATACATTAAATATACCGGCTGAAGTACCCGCTCTTTGCACGAGTTTATTTATAAGAAAATAAAACATTATTGATATAATCGCTGAATTTTAAGGAGAGTAAAGTCAAAATGCGCAACAATGTTTACAAAATGTAAATGATTTTTTTAAATCGTTGCTCAAATTATAATTAGTTTTAAGTGAACTGTAAATTTAAGCCTCACAGAATTAGCATTTAGAATTGATGCTGAATAATTGACAATAATATAAAGTTTTCCGATGAAAAATAATTGTATTATTTTTAATATTTAAAGTGAAAAGACTTCAACATGTTTTTAAACCTGGAGCAGGCACGCACTCCATACTAATGGTCGAGTGGGGTTATTAAGCCACCCCCAATCTTTTTTTTATAATTATTTTTATAGTACACAATGAAAATCGTAATTCCAGTGAATAATTTAATTAAAAAGAAAATATGCTCACCTACTTTCAAGAACACAGAAAATATTTTCGGAAAAAAGTTATCACACCGGGAACTCCAGTCAAACAAGTACCCTTTTTAAGATTGTAAAAAAACGTTTGTCACTTCCAAATAAGAGAGATATGTGGCATATATTTTTAGTTCACACGTTAAGACTGTCAAACAGGAGGATAGTGTGTCAGAGCCATTGCGTAACAATTAAACAGTTTTCCCAGAATTACCGATTTCGTGCACTCTGTGCCTGGCGTGACAGCTCCGGAATAAAAGGGATTCATTACAATATGGATGGATGTTAAAAAAATTATGTAAAAACGTTTTTCATTATGCTTTTTTATATGTTTGGGAATAACTCATAGAAATAAATCTTGGCCAAGTAATCCTTCAAAGAGCTCTCTGTGCTTTTCCAAAATCATAAAAAGACTATTTTACAAGGAAAAAATCGCAGCAGAAATAGTTTATTTGCAACTTCCTCAATGAAAAAAACAAATACACACACATAAGAGCAGGGACGTAACTAACCGTACAACTAAGTTCAAAGGTCAAACCGCAGCAACTACATTCTGCTGCCTACAGCTGATGACAATAAATATAACACAGTGATGAATATTTTTATCTTCCTAAAAAATTTTTGATTAACGGGTCTGGGTTTTTGCTTTTTCTCATTTTGGGGTTTGAAGAAGAGACCGTAAGCAAAGGCAAGAAGCTTTGTTTTTAATGAATATTTCGTAATATCGCTGATTTATATATATGATGCATATCACTGTGGTAATGATAGTATGTGATTTTATTAGTGATCAGAAGTAGTATTTTTGTTTTACTTCATAAACTCTACAGTAAAATAATTTTTGTTAATCTTTCGTTTTCGATATGCTCGCGCCCCCTTGTACGCCCCACGGTTTGAAGAGAAGACTGCTCTAATTTATGAGAGAAGGCTGTGCACCAAGTTCCATAGGCTGTACATCGAATAGTTTAATAATAAAAATAATTATCTATACCGCCCCCTTAGGTTTCGATCTTTGCAAAATTCGTTCTTAATTTAATTTCGTGTCCTTCCTAAAATACATAATTTAGAAGATATATATTATTCGCTTTATTTATTTATTTTTCATTTTCTTAGTTTCATTTTTTTCCTCTTTTTGTGATAAATAATTATATCGTAACAAAATCCTTTTTAAGCTGCATCGCATTTTTTTAAGCATGTATCAATTTAGTGATAGTAAATACTTTCTTGGAGAAAAACAACAAATTTAACTATATAAAAATGGATCTGAGATTAATTTTCCTTTTTCTAATATAAATGAATATTGATAAATGAAGCAAAAATTTCTTAATGTAAAAAAGGTGCAAGTAATATAAAGTGTATTTTAAGTTCAACACTATAAAAATTCTCAAATACATTTCAAAAACTCTAACATTTTTCTAAAACATGTGAACATAAAATTTTGGGGTTTACGCAAATCTACTAAAAACAGAATTTTTATGAAAACTTGAAGATCGAATTTTTTTCAACCTTGTAAATATGGATGCTTGTGAATAGTAACTTATTTTAAATTTAAATGACTAGTAATATTAAATTTATTTCATGAAAGTAAAAATTATTTTGAAAAAATATTAGTATATTCTTTACTTTAAAAGCAAACATTTTCTTTTGTTGAAGGTCACATAGCAAAAATTGTTTTCATTATTTGTGGGTTTTGTGATCAAAATATTTATGCGCTATTGAAAAGAAATTTTACACATTCGCTAAATATGAAACACAAGTAAAATGTTAAATTTCTTCAAAAAATATAATTTTACAAAAAAGAGAAAAATAACATTTCAATACATTAAAAACAAGAACAATTATTTATTTTTTTTTTTTAGAATTCATGTGAAAAAAATCTCCTCTACCTTCTAAATAGTAGTGATTTCAATATTTTAGAAAGATATTAAAAATAGTTTGTTATTTTCGGTTGTTTTATTTAATACAAAACGAGAACGATTTCAAACTATTTTTAATCAAATATCAAAGATTGATAGATCTGAAAGAAATTTTAATAAGAAAAATATTATGTAGCAAATTCTAGATCTTTTTAAAATTAAAAATATTACACGAACGATTAAACTTTTTAAACTAGGAATGGCATATTTTCAAAAATTTTAGGTATCAGGATTTTTATACGGTTTTCAGATTTATTGGGTAAATTACAGGGAAATAAATATTTTAGTATTTAAATGAGTATAAATTGGTGGAAATGCGTAAGAAAGGAACCCACTCTGAATAAAAATATGCATGAGTTTTACATTTTTCCCCTTGGTATGTTGCATTTCTAATCATTTTTGAAAAATAATCTCAAAAAGTAAAAAAGATATTAAATAAAATGTACAACATTTTACCTTAATCACTAAATGAACACGCTTAAACATTTGCTACATTCAGAGGGAAAAATATTTTAAAATGTATGAATAAATCATTTTTGATTCATTAATTAGTTGATCATTAATGTTGCCTTGAGAAGTTACTATAACGCTATTATTGATGTGAATCTCTTCATTTCAAAATAAGGTAATTTGAAGAGAACGATAATTGAGCTGTCATCCTGTCTAGCATACTTCCACACTACGCCAATGTGAGGACTGAGGTTTAATAGGCTATGTTTCTCTACACGGCGTGTTTATGGATGAGTGAGGGAATATTAAAGTCGCACTGTTCAGCTACACGAGGGCTTTGGCGACGGACCACGTAATTTTGAACCATGGTCAGTGACGCGGACGACACCTGAGCTGACACTTCCCTCTCCTAACTACCACACGACACCAACGGGAGGTGTGTTTATGGGACACCAAGACTAAAAAAGAAAAGAACCCGCAGAACACAGAAACAATGCATGTTACAAGTTTCCGACCAAACCCTCTGAGTTATCGTGGTCTTTGCATTTATCAACGAGAGGGGTGAGTAAACTATAAATTTTTCCCCTTTTTCTTGGGCATGTTTAGTTCCGTAACCTTCTGAATGCACAGGAATAAAATTTGACATGCATTGTTGTAAAATCCTTATGAAATTATTAAAAAGTTTAGTGTTTTTTCCGGTCTACTTTGAGCTAGAATATATATTTAAATTAAGCTAATTGTAATTCTTAGAAATTAAAACCTGTCCAAACTAAATTTAAAAAGTTATGTACCATAAAATCCGTCATATATAACACGCACCTATTCTTTCAAGATGAATGGTTTTTAATTTTTAGCTATATTCTCCGTATAACGCACACCCTCTTTTTTAGTAAGAAATCTGAAGTGTTAGTATACAATGCTTATATATTTTGAAATCATTTATTTGAGGTATTATCCTACACTTTTGAAAACATAATATACTTCTGAACTACAATATTTTAATTATATAATCCAAGTCATTTCTTTAAAAGCTAACAGTATTTCGACACATATAGAAGTGATTTTTAAGCTCATATATTTTGTTATTTTTAAAGCTATCGTTTTTATACCCATCGTTTAACACGCACCCTTAAGTTTCGATCTTATTTTTTGTGTTCAAAGTGCGCGTTATACGCCAGATTTTACGGTACTGAACGGAAAAAATTGTTATTGATAACATTTGGAAACATAAAACGAACCTGAATTCCTATTAGTGAGGGTAAGCATAAATCAAAGCGGTGTTGTAAATCTCGGCAACAAGAACAAAATAAACTTTAAATTCTCTTGGATAATAATAGGTTCCTTATCTTTTTAAGGGGACTTTAAGTTGCAGCCAAGCATGTTGCAAATATGAAATAATTTCTAACATTCCACAGGAGTTTCAAGATTTTAAACTAACTCGTCTCAATTTCGATAACAAAAAAAAATCCGTCAATCTTAACATTTGTAAGTATGAAACCTCTCCTTGCTATTACGATTACAATACAACCATCTTTATTTGAAATTACAGTTTCAACATTATAATTTACATTCAGTCTCATCCTCTTCACAATTACAGTCTCTCCACAACCTTTTTCTAATATCATTTAAGATCTATTTAAATATTAATCCTTATCCGGGTACATCATAGTTCTATTGAGAGCCAAGTTCTAAAATCAGTCAAATAATTCATAAAATAGATTTCCTTGGAAAAAATCTGGAGAACATTTAAACTCTGCTAACAACAACTTGCTCCAATAGTTCACAAGTTAAGAAATTTTACATGCAATAAAAATACTGATTTTTCTTTTATCAAAGTTCATTTATGTAATAATTTATGTAAAAATGACATAATTTGAAGGGTTTTGAGATTTTCAGTGAATTAAGAAAATTCCACTTTCCATTCATCCGTTCTTAATATTCAGAAAATAAGTATGGAAAGAAAGTTGTGAAAACAACTTTTCTATATTTATTTGCAATACACATATAAATTTTATTGTTATTCACATTTGACGTTATTTCTTTTCCGAAATTATTATATGTAAGAGCATAGTATTTCACAAGTGGTAAAAATAAATAATGTTTTTCCTAATTTCAACTACATCTGGAAAAATAATAAAAGTAACATGAGTAATAAGAAATATGATAATAATTTAAACGGAAATATTTTTAAAAAATTGCTTCTTGTGTGAAATCTATCTGCCGATTTCCCATTGGAACTTCCAAAGCCTAGTTTTAATTCCACTTTTTAGCACTTATATTTGTTTCTTCATTCTTCTAATTGAAACAGCAAATCTTCTAAGCCAAAAAACAGAACTTTTACGTCGAAATCATTTAATCTCAGAGAATTGAAATTCGAGATTTGTTACTCGTTTCCTTTAGTGTATAGAAAGAAGCCCTTTCGGGAGAATTCCAGATTCCCCCTAAATTTACTTTATATATTTTGCTTTATTTTTTTCAAGCAAAAAAAAATCTTCCAGAACATGAAGATCAATTCAAAGGTCTCTTCTATAAATAAAAATCTTTTAAAATACTGAAAACTCCTAAAGACGTTTTCTCAACTGCAATTTAAGGTTTTTTCTTATAAAAATTAATTAATATAATTACTTACTCGTTTTTTTACAAAAATATTAAATTATATTTATCGGAAATTATTGTTACATACATAGTTTGCTGTTACTTCTAAAAATAATAATGATCAGATCGGAATAAAGTAAACAAATCGATTAAATAAAAAGTCAAATAAAATGATTGATGAATTCATTAGTAAATAAATGAAATAATTTTTAAAATGAAGTAGATATTAAATGGTGAATAAAATAGTAACGAGATGTAATTAAATAAAGGAATTAACAGAACTAAATAGTAATTATGTCCCGCAAATAAATTAAATAGAAATTAAGCCCTTAACTGCCGAAGAAAAGTTCCGAAATTCACCGCTTTTTTCAAAGACCCGCGTTATTACGCGGTAACCGCAGGTGGGTTGTTCACTGACTACATCTGGAGACTGACTGTTTTGTTTAAGATGTCAGGAGACAAATTTAATAAAAAATCAGGAAAAGTTCTAAAACGAAGCACCATATCTGTAGATGAGAGAACAAAAATACTATGTTCCATAAATAAAGAATTTTTTGGATATCCATCAGAAGTTATCTGAACGATACTGGTGTTTCTGTCAGTTAAAAAACAAGTAGGAGTAGATTAGATGATGTAAGACTCTAAAAGATAGAATTCCACGAAAAAACCATATCTTAATTTACAGCAGCACTAAAAACGGGACTACAGTGTGGGCAATGGAACACATTAATTGGACAAAGGATTATTGGTCACAATTTATTTCGAGGTACGAAACTAAAATATCACTATTCGGCAGTGATAACCTAAAATATGTAAGGCGTAGAATTGCAGAAATGCTACATCCTGACTGCATCTAGGCAACTGTGAAGTACCCACATAATTTATAATTTAGTCATGCATATCAGCAGATGGTATTAGTCGCCTTCATATCGTCGTTGGGACACTGAATGTCAAAAATACATTGACACCCTTCTAGAACCAAAACTTAGGACTTCCATCAGGGATCTGTTTACCAGCAAGACTTCATTTATTTTACAGCAAAATTCTGCAAGACTGGTACCGTTATAAGATTATTGAGTTGTTGTTCTGGCCAGGAAATAGTCCTGACCTCGATCCTATCAAAAACTTGTGTCACTGTTTGAAAATTCTTGTCCATCCCTAGAAATAAAAAAAGTGATTGAAGATATAATTATTTCCTGGTATCATGTAATAACGAAGGAAAAGCTTAAAACGATTTTCAGCTCAATGAAACATCGACGTGAAGCTGTAATAAAGATTAAACGCAACCTCGCTAAGCTCTGATAAATCACTGCTATCATTAGTGTCTAATGTATATCGACAGTTATTGCAGTATAATCTTTTGTGCGTTGCAAGTGTTTGAGTTTTCTTTTTTGTATTGAATTTAGTGTTTAATTCTCTTTCAAATGATATAAAATACTTTGCATCTTGTGCAATGTAAAATTTTCTATAAGCATACAAACTTAAAAAATCATAACAATTTAAAAAAGTGTCCACAATTTTGGCCACCTCAGTATATCTTAGAACGTGATTGAACACATAAACCAGTATCGCATTCAGTGCATCCGTACATAAAATAAAAAAGTTCATATTAAACACTTTAAGCGACAATGACAACAAATGAAGAATAGAAAAGAATACACACAAAAGGGAAAACAAGAAAAACTGCTTACCTATGAATTTCATCATTCCTGGTATATACCCTTTCTTTCAAATTTTCCCCCACATCTTTTCCGATGTAAGTAAATTCTTTGGAAGGACTTTCAATATCATGTTATGGTATTCCAAAGCTGTGAAACTAGTTTTAAACAGAGCAGCTCAATGCAAATTTCCTCCCTTGGAAGGACGAGTATACACGTCCAGGACACTAAAGGCACTGCCTTTGTAGAACGAAATACACCCTCGTGGAACCTAAGGGGTTAAATGAAGCGATTGGATGAATAACATATATTAATGTATAGTAACTGAATAAATTTAATAGAAATATAAATTAAATGAATTAAGAGAATTACCGTACGTTTTTATCACAAAAAATATGATCGAAATTTACGTGTGCGCGTTTTACGCCGGGTATACAAATGATAGATTCAAAAATAAAAAAATAAAAGTTGAGCATTAAATGAATTATACTTCTATATAGATTCTAAAACTGTTTATTTAAAAGAAATGGCATTCTAATGAACTTAAGGGTTGTGTTGTTTTTGTTGCTGCACGCCCCCATTGGTAAGCAATGCTAGACCAGGTCCATTACATCGAACACCTTCAAAAAATCCAACACCAGCAAGGGATTGTCTACTAAATCCTGCTTGGTGAGCCCTAGGCTTTCGAGGATGTGAGCTGGCAAGGTCGGCTCAGAAGAACAGTTCGTGCACATTTCAAAGTTCTTGCATCCTTCGTAAAATTTCATTGTTTTGATATGGCCACTTCTCTCTCTCTCTCGAAAGCAGGCTAGAAGAATTTGATCCTGTTTTGTAAAGCGTTGAGCCAGAGAGGACGAGAACACTGATACCAATAGTGCTCTGGGGGATGGGTAATCCAAGCGGTCTTATTCTGGTGTTTGGTCCTAGAGAAAATATCCAAAAAAGTGAGAGGTGCTGATGGCTTCATTTCCCTCTAGATCTATTTGAGAGGGAATCCACTGCAGATGAAATTGATGCGATGGGGAAAGTCGTTTTAACTTGGTGAGTATTGACACTCCAACATTATCTCTCACACTTTGCCAATTGGACAAGTGTAATTACCTACGACTTAAGTGTACTGTCCATGAGGGTTGTTCAAGAAGTATGCCATACTTTTTCGAAAAATCTGGGATAATACCTCTAATAAATGACTTAAAAACGTAAAAGCATGCGCAAAAACATTTCAGGTTTCTTCGTAAAAGGAGGGGGTGCGTTATACAACGAAGATGCCTAAAAGTGTAAAAATGTAGCCTGAAAGTATGGACGCGCGTGTTACGCCGGATTTTACAGTAAATTGTAATGAAGTCAGTAAATAAACTAAACAGAATTGAATTAAGAGAATTAAATAGTAATGATGAAAGTAAATATATTAAGTAGAAATTAAATATAAAAGAACCGAAGGAATTTAATAGTAATGAAGTCAGTAATTAAATTAAATAAAAATAAATTAAATGAATTAAGAGCATTATATAGTAATGAAGTCAATAAATAAATTCAACAGTAATTAAATGAAGCTATTGGGTGCATAAAATATAGTAATGAAGTAATTGAATAAACTAAATAGAAATAAATTAAATGAATTAAGAGAATTAAATAGTAATGATGTAAGTACAGAAATTAAATAAAAGAACTGAAGGAATTTAATAGTAATGAAGTCAGTAATTAAATTAAATAAAAAATAAATTAAATAAATTAAGAGAATTAAATAGTAATGGTGTCAGTAAATAAATTAAATAGTAATTAAATGAAGCTATTGGGTGCATAAAATATAGTAATGAAGTAATTGAATAAACTAAACAGAAATAAATTAAATGAATTACGAGAATTAAATGGTAATGATTTAAGTAAATAAATTAAATAAATTAAGAGAATTAAATAGTAATGTAGTCAGTGAATAAATTAAATAGAAATTAAATGAAGCTATATCGGGTGCATAAAATATAGTAATGCAGTAATTGAATAAACTAAACAGAAATAAATTAAATGAATTAAGAGAATTAACTAGTAATGATGTAAGTACAGAAATTAAGTAGAAATTAAATAAAAGAATTGAAGGAAGTAATGTAGTAACTGAAAAAATAGAATTTGAGCAAAGGATCTGAGTGAGATTAAATGGTAACGAAGTATTCGAAAAATATAAAATAGAAATAAAATGAAGAAATCAAATGCATTGGAAAGTAATGATATAATTGAAATAATTAAATAGAACTGGATTAATGGAAGTAATTAAATAATAATTGGCTTGGTAATAATATTAAATTATAATACAAGAATATACATTACGTATCAGTGCTAAGGATACAAACTTTCAAGACAGATAGATTAAACCTAGAGTACACAAATTTACATAGGAATGCATGGTCGGAAACTCTTTCCTTGCGTGGTAACGACTACACAAGGACAAAAAGACAGGACATAAATAAGAGGAAAAAAGCATATTTATCGGGCTTAGCACAGCAAAAAAAGAGGTACATTAAAGGGACAATAGGGGTACACGTCGTTAGTACGAAGTATCCGTCAGATGGACATAAAGCAAATTCTGACATCACTAGTGCTAGCCCGCATGCTGTTTTTTCTGTACCAGATCCATAAAAGTCTCAAAGTTGTTTGGCGTCCTAACTCTTTGCTCACGTTCTTTGTAATATCGATAAAGAATCCGCTGTTGAAGCATCACTAATGCAAACGTGCAAGGTTGGGAGTTTTCCTCTTGCTGGGAAGCTCGTCCATTACGACGCTTGGCTTAATAATTCAGATGCATATCAGCGAGCTCAGCGTTCGTGTAACGTTTTATCCTAATACCATATTTTCTGACTGGCGAAATGAAGCTTCGTAGTGAGTACGGCAGCAAAAACCGCACTTGCACATGCACCGTCATCTGATGCTTCGTTCCATCGTGAGCACCAACTAGATTTCTCAGCATTTTTGCTGCAATAAGAATAAGGAACATGTTTTCTTCTCTCCTTCTTGCTTTGTCTTTCTCGTGTTTTGTTTCGTCACTGCTGTGGCAAGGAAACTTCTTCAACCATACATTCCTATGTGGTTCCTATCGTTTTGGTGTACTCTGAGATCCTGAAGCTCTCTTGCTGTCTTAAAAGTTTGTTACCGATGTATACCATTTGTATTATTACACATAAAAATATAAATATAATAGTTAAAATATGATAAGAAGAAATACAAGTCTGTGTTCGGTTTTATAAGATGTTTAAGGAGTTCAGTTGTTTCATTTAAATGTTAAGAATTATTGACAATACAGCAACTGAAGAAAATATACATATTTAAGAACTAAGTTACCATAAAATATTTAGATTATATTTTTGGAACTAATCAGTCAAATATTCTCTTTTAATAAAATGTTAAAAATGTATTACTTAAACAAGCATAAAAAAGCTGATTTTGAAGAAAGCATTTTCAAAAAATCAATGTAAGTTCTTGAAAAGTTTTAAAGAAATATTTGTATTAATTGATTGAGATGGAATATAGTGAATTAACTAGTAATGAATTAAGTAGACATGGGATAATCTAAAGAATAAAATGAATGTGTGATTGAACGAATTAAATGGTAAATGAATCAATTTAGATAGTAATTTTTTAATTGAGACTGTGTGTGCAATAAGTTAATTGAAAAATTTCATATTATATCACAAAATTGTATTCCTAGTATTGAATAAATTAAAAACCCTTTTAGAATAAAGTTGCTGATTTAAATCAGTATTTAAAAACAGAATTCTTCGTTGAAAAATTAATTCTGTATATGGAAAATATGAAAACTGACGGTGCATCAACTTCTGAATGAAAATTAATACAACTCGCTGAAAAAGTAATTTATTCAATTCCTACTATTAGGTCACTCTCTCTCTCTCTCTCTCTCTCTCTTTATATATATATATATATATATATATATATATATATATATATATATATATATATATATTTATTCCTCTTGGTGGAGTCTTCAATTGTTTATAAAATACATTTTAAAGCCCTCAATCGAGCTGAAATTTTATATACATGATTATTTTGGATGACAATACAATAATTTAATTATAATTAATGAAAAGTAATTGATTAAAACTAATTATTTAAAGAATTACAAATACAGCCACGTTGGCGACTTAGCGAGCATTTTGGTGACTTGTGTCAAAACTTTGAAAAGGATTTCTTCTCACGTGCATTCAGTTGAACTGAAATTTTATTGTTTTGGATGACAATACGATACTTAAATGATAATTAATAAAATTTAATTACCACCTAATGTTGTGATTTTGTCGTATGTATATACATATTTATATTAATTATAACTACTTAAATAAAAGTAGCTAAAATTTAAAATTTTTCTTTGTTGACCGAAGAAGGAATTGACTTAATTTTTTTTATATTACTTGCTTTCAAACACAAGACAGGGATGAATAAAAAAGTAACAGAAACAACCAGTTCGAAAGGCATCGTACTTGGATCTTTCAGTACCATGTGCATTCTGTAAGTCGGTTATCTAGTGACAGCAAAAAGGAATGCATTTATCAATGAGACTGATGAACGTTTATTCTAAGCAATTTGTTTGTCTTTCCTGTTTGACATGCACTCAGTCAATTATTGTAGCTAGCCTTGCTAGAGTTTCCTGATCGAAAAAATAGACAACCTTGTGGATCCTTCATAGAACATTCTGTCAAGGTTATGACAACATAGGCAAAACTAGGAATTGTGACTTAAGCAACTAACAGCAGTAACTATCATCAGTAAAAATCAATGCCAACCTTGAAGAACATAGTCATTAAAAATCATAAGACTACACTGCTGCAAATAAGGTGCCACCATCAATATTAAAGTGGTAATAGCAAAGCCATTAACGTCGATGTGAAGTCGATGATAAAATAGTGGCAACGAGAGAACCAAAACTGTACACAATAACAATAGAAATAGATGTCTGTTTTATGCTTGTTAAAGACGAAAATTTCGTCTCACATAAGGTAATTGTACAAAAAGTTGAAAGATACTGTGTTGTAGTTTCAAATCTTCTTAGAAATTTCTTTGCAACTCATAGCCAAAAATCTTGTAAGGGCTTCCGATTATAATCAATTTGTAGCTCCAAATCTATTAATAACTCGACAAGTTATTATTAATAATATGAACGAGTTATTTAATGAAAAAAGATTATCAAAATTTTAAAATTTTTGATGACCACATCCACAAATCCCATGACGCCTAGTTTAAGAAGCTGTTCTCGAGGATAGGAGTGGTCAACCCAAATAACCTGGCGGGCCACTTCGGAAGAACTTTACGATCCCGCAGGCCTTATATACAAGCATATATCTTTATATGAGATTTGGATCAATTACAAATATTTGTTGGAGTAAAAATTTATGATATATTATTATTGTTTTCATTGTTTTTCATGTATACAAACATAGATAGTACAGTAATAATAATGCAATGATAAAATGATGATTAATTTATTTAATTACTGAGATATCTGTTTCTCAACTCTTTCACTTAGTTTTTACAGGTCGATCTCAATGCATGTATATTTGCGTATCGTAATTGATATTACACATTTTCGTGCGTTAAGTTTGAGCAAGATTTATGTTTCATAAATTTCAATTTAGAAAAAAAGAGATTAGCAGTTACAGAAGAAACTTGATAAAATAATAACAGTTACGGATTTATTTAAAAAAAAGACACTTTAAACAAAAAATATTGTACAAAATAGTCGAATTTGTAAAGTTGTAAAGAATTTCACAGGCTACAAAATTATTCAAGGTGGGCCACTAGTTGGACGGGGGGTCCAACTAGGCTCTAGAACATGATACATTTTGTTTGACTCTGCATTTTCTGACCATTTACCTCCTTTTTCGTAGGTAACATCTTATATTTTCAAGATCTCCACGCCCTTGATTTCGTGACTCGTTGTTTTCAAACAGGGTAAAATAAATAGGATAATAAAGTGAATTATCTCAAGTAGTGATCGTAGTTTTCTGACCTCAAGATATTATTGAGCATTGGTTGATTCTTTCAGAGAATAAAGTTCTTGTTTCGGTTCCTACTATGCACGTGCATGAAAGTGAGTACGAATAATCTATAATTTTGTGAACGATCTTTATTTTTCTTCTCTCAAGACGAGAATAAGGGATGTAATTAATTAGAGAGGTTCAGCTCCCTAGTACAAACATTTTGCATTACTTCACAAATATATTTTAAATGTAATATTTCTCAGAAGTTATACATAAGCAAGAGTAAAAAAAAAGTAATTTAAATGGAAAATTGCATTATGTATAGAAGCAAAAGCTATAGAATTGAGAAAATATTTTTAGGAAAGGAAGAGTAATTCAATTTCCTATCAGAATTGTACATTGATAAGTATATGTTCTGATTTAAATATTGTCCTTTGAACAATTTCAACTTATTAATTAAAGTATCCGACTACGTTCGGAACCGTGATTTTAAGAAAGCGCTTAAATGTGTAATTTTCATGATACTTAGTTTCAATTAGATTAGAGTATACGTATAAAATTGTTTAGGATATTTTGTCAAACAAAAATTACTTAAATACAATATTTTGGCAAAAAATTAACTTAGAATAAATTTTTCGAAATGTTTTTTAATAAAAAATTCTACTAAAATAATAATATTTGGTTTATATAAAGTAGACTTATCCACAGGTGTAAAAAACCTTACCCTGAATATTTCATAATACCGAAGCACATCCACCTTCAAAGAAATCCCCTTGGGTTACGATACACTTCTGCCAGCTTTCGTGTAACTTCTGGAAGCCATTTTTGCAATCTCCTGTAAGGGCCTTCTTCGATACTACTATCACTTCAGTTGATGACACAAAAAAGACGTCCCTGTAAATGTTTTTTCATTGATGGGAACATGCAAATGTCACAAGGATTTAAGTCTGGTGAATATGGGGATATATATAGAAGCACGTTAGTGCGAGTTTTGGCAAAGAACTTTTTTACCATTCGGGATCGATGTGCTGGTGCGTTATCGTGCAGAAGATACCAGTCGTAGCTCTGGCAGAACTGAGGTCCTTCAAGAGGAATGGCTTCCCTCAAACGACGTCATCGAGAAGTATGTAGCATCAGTGATTTATTCATGTTTGGCGACGATCTTCTCAAAGACATTCAGATACCAACGCAACATTTTCAGCGTTTCGTGAAGTTGATGGTCATTCAACGCGTTTATTGTATTCCATTGATTCTCTGCCCTCTTTAAAAGGCCGATGTCATACATATACCTTGGATCTCACTATGGTAGATTCGCTATACACCTTACTTAGCATTTGCAAAGTCTCCTTTGGTGTTTTACCTAAGCGTTGACAGAATGTAATGTTCTACGCTGTTCAAAAAAGGCTATGTGTCTTAGATTGCGAAATAAAAGCTAACTAGCTTCAGAAGATAACAGCTGGGCGTGCAGTTCGGTCTAATGACATAGACTGAACAAACCTGGCCTGGTAGGGGAGAGTTGGGAGAATCTATTTTATGTGGTTTAACTTAAGGTACTTGTCTTCGTTATCATCAATGACCACAGTTGCCGAATTATTAGATCGTACTATGTAAATAATTCAAAAACATTTACTCATGTATAGAATTCCAAACCGCTTTGTTCAATAGATATTAATTTTATTAATTTATTTGAAATTACTTGTAAGTATATTTAAAAAAATATTATTTCCAAAATTAAAAATAACTTGTATATGAAAATAACTGAACATAACACGAATACATTTAAATAATTGTTACTAAGTTACAGAACGATATTAATATTTGACGAAGAGTAATAGTTAAAAATCTGATTTATCCAATCTATGTTATAGGATTTCTAAGTTTTGCCGAAAGCAAAAAAAAAAAAAAATAATAAAATTATAATTTCAAAGTAAAGTTTATATATTAATATTATTCAAAATTTCTTGATGGTTTCATTAATACAAAAGAACGATAAATTTTATTCCGATACAAATAATAAAAAAAGACCTCTCTGACAATCTCAAAAATAAAAAAATTGTGTTACCATGTGGGGAAATCGGAAGATTATTTTTAAATCGATAATTGGAACCAAATGCTTTCTGTACATTTTCTTTCTTTGAAAAATAAGAAAGTATGAGAATGTAATACAGAAAAAATGTAAGTATAAAGAAATGTCCTACTTTTTACCCAAGTATACTATTAAATAAGATACTTAGGCATTATTCTTCATTGCTTAATTTCTTCAAATCAGAAGATGTCGCCAAGTATCGTGGTATGCAAACAATAGGGCAAAAACATCCCCCGTATGTTAGATAACAATAAATACAAAGACAGCATTTGGCGAGATTCTTTGCCACTTTATTTGGTAAAATTAGTTGATCGTATAATATGTAAATACTGAAATTTATTTTTTATTTAAAATGTCAAAACAAAAATTATGGAAAGATATTGTTTTCGATTAACTCTCACAAAAGGGGGATGTTTGATCTTTTTGTAACCGTGTAATTAAAATACATTAATTTAAGTTTATAACAAACTTGAATGTTGACAAAACATACGTATTTTATTAAAATATGAAGAATATAAGATAAATTATTCATTTTTCATTATTTAAGTTGATCATTTTATCACATTCTTACCAGTTATTTTGTATATGAAATAATTTGACTTGACTAAAGGCATTTTTAACTTCAAATATGTCATATTGAGATGGAATCAATTAGTTTCATTTTTGCAGCCATTGAGTGGATTGATGAAAAAACATGTTACAATTTTAAAAACACATTTCTTAACGATAAAAAACACGAAAAGATGACTTGAACAACAAGCACCCACACAAGCATTATGAAGGACAAAGGCGTTCTTTGCTAAAGAGATTTCGTCTATTTACTGTCATAATCAACCGGAAGCTATTAAAATCATGTGATTGCCTGTGAAGGCTTTTCTGGTTGGTTTGCCAGCACAGGTGATCCAAAATTGCATTATCGTAGTTAGAAAACACTGACTTTTTAGTGTTTTGAGAGATAAATCCGTTTTCAGTCCTCGTTATGCAGATAAAATAAAATAAATTATCAAGAGAAGTTTTGGAGGGTTCAAGACCATTATGAATTACAATCCCTCTATAGAAAATTTAAATGAATTATTTTGCATGTGTGTGTGTGTGGGTAATTATGACAATGCAAAATAGTGACATTTAGAAATTAATCTTACAAGCATATAGATTTTATATATTATCTTTTAATGTCATCTGTATACGTATAGGATATTAGTTTATCTTCTATATATATATTAACATATCATCTGTAAGATATTCGAAATCAGTAAAATTCAGAAAGCTTTCCATCAAAAGTATGGATAGATAGTCACAGAAAAAAGACAAAGAGAATATCCAATACAATTCAGATTATATTCCTAATCAAGTAAATGAGAGATCGTAATGGAATTGGAATAAATTTTATTTCTTTGTCATATCTTCTTGAATAAGAGAAATACATACACACGTGCCATATACCATAACGAATTAAAAGAAGTCATACTTTAGAGATCTTGGTGACCCTATGTTATTAAGAAAATGTTTAGATGGATAAACCCAGAATCCAAATAAGTCAATTGATAATACCGTATGGACAGTGATTCCAAGATCCACATTTGTGGAATTAAGAACTCTATAAATTAGCGGTAAATATGGCTGTTGCAAGTTCAATATGAGTCATGTAGCAAATTTAATGATCTTAAAACATTGGGATATTGAACCAAGTTATAAATGTGTGCCACGTTTCAAAAAACTAGATATAGATAGGATTCGTGCAACACAACAAAAGCTTCTTGAAATCCTAAGAAAAAGATAAAATTGTTAAAAAAAAAAAATGAAAAAAAGAAAATAAGGAGAGTATTTTGTACGAGAAGAGAGTAAAAAAAATGTTTCATATGCTTCTAGAAAGAGTTCAAAAAAAAGTAAATGCTTTAAATATTACACAAATTTACACTTTAAAGCCCGTTTTCTCAAAATGCAATATGTTTATCTTCATGTACCTTTTTCTCAAAAACTACTTATTATATAAACCTCAAACTTTCAGTGAGCAGACTGTTAACAGGTTTACACATTTTAATGTAGGGAATTAGATATATATCTAGCAAACTTTTGTAGATATGACTTTTTAAACTAAATTTCAGGGGAAAAATTGGACAATTTTTAAAAAAATTCATAATTAATTTACTTTTAAACAAAAAGACAAAACCCTCTATTAAAGTGTTATTAATGGGACATATAACCTACGGTAAAAATTTTATTCATGTGAAATATGCAGTTTATGAGAAAAAGGTACATAAACTTACCCAATTTAACATGGGCTCCTAAGGAAGTGCCGGACCCTCTTGATTGAAAACGTTGAATTTTTAGTTTTGAAGCAATAAATATATGGTTAAATCCCGTTAAGTGGAAAAACTGGAGATTGATTTTTACGCTAAGTCCTGGAGGGCTAAGAGCTTTAATGGATTAAAAACCCTTCAAGAGAAAATGAACGTGGATTTTTACTTGCAGAAGAATCTCTTGGATTTCTTCTTCTAGGCCCACTAATAACACTTGTGTTTGAGACTCTGATTGCTACAGTGGAGGATATTGCGTCTGTGATCTTAGTCACTTCAACTGACATCGCCAGAACACCAGATTTGTCTGAATGCGTCCGACAATCTTCGTCCTACGGCTGCCTATGACTTACGTTGCTGCAACATCGAACAATTCCTGTGAAAATAACTTGTAATTGCAATTCTGACGCCGAACTTAAATACATTGATTGTAATGTAAACATGCTTCTCGTCTAACAAATTTATATTTCTTACCATTTATATCTTCTTTTCATTCCACTAGGCATCACACCCTACATAAAGGATTTTGATATTTACTCCGAATGAACGTTCTTTGTAACCCTATGATTTACGGCAATTTGCCGTATCCATGCTGCCTATTATCACATTTCTGAATTTGTCGGTCGAATTGGGCAACACCATGTAGATCAGCTTAACATTTAAATTATTGAATCAAGTATCCAACCATTAACAAAGAATATAATTATTTATATATATTTTTGAGAATTCGGGGTCAATTCTCACCGTAAGTCGCATTATATTAAGTTATATACAGTGAAATACGCTTAACGCGAAAAGGTTTAAGACGAGATATAGATTAACATGAAATAATAGAATGTGGTCCTGACAAACTACTAAGTATTATCACGCATTTTTGAAGTGATGGCTTCTTTATAGGTGCTTTTACTCGACAGTGAACGTGAATGATACGATTTAAAAAGCCAAGCATTGTTACGCTCGTAACAATGGTAACAATGCTACTGAATGGTAATAATACTACACGTAACAATACTACTGAATGGTAACAATAATGCACGTAACAATACTACTGAATGGTAACAATATTACTTAATATGGTAGCAATACTACTGAATGGTGACAATACTACACTTAACAATACTACTGAATGGTAGCAATACTACACGTAGCAATACTATTGAATGGTAACAATACTACACGTTACAATACTACTGAATGGTAACAATACTACACGTAACAATACAACTGAATGGTAGCAATACTACATGTAACAATATTATTGTATTGAATGATAACAATACTACACGTAACAATATTACTGAATGGTAACAATATTACTGAATGGTAACAATATTACTTAATGGTAAAAATACTACCGAATGGTAACAATACTGCTGAATCATTTGGGTTTAATGAGTCATGTATCGGAGAAATTTGTACAGCGAAATGTAGAGCAGAAAATGTTCGAATACTTATAATGGTTACTATTTATATTTCACCAAATCAAAGTGTACAGAAAATTATGGAATTCATTGACAAAAATTTAGTTGCGTACAGTGAAACCGTATCGACTCTTCGAAAAAATTGTCTATTATTTTAAGTGGGGATTTTGATGCAGATTTTTCAAAAGACAAATTAAGGCCTTTAGTAGGTTTTTTAAAATCAAATTCAATTTAATTATGTCAAATGATCCAAATGAAAACACGACAGAGTACGGAACAACGCTTGAGGAAGTTATTCTTAGATATTTAAATAATTTTGAACTAAAGTATTTATAACTTATTTCACAGCTACCCTAAATCTATTGTTTCCTTCTTAGAATACAATTAATTTACAAATATTATTGTGTATTTCACAAAATGTACAATATTGTATATTTCACTTTATGAGTACAGACATATGAATAAATAATTTTATATGACAACACTAATATCCCTTTGCTTTTTTATTCACCTAACTAATCCCTGAAATAATATTATTAAATTTGAAGTTATCACTTCTATCATGTGTTCATAAAAGCACACACTCCTTATCACGAAACGAAAATCGTTTAAGACAAAAAAGAGTTCCCTTCTGGGAGGCAAAATTTAAGAGGGGGTGTGATATGAAAGGGGGCTGGCTTCACATGCTGCCTAAAAAGAAGGCTAACTTGGCGTTTAAATACCCTCTGAATAACCTCTATAATAAACTAATCTTGTTTATCTAAGTTACCTTCCCCTCCACCCCTACAAACTTCACACAAAATCATCTCATCTGTCATCAGCTTGGATTTTGAATTTGGTGGCGAGTACATCGCAGTGTAAGTAAAATTCAACAAGTTTAGTTCCCATTTTTTTCCCACTTTAGAAAAATGTTTCCACGAGTACAATCGTAAAGATCTCAGAGGGAGATGAAAGTGCTATTTCGCTGAAAATGAATATGGAGCTTTTTATGGCTATTGATCAGTACCAGAAGACAAAAACCGAAATATATAAAGATTTCGGTATTGCTAAATGTTATGTTAAATTTCATTCAGTCCCTGAGAAAGTTTTTGTTTCATTGATTTTTATTAAATATATTCATATCTATGTTTTTAAAATGTTACTTTGATTAACCCAATTTTGTGGAATATATATGTATTTTTAAATATCCCTTAACATCTTTTAACACGAAAAATATTTCGGCCCGCTTAGTTTTGTTTTAAACGATTTTCACTGTATGTAGATATATCTAAATTGCAATATATATTTATTTACATAACTCCTATAACAAAATTCATAAGTTACCAAACATATATATTTAAATATATGTAAGATTCTTTTTCAAATGTACATAACATGCTGCAAAAAATATTTTCAAAATGATTGACACATTGAAGGAAGCCTCTCCGAATTTCAAGAATTATAAAAAATAGAGAGGAATTAAATAAATTCCTTTTCCTACGTTTGAATTAATTTTTTAACGTTCTAATAAAGCTAATGGACTTTAGAGGATTGAATATTTGCGGCTAATTTGAATTTTTCTAACATATACTCGCTTATTTCTTACGAAAAAGTTAGTAGAAAGGAGATACCTATAAGTGCCTTTTAATAAAATAATTTTTTCTATGCTAGTTATTAAAACATATTCGTTAATTTTTCGTCCATATTTTTGGAACGTTGGCTACCGCTCCTTTTTTATTTAATGAAGTGCATGAAGAGTTTAATTCAAATTGATGTTTCATTCAAAGTATTCATTAACGTGCTAAAATAAAATTTGATTAATTGAAATAATTAGAAGAAAGCAATTAATAAAAGTAATTAATTACGGAAAATGTTATTAATGGAATTCGCAAGGACAAAATAAGATTAAAAAAAAGGGAAGGACATTACAAATTATATTCAATACTTTTGAAATAATTCTAGTTTCTGTGTATTTAAATTAATTATATAATGAAATTTTTAAGTTAATGGTTTTAAACTGTTTACAAAATCATTTCAATAAGCCTCAAAACTATTCCTTTTAAAATGACAAAAATATTACCTTATTTAAAATTTTAGGAGGTTGGTCTTTAAGTAAAAAAGATGCGCCTGATTTTAAATCCAAAATATAATAAATTGCTCTTCTTTAATTTTTCTTATTTTCGAATATCGATGTAAAATTAATTTTTAAATACTTTTCTTTGTTTACTGCAGTTATCGAAGCCCAATTGCAGCTCCATTATTTTACTTCAAATAATAAGTTGTCTTAAAGGTTTATAGTTTATGAATAAATTTTTTGAGCATATACGTAGAGCTTATACGGGGTTTCCATTTTGGGCAACAACTCGCATGTTCAATTATTTAAATTTTATTTTCAATTTAGATTGCTTGCGGAGTTGCCAAGCTCTTACTATAAAACAACCAATCTCCCGCTTTGACTATTAACTGTCTATAAGTAAACTAATTTATAAAAAAGCCCTTTTTTTCTGTTCTTTCTCTTATTTCTAAGAAAGTGCTTGGAAGTTTTTCTAAATGGCTTAACCCTCCAAGAGGCACACGAATCTCTCAGATGCATAGTAAAAATAGTTTCGCTCCTGCTTCCACATGGGTGATTGAAACACGCACCTCCTTCTTCTATCTGTCTTTCGTTTCTCACCCTAGGATTCAGTGTCAAGAACGAGGGTAATTTCTTCATATTTCAGGCAGTAGGGGTCATTTAATCTGATAGATGCAGCGCATCCAACAGCGTTAGTTTCATATTCATATGTTTTGAAGAAATATTTGATACACAACGCCCCATTGAAGACAAAAATACCACTAGATAACTATCACCAGACACTTGGATAAGAAGTTATTGTTCCTCTTGTCAGGACATCCAGAAAAGATTATTAAAATTTTGTAAAGCATTATACGAAAAATCCATGTTCCTTCAGCATTGTAAGGTGATTTGTTAAGAATGCAACAAGGCATCTTAAAATGTAAACAGTAGGGACACTTTGATTACAAACCATTATCTCTTTGATGTTTTTTCAAATAAATATCTCAATTCTTTTATTCTGTTTAAATATAATATTATGTCAAATATATTTTATTGTTGAATCTTGCCGATAAAATGATTAAATCAACTACAAACGTAAGTATAAGGTAATGCATCTGAGAGATTCCACGCGCTTATGGATAGAACTTTTTTGAAGCGCGCCTAGTAGAGGGATAAATACTGATTCGTAATTTCTATCAATATAAATAAAACAATTTAGAGAAAATGGATTAAGAATTTTTTAAATTAAAATATATTCACACACACACAATAAGTAATTATGTTATCCAATACATTGCTGCATGTAGGTTTCTTTTTCTTCTACAATGTTTTTTTAAAAAAATTGTTTGTGATAAAATGATTTTAAAGGTAAATGTGGTGTTACTTAAAATAAACATACACATACATATCACACACATAGTAATTTATATGTCTTTATTATATCTTCTTGATAAAATTCTTATAAAATGTGACAAATTTTAAAGCACGTTTCATTACTTATGGTGTGGAAACTCTTACAAATGAATATTTTTTACATATAATTTCATTTAAGAAATAAAACCAACATAACACAAATCATAATTTATTTCTTTTTTAGGACAAAAATATTAATTTTAAATTATATCATTCATTTCAAGAGCAGAAAATGCGATTTGAAAAGGAACATTGATTACCTTTATTGCATTACAACACCTTAATTTAGAACTTTGAAGTTTTCTCTAGTTTCAAGCACATGTATCTTAAACATTTATCATGCAAAAGTAATAAAATAAAATTAACATTGCTAAGATATATATGAAGCATGTTTTCTAAAATAGTAATGGTTAATTTGGCTACTCATTTCTGAAGCCTAGAGTTTATGGTAAAGAGTTATCTGTCGGCGTGTCATGAGCTCGAACTCTATTGAGTCTGAAGATCTGCCATGTTGAGGGCCTGATGCAGATTAAATTTATCGAGGTTTAAAGTCTTCCCGTTAAAATGGTGTTGAATTTTGCAGAGGACGGTGACATTTCATGCTCGTAACTTCACCATGGTTCAAAATTACGAGATCCGTCGCCAATAACCCTCATGATCCTTTACAATGCGACGTTAATAGAACTCTCACAGGCAAACAATGTTTCGATGAAAACATAAATATAATAAATAAGTATTTATGTATAAGGGGTGCTCAAATGAAAGTAATTCGTGGTGTGTACCCATGAGATGCGTAGGGTTAGAAATGAGACATGTACATAAATTAAAACAACAATATTTGATGAGTGAAATGCATATATATATATATGTAAGAATAATTAAATTAGATTATAAATTAAATTCCCTATCTAGCACTTGACTCATCTTTCTCAGTTCCCATCTTAAATGTCTCAAACTAATCACCCATTTATTTCTTCCGAACATATGGCCTAGCCAATAAACATGTCTAATTCCAGATCGTTAGATTTAATAGTCAACATATGTCAGCATTAACTTGCAAGCACCCTCTTCAAAGCAGCGATACTTACCATATGTTTTTCAAGTGTTATCCACTTGAAACCACCACCATGGCGTGCCTTTTCCTCCCTGCTCTCGGTGTCAGAACAGATGTATAAATGAAAGAATAAAAGTCGTCTTTTCACTTTTCAAACTTTAATCTGATTATGTCTTAAAAATCATGACAGAATTAAAGCCGGCAGGATTTTTTATCTGCGAATGGATTTCAAATCTTAATGTAAAAAACTTATCTTTTTTATAAAATAATTTTAATATAAAAACAAACGCCAACTGCGGTAATAAATGAAATGGAGAATTTGACAGAACACCGAATGCACCGATGCCTATATATGAAGACGTCGGATTGCCGGAATAAAAAATGATACGAAAAAAACCCGCGCTAATAATCCTCGGAAGAACATCGCTCTTAACACCGAGATGAATGCAGTGTTTATAGCCGAACGATATTCTGTCTTTGCTGAAGAGGCCATCCAGTTTACCGTGAATGGAAGAGACATTCTAAAGGAGAAAAAAAAGAAAAGTGTGAATCCCTTATTCCCCCGTGATGAAAGACGGCACTCCCTTTCGCCAGAAAAATAAAAGGAAAAAAATCTTCTTCGCCGGAAAGTCTGCACGGTAATATTGTGAATTTGACCACCTTATAGTAATAGTGAAGTACCAACATTGAAAAAAAAATAAATAAATTAAATTTTACTAGTGAAATAACGTGACAACAGCATCTGGATTAATGTTCACCAAGGAGTTCTGCCGTTGCGAAGTGGAGGTCAGTTAGATTACATATTTCCAATTGTAGTAACATTGAAGTAACTGAGTTTTGTTGAACAGAATTTTGCGAAAAAGAATAATATGTAATATGATATGATATTTAATTTTTATAATATAGTTGTATTAAATGAGATATTTTCTTCATATTTTAATTGAGAAAACAAAGTATATAGGTTTGGTCATACAAAATTTTGAGAAATTTTAATATACTTCTCATAATTTTATCTTAAGATGTCGAATGAGTTACTAGTTATGATAGAAATTGGTGTTTCAAAGTTGAAAAATATAAATTAAGTTTTTAGAAAAATGATTAATATACTAATACTAATGATATTTTGATAAGAAGCACAAGTAAAGTCACGTTGCATTCTCTTTTCTCCACTGAATTTAATTGTTTTGTTAATTATTTTATTCAGCAGTAATCTTATTACATGTCATTAAAATTTTTTTTTATTTTGAAATTGTGTGTTTTGATATACCGGCCATATATCAGGATTCACTATTTCTCGAAATTTTCCTTATCTAAAATTAAAATTAATTTAATAACTTGAAGCTTATTTTTGGATATTACACAATGGATAAGCAAGAATACAATCATTATAATTTTGTATATGTCTCGAAACATTAAGAGGACAAACTTGTTTAGTTTGATATGTACACCTCTCATTGTTTCTTATCAGCATCCCTGAACATCTGTGAGTTGATGACGCAGATTTCTCAGAGAGATGTGTTCAAAATTAAGTAAGGTGATACAGTTTTATTAGTGAATATGTGATGCAAGAGGAACTCAAGAATTTTTGTCTATGAAACGTATTTTTAGAAGGTTACGGAAAGATTCAAAATATTGCATGTGATATTAAGTTACAATGCATATTGTGAAAAATTTTCAGAAATACTAAAAGTTATTATATAAGTGAGTCCACTTTTCCGACTCAAAATAATAAAAAAGAGCTCTTATATTCTTATATTCTTATAATTTTTATATTTTATAAAACGCATATGAAATAAAACATTGTTTATTGTGTTGGATAGTGCAGAGAAGTTGTGTGTTATACACCGTTTTCATATTATTAATAATTTCATTTTATTAGTGTCTATATTTTTTTATCTTTTTAAAAAATGTATTTCATATATGCAAAATGTGTGTAACAATATAAGGTATTACTACGATGGCGCCAGAGTAGATTTTTATACAAAATTATTATTTTAACATTTGTATGATTTCATGTATTTTTATATTTACTATCTTATTGTTTGATATATTATTTTCCAACATAAATTTTTTGAAAATATCTACCAGCTATAATACGAATCTATTATTATGAAGGAATAGGAAGAAACGCGAGCTCTTATTCTAGATGTCGAATATATTTGAACAAGCTAATCTTCATTTATATGTATGGAAATTCATTTTTATCAATTAATATGTTGGAAGTGTCTTTACTGTGTTTGTTGTTATAGTTTCGTTTATTGTATTGCTTTTTGATTTTAGTATTACTATTACTTAAATATTTCTACTGCAGTGCTTCTCAAACTTTCAATACTGGCGCCCCCCCTTTTCAATCACAATTTTTATCGCGCCCCCCCCTTATACATAATAAGTTACTGAATGCAATAATAATGCACTTTTACGATAAAGCAACAATATTTATTATAAACCGTACAAATGCATGACATAAGTATTAAATTTTGTATATGTTACTTTTAAGCAAAAAAAAGTTAAGTAATAGTATAATTACTAAGTTATTTTTCCTTTCTCTGATTTTTAAATTGGAATATATTACAAAATGCGGTGGTTGCTTAGAAGACAAAATATAGATATCAGCTAAATATAGAAAATGAACTCAGAGGGTCAATTTCTTATCTTAAAACTCCTTTCAAAAACTTTGCTCTGTAAGACAAGCCCATGGAAGTAGCTAATAATTATTAAACTTGTTCTTAATTTAGTATTAATTAATTAGTCCTAAAATACTCTGTGCGCCACTCATACATTAAAAGCAGTGTTTCTCAAACTTTCAATACTGGCGACCCAATTTTCAATCATAATTTTTGTCTCGCCCCCTGTACAACAATAATGTATTTACTGCAATAAAAATGCACTTTGAGAGAGAGACGCTAAAGTTACAATACGATCTTAATTATAAACCGTACAAATTAATACGATAAGTATATTAAATTTTGTATATGTATTTTAAGTAATATATATATTTTAAGAAAATTACTTAAATAATATATATTAAGAAAATTACTTAAAATATATATATTACTTAGAATTATGTTATTTTTCTTTCTCTAATTTTTAAATTGGAACAGATCGCAAAATGATGTATTTAATTAAAGATTTATTTCCTTCAGCATATTCATTTCTCAAAGCACAAATGTCATTAGAAAAATAGTCTAGTCAATGTCGCTCTCTATCATATCCATCACATCTGGCATTATAGGGTACGTTTGCGTGAGTCTGGGCAACCTATCGGACGTCTGCGCAAAACATGTAAAAATGCTTTTCCTCGTACAATTCCAGTCAGTTTTGGTCGACTCGATACTGCTATAGCTACCGAATCTAGCTTGAATGTACATTTTTTTTAATTTCCACGTTAATTGTAATTCACGGTAATTAAGTATTTACGGCAGTAGATTAAAACAATATCATACATACATTTTTAAGTCGTAAGCAAACATTCGACCATAATAAAGAATCAACAAGTACACAGACGAACGAGCATGGTTCCGAAAATTAAATTAAGGCGATCTTCTCAAAAATACTTAAATTTTGGAATTACCACTACTGAAGTAAATGATGGAAAAAAAGCCCCAGCTCGATATGTGTTAAAACTTACAAATCTGTAGAACAACATGTGAAAGTTGTTTTTAAAACATATAAAATCATTTAGCTATGTTGGCAAAGAATTTTAAAAAGTATTTTCTGGATGAGGACAGCTTGGTAGCAAGTTACGAGTGGATTAGGGATCTATTTCAAGACACTCCAGAAGGGCTCTGAACTTCCGAAGAAGAAATCTTCATAGATTTCACATGTAGTGAAAAATTAAAAGGCAATTTTGTAATAAATCGCTCTTTGAATTTGGGGTAGAGGTGGATGAGGAATTATCTGTACTGAAAACAAAAGCACTTCATATACTATTACCATTTTCAACATCCTACCTTTTGCAAACCGGATTTTCTGCAGTGGATGCCTTGAAGACAGAATATAGATCTCAGCTAAATATAGAAAAATAACTCTTTAAGTGTCAATTTCTGATATTAAAACCTTCCTTTGAAAAACTTTCCTCTACAAGAAAAGCCCGTGGAAGTCCCTAATAATTATTAAACTTGCTCTTAATTTAGTAATAGGATTGATTGATTGAATATTAACGTCGCACTGTTCAGCTGCACGAGGGCTTTTGACGACGGACCACGTAATTTTGAACCATGGTCAAGTGACGTGGATGACACCTGAGCTGGCACCCTTCTCTCCTAACTACCACACCACACCAACGGGAAAAAGTTTCAACTCTCAACAGATTTAACAAGCAGCGCTGCCCTACATGGCGGGTCTTTAGTGGTACTGGGCTCGAACTCGTGACAAGGCAAGCCACGATCCGATACCTATACCACTCGGCTACCGCGGCCAAATTCAGTAATAAGAAATTATTTATAAAATACCTTCTTCAGTACTGATACATCAAACGTATACTGGCTGAAACACCGACTCTTCGCACGAGTTCCTTTTAAAAAAAAATAAAACATTATTCTTGATATAATAGCTGAACTGTAAGGAGAGTAAAACTGTGAGCACGACATTGTATACAAAAATGTAAAATGATTTTTTTTTTAGATAAATGCTATAATTGTAAATAACTGTTTAAAAGAACTGTAATTTTAAACCTCATACAATTAGCATTTAGAATTAATGTTAAATTATGAAAAAGAATATAAAATTCCGATGAAGAATAATTGTGTTACTTTTTAACATTTAAAGCGAGAAGACTTCAAAAAGTTTAACCCGGGAGCAGGCGCGTACTCGATACTAACATTAATGGTAGTGCGGGGAGACTCAGTCACCCCAATCATTTGTTTAGAATTATTTTTACTGCACACGATACAAATCGGAATTCTAAATATTTTAATTTATAGAAAGTATACTTACCTTCTTTCAAGGACTATTCAATTCTTTGATGATTTGAGAAAAAATCCAATAAAACTGAACTAAAATGATTCAAAAGTACAAGACCATAATAAAGGACGCAAATCAGACACTTTTCAATTATCCTACAGAAATGTTAAACCAATCAATTCTTTTCCAAATATCGCAAAACTCAATTATTTACAATTTCCTTAAGCGAAAAGCAAACGTATGAAAGATGGGAGGGAACTAATATTGATAATAACCATACCATAAGATTGAAGGTCAAATTAACATTCAGATTTTTTATCCAGAAACTGAAATATTTTGACATCTACTAATTTTTAAGAAACATCTGTCTTTTAGGGGATCATATATAGCCTTTGTGTTGCTCCATATCCCACAAAACCTAAACTGAACTGAACGTACTATGCAGCCTGGCTGAAAAGTGAATCATGACTTCCTTTTCTTTTTCTACAACTAATGTACAGTATTTCAATAATAATTACAGCGGTGAATTGTTTATCTTCTTAGAATTTTTCTCAGGGTCTGGGTTTCGTTTTTCTTTTAACGAGTAATATTTTATGTTAAAACCTAATAAAAAAATCTCTCATTGAGGAAAAACAGCAAATAAAACAAAATGTTTTTTTTTCTTTAATGTGGTTTTGGGATCAAAGATAGCTATTTGATGACGGAAAAAAGCTAGATAATAAATATAAATTATGTCAGTGTGTTGTTGTGTGTGTATTTTTTTTTTATTATGGAAGAAAGCATTTTGTTTTACTTCTCTTTCCGGTTGTTTTTTTTTTTAAAAAATCTTTAAATTTTCGATACGCTCGCGCCCCCCTTGTAGGGTCATCGCGCCCCACACTTTGAGAAACACTGTTCTACTGTGTTTAATATGTCTTTCTAAATAATGTTATGTATTGTTTTGTGTTTATTGAAAATTGATTAAGTTTGTAAAGAGAGAAAAAAACCACGCCATGACTCCCTTTTAAAATTGGGGGGCAAATGTAAGGATAATTAAATTAGATTAAAAATTAAATTTCCTATCTAGCACTTAACTCATCTTTCTCAGTGCCCATCTTCAAGTATCAAACTAATCACCCATTTATTTCTTCCGAACATATGGCCTAGGCAATAAACATGTCTAATTCCAGATCGTTAGATTTAATAGTCAACATATGTCAGCATTAACTTGCAAGCACCCTCTTCAAAGCAGAGATACTTACCATATGTTTTTCAAGTGTTATCCACTTGAAACCACCACCATGGCGTGCTTTTTCGTCCCTGCTCTCGTTGTCAGAACAGATGTACAAATGAAAGAATAAAGGTCGTCTTTTCACTTTTCTAACTTTAATCTGATTCTGTCTTAAAAATCATGACATATATATATATATACAAAGTTGGTTAAAAAAATCACCCATGGTGTTTAGACAGTCGTTTCATTGCTTAAAAAGGTTTCGAATTCTGTCCGCGAAGAACGATGTCGGTTGATCATGGAATGAGTTCAGAACTGCAGCCTTTACCCCATTTTCGGAATGAAATCGTTGACCCATTAGGCCAGCGGTACTCAGCCTTTTTCCACCGGGCCAAATACAATGTGGCAATTATTTCACGCAGTCCGCAACAAGAGGATTAATGAGGTAGAGGACGGTATAAGATCAATGGCATTTAAAATGCAAAAAATTGATTAAAATATTCAAACCTATAATTTTGGATTTTTTTTAAGACTGTATTAAACTCTATCAAACTCAACTCACAAAAATAGGTTTTATGCATTTTTTAACCAGTTATGGGGGAATTTCGATTTCTTTTCATAAATGAATCCAAGGACTCCTCCCCCATCCCGCATATTTGGTTGCTTTTGCAAAATGTTTTTTATGAAAGCCAATTTATCTCGTCTTCAAAGGTATTCCCCCCCCAAAAAAAAATAAATAAATAAGAGCCATTGAAATATTTGTGCTCAGTGGTATAGCAACGCGCAGAATTATGTTTTTTGGATATAACATTTTTACAATGAATTTAACAAGTTGTTGATCCAGGCTTGTTTTTCTCTATGAAATAGTCAAAATCCCAATTGTCTTGGCACATTATATATTTAGATATTTTTTGGGGTGAAAGACATTTCGCTTAGTTAAAAATTGGATTCACACATAAAATGGTCGCTACTCCACTGATATTTGTTATCACTAACCATTACAATTACAAAAAGGAAACAAAAAGTTATCTCGCAATTCGTACCAGCACGATACATACAGCAAAATTAATATATGTGATTGATAAAATTGTTCACTAAAATTTAATGCATTGTTCATAACTAACTTAATTTGTTTGAGCAACGGGGGGTCATGAAAAGGTCCGGGAGGGGGGCAATTAGGGGTCGCAGGTGGAGTCCCACAGCATTAGGCCGTCCACATAATATTTCCTGATAACTGCTGAACTTTAAATCTGCTGGGCCTATAGGAGACGGGATGTTTCTATTGCATGCTGACAGACATTCAGCTGGAAGTGGTGACACCAGGTTTCATTGTCTTCCACTATGTGCTACACAAAGTCATCATCGTCACATCTGTAGAACATATAAAAAAACGAGTCTTACAGTAGTCGCATAGGATGTGTAACATCTGACATGTTATCATGGTAAAAATACGCAATATTAACATTTTTCCTGAAAAAGATATGAATTGGGTAGGATTGGAAATAATTTTCTAGCGAATAATTATATCTTTAATGAAAATTGCATTTAATTATAACAAAAGAAGTAATGCAATATGTTATCAAAAATAATTATTCTTGTTCAGTTTGGAGAAGAGCGGAAACAATAGACGCGTATGATAACTAAAATATGACACATATATTTGTGATTTCAAACTATTTAAAAACCGTTGAAAAACGGCGTCAATAACATTACCACTGTTCGCAGTCGAAATATTCTAATTGTGTTCATTTCGAGCTTGAGTTCATCATTCATATAAACAATGATTGGCTCAGCTTTTGGCAAACGGAAGTTAAAGTTAAAATCACCACTCAAAATCAGGGGAAGCAAATGATAATGTTTTTAAAAGAGCAGATCTACCTTCGTTATATGGTAAAAGTACAAAATGCTGGAAATCTTTAATTTTTTTTAACCATCTGATTCGAAGAAATGTATACGACCACCAAAATCACTGTTTGTTTATTTTCAAATAAGCATTCTGCCGCTTTTATGCCCCCCCAATATCGTGACTCACGAATTTAGAGTCAAGCGCTCGAGTATTTGATGGCTACTAGAGTTGGACCCCCAAGCGAGGATAGCGAAACAACACAGCCACGCACTCATTTGTCAAATCAAGTAGCGCACGCTTACGTAACATCCTGTTACACACATCCATCCCTTTTCACGAAATCACTCCGAGCAAATATCCAGCAACCGAAAGGAAAGACGTTACACATCAAAAATTTTGTAAAATCAGACCCATTTCAACGTACATCTTTCCAGTGATGAAAACTTTACTACACCTTGCTGATTGAATGCAGTTGTATCCGTAGCAACCCTTTTTAAATAAATGCCACATCCTTACGAATGCAGTTATCACAAATCCGTTTACACATGCGTGTTACTTACACCTTCACTATCACGTTTGTTTCACGAAAATATATTGGAAATTGTTTGCATGCGAAGATTCGAATCACTTTCATTTGAACATGCATAATACTTTGAATTAATTTATTTTCTTTTCAATTTCATTAATATAGTTTATTTATAGTTTTAAGTATACTAATGCACATAAATAAGTTTTTGCTGAATGGAATAATTTAATATTGCCATTACATTATATTAAAATATTGCATTATCTTTTAATGTTCTTTTTATTTAAGGCAACCATTTTATATTAACCTAATTCATATGCTTAGTACCCCTTTCTTATTAGGTTTCTTTCCTACTATTTAAGTAAGATACAGATAGCGTAAAAGCAATATTCGTAGTCAAGAGAATCCAGAATCAAAAAATATCACTATTTAGTATTACAAAAAGAAATCGATATGAATAATAGATTATCTATATTTCTTGATTATCTTTGATGTTTTATTTTAAAAACCATTAGTTTTTTTTATAAGATATTGCTCTTTTTATTAAATATAAAATTTAGCATTGCAAGACCTAATGACAGAGTGTAATATCTTTTTAAAATATCTTTTTAAGAAATTGAGTCAAAATTCTTTTACAAACCCACAAAGACGTAGAAATAGGATTTCCTACTTTGAACTCTAGCAACTACTAGATAAAAATGCACCTTAGGAATCGAACAGAATTTTAAAAACTTCAATCAAAGACCGCCTTTCTATATATAAATCAGGCATTTCAAAAGTGAACATTCTGGGTCATAAGAAACAAAAGTAAAGTATCTTAGTGCAAATGTATCAGAACTCATAAAAGAAAAAGGAAACCGTTATCAAATTTTAGCTTTTGGCTTTTTTTCCGCTAGGAGAACAAATAAAATTCTCAAAGGAAAATTATATTTGTGACTGAAGATTATTTTCTTTCATAGTTATATATCTATATAGTGGTTCTCGAGTCTTTATATCGTAAAATGTTCTTCTTGTTGAAATGGTATCTGCAAAATAAAAAAAAATCACTTTGAGTTTTTTCGAGAAATGTTTCTTTATACATGCAATGGAAAGTTGCACTTTGAATAAATATTCTCATCAATTTATGCCGATTTAGTTATTGAGGAAATTAAGGTATAAAATTCAACATTCCCTTATATTTCCTTTTCCTTATTTAAAGTATCCGACTACGTTCGGAACCGTGATTTTCAAAAGCGCATAAATGGATAATTTACGTGATATTTAATGTCACTTAGATTAGAATATATGCATAAAATTGTTTCAAGGGTATTTTGACAAAAAAAATTTATTTAAATACAAAAGTGTGGCAAAAAATTAACTTAGAATATTTTTTTTTCCAAATGTTCCCCTTTTGTGAAAAATGCTTCTATTAGAATAATATTTTGCCTGTATATAGCTCAGACCTCTGTTCAGAGGTTCAACTAGAATTCTTGAAATATATAACTTAGAAGTGGGTTTATTCATATTTTACGACAACAGAGGGGAGCAATTTTAAGAAAAAAACGTGAATAATTATTTCAATTGGTGGTAACTCTGAAAATAATGTGAATTTTTCAAAAGTTTTAGTTGAGTCGCTGTAGAGAGATCTGAGCTATATACAGGCAAAATATTATTAGAATATAATCATTTTTCACAAAAGGAGAACATTTGGAAAAGAGATTATAATACGTTAATTTTTTGCAAAAATATTATACTTAAATAAATTTTTTTTGTCAAAATATCCTTAAAACAATTTTATGCATATATTCAAATTTGAGTGACACTAAATATCATGAAAATTATCCATTTATGCGCTTTTTTAAAATCACGGTTCCGAAAGTAGTCGGATACTTTAATGCAGCAAATTGAAAGTATATATAAATATCTTCGGTTTACAAAAATAAAAAAAGGATGCATAATAAAATGACTCAGAATTTTCTAAATATCTGTATAGAAAGACTGTTAGAATTACGGTAATATATTAATCGTTCGATAGTTTCTCCAGAATACACCTAGATCAGGGATTGACAACCTATGAAACGCTTGCCACAGGTGGCTCGTGGAATAATTGTCAGCGGCACTCTAAAAAGTTATGAAATAAAATGAATTCTTTTTATCACTCCTCTCCACAACTCAAGCATGAGAGCATTTTCTTTTACTTTCAGTTCTTTGCTATAAAATGATTTTGCTGAATCTGCTGGTTAGTAGTTTGTGTGGCCCCTTCTTAGCGTTTTATTCAATTAAAAGATGAAGCATTACTCATTGCTGAGTCTTGAAAAAAATCTTCAGAGTTATTGAAAGCAAATTCACAGAGTTATGAAATAACTCGAAGATAGCTATCGATAAATCGACAAATATTTTAAATTTCTTTAAGTCATTACCCGAGTGATTTAAAGGTTTGAAGAAAATTCCATGTGCTCTTTTTTCTGTGCTTTTGGCTCTCTACATATATATGAACAAAATTTTATTGCGTGTTAGGTGTTTTGAGACAACAAATAATTGTTTACCAGTTGAAAATTCAGAATCATCCCTCAAATAGTATCATGCGTATTTCAGTATATTGCAGGGATACTTATACCGTATAACAGCATTTATCAAACTGTGGGGCGCACCCCCCTAGTTGAGCGTGATAACTCTACGCCGGAAAGGGGCGCAAGTATATTGAAAAGTCAAAAACAAAGTTTATTTAAGGAAATTATTAATTTATGGAAAGTAAACACAAACAAATACATTCTGTCATAAAAAAATTAAACACATTTTTTTTACACTGATATAATACACTTATAAATGAATCAGTACTGCACCATGTATTTTATAGTTGATTTAACAATACCAAGTCAAGAACAAGTTGTATAATTACCCCAGTGGTCAGATATAAAATTATGTACAAACATTAACACTTTACTTGATAATCTGTACAGTTTATAAATAATCCCTTCACTGCCGATTTAAAAGTTAAGAGATTCGCTCCACAGTGCCACCGTTTTCCATGTAGGTGCACGTATGCAATGCATTGGGGGGGGGGAGGAATAAATAAGCAAATCCTCTGAAATTAATAAATCCTTCACAAACACTGACAAAAACCTTTTATTGCATTCCAAAGCTTTCAGAATAATTGTATGGATTGCAATGCTCAGAAGAGATCGCACTTTCGGAAAGACGGATATATACGTCCGGGACAAATAGTGCTTTGGCTGAGCGAGACATTTAAAAACGTCTATGGTACTTACGAGGTTAAATTAATGTTGTAGCTTTAGTGTCAAAGTATAGTATTGTTAAATTTAATACATTGTTATTGTATGGAAGGGGGCGTGACGAAAATTATGATTGAACAATGGGTTGCAAATAGTGAAAGTTTGAGAAGCACTGCCGTGTATGATATTTCTTATTTTAATAAATTTTCTTAATATAGTATATATGTGCAATATTAATTTTTTTATTTATGTTCAAGGAATAGTTTTTTATGTTGTTTATTTTTAATGTTAATTAATATATTATAGTTACATAATTAGTAAATAACAAAACTGGAAATCTATATTTTTCACCTATATTCCCTAACTGTGACCTTGGGAATTTTAATTCTTTAAAATATTTCCTACTGCATGGCACACTGAATCATATTGGTATATTGGTTTGGCACAACACACCTGTAAGGTTGACGACACCTGATCTAGATCATGATTACGGACTCGCGACTGGTGTTGTTCAAACGTGGATTCCAATCCTGATGTCAGTGAAGATCCGATGACCAGAGCAGTGCTCCCCAATCTTTTTATCACTGCAGTCCGGCCAACAGTTGAAATGTTACCACAACCCGCTGATGGTGGAACATTGACTGCTTATATTTTGTATTGTTTTAATTTAATCATTTGAATTCAATTGTATTTAATTATGATTTCAGAATACAATTTAGTTTCACAAAAAAGAAAAAGAAATGTAAAGTGATTTCCATGGGAAGTTGCACAAACCCGAAAGAAATACACTACGATTAGTAAATTAGAAATAATTTCATGTTTATTGGTCAGTCCGATACCATATGGATCACAGACCAATACTGGTCTGCGGCCCGAGAGTAGACAGTATCTGATGAAAGAGAAGCTTGACATCTTTGGGGAAAGGAACGCGAAACGTTCCTCCATCTCATATCAAATGGTGTTTGGGCCTTGAAGTGGAGAGGCCTGGATTGAGAGGGAGTTTCCTGATTAGTGGACTAAAAGAATCAGTAAGTTAACACTCTATTCGCTGCCTTGAAATTATGGAACAGAAGATAGTTGGAAAAAAGCGTTTGCCTGTGTGGGTTGCAGATTGAAAATATTTTAAAATTAAGAAAGGAAACATGGAAGTAAAATGACAAATTAGAAAATGGTCATTCGCCACAAGGGGAATGACGCAATTACTATGGGGGATTATACGAGTCCAGAAGGATTCTTCTGGGTCTCTTAGTATTGATATTGGGATTGTAATTTTCTAGATTTAAAACATTTAAGTTATTTGAATTTGGCAGATTATCAAAAATTCTATTGCTATTCCTGGAATATATTTTTTAAAAGGATAAATGTTAATAGCTTTGTAAATATCTCTATTTTTAGTGAATATACACATGCCTTAGATATATTCCTAATTAAGGCATTTTGGGCATTTTCTAAAAATTTAATGTTTGAATTAGCTCAGTGTTTCTCAAACTGTGGGGCGCCCCACCTGGGGGGGCACGAGCATATCGAAAATAAAAGATTTAAAAAAATAATTAATTTACTGGAATGAATTAAAACAAAATACTTTCAAACATAATAAAAAAATACACTTTTACTTTGATATAATTTATAGGCACGCGATATTAAGTCATCAAAAATAAAAACGTCTCCAATACCTAATTAGCTATCTTTGATCCTATAACCAAATAAAAAAAACTTTTATTTGATTTGCGGTAATCCCGTGATGAGAGATTTTTTATTACGTTTTCTTTTTAATCCTAACATACTGTTTTTTATTCAGAGAAAAACAAATCCCTGACCCAGAATCAAAAAAATTTAGGAACATAAAAAATTCATCACTGTGATTATTTTTTGAAATACTGCACATTATAGCTGTAATCTGTTTTTGCGGATAACCTGTTTGACCTAAGTTATTGGTACAGTTAGTTATGACCCCTCTCTTATGTTTGTTTCTCATTTAGGGAAGTTGTAAGTAATGTATTTTTCTCGGTTGTGCTTTTTCCCATGTAAAGGAGTTTTATGATACATATAAACATATCTCAAAAATATAAAGCATAACGAAAAACGTTTTACACAATTGTTTTAGCAGCAACATGCATATTGTCATATTGAATACACTTTTTACCCGGAAGGGGTCGCGCGGGACATACAGAACACGATATCGTTAATCCTGACAATACTGTTTATTTGTTACCGAAAAAAATTGAAAAGTCCTTGAAAGTAGGTAAGTTTACTTTCTCTTAATTAAACTATTCGCTGGAATCGTGATTTGTATCGTGTACAATAAAATAATTATAAAGAAAAAGAGGATTGGGGTGACTCAATAACCCCTGTAACGTCGCTTCTCCGAACATCAACAGCGGTCGGCGTCTTTGTTGGACCCGACACGCACACGTGCATCTTGCATCTGCGGCGCAAGCCCTTTTTGACCCCCGAGAAATCGAACACCGTCGACCGGAAGATGAGAGAGGAGAGATGCTTTGAACTTACACGGGAGCGGTAGCCA
>BMAU01005263.1:0-70091 GCA_019973935.1 Trichonephila clavipes
GTTTCCAAAAAGAAAATCCAGGCACAATAAATGCTCAGTCTATAGTGAAACAAAAAATTTATTGTGGGAGTTATAGCCACACATACACAACACAAATAAATATATAAGAAACTAACTATATGCATTTGATTTATTAGCACTACTCTCATCGATCTTCGCGAAATCATCGTCCATTCGCTCTTTCGCCATTTTCGATCTCCATCTCGTTTATCGTCCTCACTATAACTCTCTCTTTCTGCTCTGTTGTTTATGTTTTCCTTGTTCCTTCCACCATGCCCTTGATCTTTTTTCTTCTTTCCGTTTTCTTCCCCCCCACCCTTTATCAAAGGTCGCGCCACCTATAAAAATTTTAGAAGACAGGATGAAGCTTACATGACCTGATTCAGAAAAAAAACTAACCTTTCTTGCCGTAAATGACAGGTGCCATTTAAGAAATGGTTGAAACAATAGTATATATATAATGCAAGTTTTAAACTAGATATAATAATATAAAACATCTATAATAATAACAGAAAAATATTTGAAATTAAAACTTACTATTATTTTTATATATAATTTGAACAGTAATACCTTACATGAGTTTTGCAAATGTGGTTCTTTCATTTGTGGCATATCATATTAATTTTGTTGTCATTGCTAAATAAACAGAGCTTGCATCTTGCACGAATGTCACACAATGACAATTCTTAGAAGATCCCGATGGTATGCTTTCCCTTTTTCTCTGTATTCGTTTCACTATTTTTATTGAATCCTCACTTCTTGGTAGGTTTGGTATTGTTTCAATGTATGGAAAAATGAACGATTTTTCCAGTTCTTTAAAAAATAGCCTTGGTTTAGTCAGTTTGTTGTCGTTTCAATCACTATGTATTGAAGTCTACAGAACAAATACATTGTACACAGAAGAATCAAGCATGTTATAGAATACTCTCGTGGGCCAGAGATTTGTGTTTGTGTTTTACAAGTGGATGTATTTAAAAGTTTATCAGGAATATCCACAGCTCCTTTAGTGGAATTATAATCTTACATTATTAATAGTTTTCTTGTCATGTACGTTGCTAACTTCTTTGCCATAATGCAAAGTGCTTATAAGAATAACATTCTTGTTCTTTTTTGGAATGTAGTTTACAACTGCTGTGTCTTCTGTAAAATAAAATGTGGAGATGTGAGCCTCTTTATATGGCATTTCTTCAGGAAGCTCTGGTTTATTTTTTCTAATGGTGCCAAGCAAGGTCATTTTCTGTTTTAAAAGCAGTCCTAAACTGTAGGATGTGAAAAAATTTTCGCATGTAATATTGTGCCCGAAATACCCACAAGTAAGATTACACACTACTGGCATTCCCTGTTTTTTTCTCTCGCTTTGACTCATGTTCTTTTACAGTGTAAATTTGTGTTTTCAGTACATACGAAATTTTACTGTCTTATAAAGCTCGTATTTTGATCTTACATTTAGATCACTCACTTGATATGTACTGCTTGAATAGACATCGGCCACAAATTCCTACTTTTTGTTCATCTACAGAAATATTTCGATTACATAATTTTGGTAGAATTTCAATCCACTTTTGACAGATATATCTCGCTTTGCAGTTAATTTATATAATTTTATTCTTTCTTGAAGGGTGTATTTATTATCAAAATGAATATTTCTCTATATGGTGCAAAAATATTTCGAATGTTGTGTTTCACCTGCCTGACGAAGTCAGGTCGAGGCCCGAGAAATTCTTCGCGGCTAAGGGATCGCTATTAAATACAATGGTTTAAATTTCATACCGAAAAGAAAAACCTCAATCCTATCGTCTCAAAATGTATTATTTTAGGAGCTAAATACAGATACATACATTGACCGTATGTTTGTGGGTAACAGAATTAAAAAATGATCAGATACATTTTTGCCCCCCCAAAAAATATTTTATGAGTTCTTTCTCAATATTTATTTGTAAATGTTTTTCATTCCAGTGAACATAAAGATGGTTTTAAAAATTGCAGTTTCCTATACATTTTCTCAATTTTTTTCCCTGATTTACCTTTTTTTTAAAAAAAAATAATATAATTAATTAGAATTCTGAGTCAACAAAATTCTAATAAAAAGCAAAACAATATGATTCATATCTGAAGATCTTGAAGAAAATTATCAAACTTCATGTTATACATATCATTAATTGTAATTCCCAAACCAATTGGGGCAGTTTCAAACAGTAATCTTCCACCACTGTGCCTCGGCCACCAAATGTTTTTTAAATTTACTAATTATACTCTGAGAAAATGAACTAAAGAACCAAATCATTCAGCAGATTTTTTTATAGAAAAAAATTATTCATTAAATTGTTATTGACCGTTCGACATCACACTGGAAGAGAGGGTTATTCATTACTTCCCAAATTTATAAGTAACAAAATTTGATTGGGTTTGTAATCCACTTGTGATAACGAATACATCTGAATATGAATTAAATTTTAATGAAGAGGAAGAACTAAATTCGCGCGCGCTCTGTATAATAATCGAGATTTCTTTTCAAAACATTCGAAAGAATCAATTAATTCATTTTGGATTAAAATTAGTAGGCAATAATCCCATAATATCCAAACAAATTTTAAAATATTGCAACAATTTTTTACATCTTATTTTCGTGAATTAGCATTTTCAACATGAACAAATATAAACATGGAAATAAGATCGAGATTTTTAAATGTAGATGACGGGATGAGAATGGCATTATCCTTTTTACGACCAAATATAAACGAAATTATCAGAAATAATCAAGCTCGGATTTCGCATTAAATGTATTCTTATAATTAATATGTAATTAATTACTCAATAATACATATTATTTTATTTAACATTGAAAATTGTTACCTTAGTCTATATTACATAGTATATTATAAATAAGTAAAATTCTTTTAAACTTTTTTAATATTTAGCGTGAGGCCAAATTTTTAAATTCTTAAAAGTGTACCGTAACAACAACAACAAAAAAAAGGGTTGAGAATCACTGGTTTATAGAATGATATAATTCGCTTTATAATGTAAAATTTTTCTTATGATCTTCGAATATTTATTTCAATATGAAAATTTTTCCCCCTTATTTCACTACAGGGGTCTTAAGACTCTCCTCCTACTTTTAAGATTAGAACTACTTTTAATTTCAATATTTAATTTATTAATTATAAATATACATTCCTTTTAATCCATACCATTATTATTTATGTTAACTATTATAAAGTCAGAATCTTCACTAGGCTTAATATTATAAGTTTCAATATGTCGATTTATAAAATAATCAAATTCCTCTTTAATTTGATTTCTACTTTAATCTTTGATAAAAATAATTTTTTACCTTTATATTTTTCTTTTATTTTAACTACACAATCAATTTATTAATTTACCTTAAATTTTTAAACTATTTTTATACTATTGATATTCAATAATCTTATATTAATATTTAATAAATTTATAATTATTGATCCATATAAACAATTAATTATAATTCTTTTATCTTCATTTTCTTTAAAAAAAAATTATTAGAATTTTAAAAATCGGTTATCAACCAGAACGATTACCAGCTTCAATTTATTTATTGATTTATACAATCTTTGCATCACTTCCCCTTTTAATTGGAATTTTAAAAATAATCCTAATATTTTAATATTAACTACTATATGTTTTCAAATTAAATTTATTATTATTTTTATCTTAGCATTTTTAGTAAAAATTCCTATATTTTTATTCCATTTATGATTACCTAAAGCACCTGTAGAAGCCCCAGTTGAAGGGTCAATAATTCTAGCAGCAGTATTATTAAAACTAGGAGGATATGGATTAATCCGATTTTTTCCTCTTATATTAATAAAAATTCACTCAATTCATTTTTGATTAATAAGAATTAGCCTTACAGGAGCTTTCTTTACAAGAATAATTTGCATTCGACAAAAAGACTTAAAATCCTTAATCGCTTACTCTTCAGTAGCCCATATAGGACTAGCATTAGCTAGTTTATTATCAATAAACTTTATAGGATTAACTGGAAGAATCTCTATAATAATTGCTCACGGAATATCTTCATCCGCATTATTTTTAATAGTAAATATAATTTATTCAATCAACCATACACGAAACATTTTATCATTTAAAGGTTTAATAAATTTATTTCCCAATTTAACATTTTGATGATTTATCTTTATTGCATCTAATATCGCAGCCCCTCCATCTATCAATTTAGCAAGAGAAATTATAATTATTATAAGATTAATAAATTTTAATTTAATTAATATTATCTCAATTATTTTAATTTCATTAATAACATCAATATTTTCTATTCTTTTATTTATTAATACAATTCATAATTCTCCAAATACAAAATTTGCTACACCTCCATCAATAAAATTATTCATTTGTTTATTTATCCATCTATGCCCTTTAATTTTATTAATTATAAAATTAGATTTTTTATTTATTAATTAAATAATTTTAATATTAGTTTATCTAAAACATTGATTTGTGAAATCAATAAAATAAATATTATTTTTATAGCAATAATAACAATAATTTTATCATTAATTCCTTTATTATTATCAATTCTTTTTTTAAAAAAACTATACATTCATTTCAATTGAAATTTCAATTATTTCATTAAAATCATCTTCTATTCCTATAAATATATTATTAGATTGAATATCCATAAGATTTCTATTTTACAGTTATACTAATTTCAAGAATAATTTTAATTTTTTGAATAGACTATATTCCATTAAAAGAGCATAAAAAAAATTCTCTTCTCCTTATATCATTTGTACTTTCTATATCATTACTAATTTTTAGAGATAACATTATCTGTATTCTTTTAGGATGAGATGGTCTTGGCTTAACCTCTTTTATATTCTAGTAATTTATTACCAAAACTTTACTTCAGCAGCATCAGGATCAATTACTATTTTTTCAAATCGATTTGGAAATATTATAATTACCCTATCAATTGCATTAATAATAAAAAATTGTAATTGAAGATTTATTTTAAACGATTAATTTCCATTAATAATTTTAATTTTCCTTTCATTAGCCGCTTGTTCTAAAAGAGCACAATTTCCTTTTTCAGCTTGACTTCCAGCAGCAATAGCTGCTCCTACTCCTATTTCAGCTTTAGTTCATTCATCTACTTTAGTAACCGCAGGAGTATTCTTATACTTCGAGTAATAAATTATTCTCATCCAACCACTATAATTTTAATTTTAATTATTTCCAGAATAACTACAATTTATGCAAGAATATCAGCCAATTGAGAAATAGATATAAAAGAAATTATTGCTTTATCTACATTAAGACAAATTGCTATAATAATATCTGCAATTGCAATCGGAATAACTTCTTTAGCATTTTTTCATTTAATTATTCACGCCTTATTCAAATCAATAATATTTTTACGTGCAGGAGTAATAATTCATACTTCTTCATATCAAGATATACGAAAAATAGGAACAATAATATTTAATTCTCTTATTATTTCTTCTTTAGGAATTGCCACGGTTGCCTTAATAGGTATTCCATTTATATCAGGATCTTTCTCCAAAGACCCTACCATTGAATCACTTCTTCTTTCTAATTCATTTTCTATACTTACAATCATAATAATTTTATCTACTGGAATAACAACCATTTATTCTCTACTCGACTAATTTTTTTTCATTTAAATTTTATATTAAATCCAAACCAGATATTAATATTCATCCTAGAAATTTTATAGAAATTCCAATTTTGTGTATAACGCCTTTTTCAATTATAATAGGTACATTAATATCTTGAATTATATCACCAGAACAAATTATTATTATTCCAAATTTTATAAAAATTTTTTATTATTATTACAATTACTTTAGGAATATTAATTAGATTATCGTTATCTTTTATTTCAAAAAAATATTTTACTTTAGGACAACCAGCAATTTCACTATGATTTAACCATTTTATTTCAACTATTCCAACAATTTCAGCTTCCAACTCAATAAATCATTTCCTAAAAAATGATAAAAAAACTGACAAGAATCATATGGACCAACTTTACTTTTCCATTATATATCAAAAATATCTATTATTCCTGATAAAATTACATCACAAATAATATTTATTATTATATTATTAACTTTATCACCCATTTTAATATTTTTATTATAATCTTTATATAGCTTATAATAGAGAACTTTACTGAAGATAAAGAAGACTAAATATTTTCATCATGAAATAATGACGTGAATTTCACTATATGATTTCATCATTTAAGTCGAAATCAAGCCGCTCTAAAGCACTTAACTTATTAGTAGCTTTTAGCTATCAGAAAGTTAGAAGCTCCCTATAATCTATTCAAGTGTGAATATTTCATAATAATTTATTGCAAATCAATTTTTAACTTCCTTTTATTCTTCTATTCAGTAACAATGAATTTGCTAGTAAGCTTCATAATCTATTTGGCAGATTAGTGCACTAAGTTTAAGCCTTAGAAATAAAATTATATTCATTCTAAAGAACCATAATAATATTCATAAATTAAACCACTTACTAAAACAAAAACAAATAAATAAAATATTAATATTCTTATTAACTCCTCTAAAAAAGGAATTGGAAGTATCAATACAATTTCAACATCAAAAATTAAAAATAAAATAGAAATTTAAAAAATTCGATACGAAAATATTATTTGAGCACCAGAATTAATAATAAATCCACACTCATAAGAAGATGAGTTTTCAAAATCTACTATTTTTTATAAGAAATTAATATAAATAATAATATTATCAAAATTACCAATAAAAATACTATTACTAAAATAAAAAAAAATTTCTCTATTTAATTGGAAATTAAATGTACTAAATATACTAATAAATTTAATCTAAGTTCCCCATCAATATACTACAGCAAATAAAAATAATCAAACCACATCTACAAAATGCCAATATCAAGCTGCACATTCAAACCCAAACTGATGTATATTCCTAAAATGAGAATTTAATACCCGAATTCATATAATTATTAAAAATAACCTTCCTACAATTACATGAAAACCAGTTGCTATAAAAAATACAGACCCAAATACTAAATCTCCAATTCTAAATTCAGCTATATAATATTCAAATCCTTGTAATCTTAAAAAATAAATTCCCATTATTCAAGTAATTATTAAAGAATTCTTAGCTTCCCCCCAATTTTCATTCAATATAGCTTGATGACATCAAGTTACAGAAATCCCTGAAGCTAATAAAATCACTGTATTCAATAAAGGAACCTGAAAAGGTCTAAAAGCCTTAATCCCTATAGGAGGTCACTCAACTCCTAATTCAATAGCAGGATTTAATCTAGAATGAAAAAAAGCCCCAAAAAAAGAAATAAAAAAATACTTCTCTTACAATAAATAAAACTATTCCTAATATTAATCCCCTCAATACATATCTCGAATGATAACCCTGAAAAGTTCTTTCACGAATTACATCACGTCATCACCCAAAAGAGATTAATATAACACAAAAAAAGAAACTAATAATAAATTATATATATAATTTATAAATATAACTATTTTAATCACACACACACACACACACACACATTCCAATAACCCTTCTTATTACTCCAAAACCTATCAATAAAGGTCAAGGAGAAACAGTTACAATATGATAAGGATGAAAAATCTTTTCCAAAAATTAATAATATTCTAATACATATAATAAAACCAAAATTCTAAATACAAATCCCTGAATAACTGAAACACCAAATTCTAAAATTAATAAAATCCTTTGCAAAAAAAAAATTAACTACCAAAACCAAATAATCATATTAAACTAATTCTAGCTAGTAACCTAATAATTAAAGGACCTGCTATTATATTTGCAGCAAGACGAATAGATAAAGTAAAAGGACGTATTAAATGTCTAATACTTTCAATTAATACTATAATAGGAGATAAGTATAAAGGCCTTCCTTCCGGAACTAAATTAGCAGCACTTATTTTAAAAATTTTCAACCACCCTATTAAAAAAAAGAAAATCATATTACTAATCCTAGTCTTATTAAAGGATGAGCAGTTCTAGTAAATACAAAAGGAAATAAACCCATTACATTTTAACAATTAAATAAAAAAAAGTTCCCAAACATAAATATACAACCCCTAAACTTTTGAGATCCAGCTACTTCCCTAAAAATTCTATTAATTTGATAAAAAAAAACTTCTCCACTATTATTTGTACTCCACTTCGCATATAATAATATCCTATTGGATAAAAAAAAATAAATAAATTCAAAGATAAACCAAAATAAGAAAAAGGATCAAATACAGAAAATAAATTTATCAAGGTCATTTATTAAAATTATTATTAAATTCATTTCCCAAATAATTTCTTTTAAATTCCTTCTTCATCCTAAAAACTCAACAAATCCTAGTTAAAATAATCAAAAATATAAAAATAGATATTATTCAATTTAATGGTATTAATTGAGGAATATTTCATCTTTAATTTGACAAATTAATATTTTATTAAACTATATTTCTCATAATTAATTTAAGAGATTAATACCTTAATTCGGCCACTAAATTTATGTATTTAATTCAATCTTGTAAAAATTCCATTCGAGGAATAACAGAAATCATAATAGGTTTAAATCCATGTGTGTGTGATTTGCTCCACAAATCTCAGAACATTGCCCTACAAATATTCCAATTCGATTAAATAAAAAAGACAATTGATTTAAACGTCCCGAAATTGCATCTACTTTTACTCCTAAAGAAGGAATTGTTCAAGAATGAGTTACATCTGATCTTGAAACATTCATTCGAATGTCTGTATTATATGGAATTACTAAATAACTATCTACATTTAATAAACGAAATAAAATTCTATTATTAGAAGATATATAAGAGTCTCATAACTAGAAACTCCTAAATCTCTATATTCATAAGATCAATACCACTGATGACCTATAACTTTAATTGATAATTCTGTGTGGCTTTTCAAATTCTTCTATTAAATATAATAAACGAATCGAAGGAAAAGCAATAAATAATAAAAAAATAGCAAGAAGAACTGAGCAAATTCTTTCTATTTCTTGTCCTTCAAATAATCCTAAATTATAAAATCTATTAATACAAGACCTAAGCAAAATATATCCTACTAAAACTATAATTATAATTATCATAGCATGATCATGAAAAAAAAATTAATTGTTCTATTACAGCAGATGATCTATTCTGAAAATATAATGAACCTCAAGTTCGCAAAAATTATTCAGTTAATATATTTAATTGATCCAATGGAGGAACATTATTAATTCATTCCAAAGATGAGAAGAAACATAATAAATTCTATTATTAGATATTTTTAAAATTAATCTTTCCCAAACTAAAAAAATAAAAAACATTACTCCTAATAATGATAATAACGATCCTAAAGATGAAATTATATTTCAAAATATAAATGAATCAGGATAATCTGAATATCGACGTGGTATACTGTAGGAGTGGAAAGGTCCATTAACACCTGCTAAAGGGGATGGGTAGTTCTCCTCCCCCTTGTAATGTGGAATGTGAAGTTTCACCATTCGGTCTTTGGGTACGACGGAGTGAAGTCATGTCCGAGTGGTGCTAACTGTATAATAACTGTTTTCTTTAAATGCTTTTTTTAAATAAACCTTAATAATTAAAATTTAGACGACATGTTCTTAATTTGTTTCCGTGCCCATTGATTAGAATCAAACTTTAGTGGCGCAGCCGATAGTGATCAAGCCTTAGTGGCAAACCCCACAGGAAGAACGTTAGAGCCAGAAATTTCGAGTTTTCTGGATTCCCGCGTGGAAATGAATCAGTTAAGAGTTTTTGCTAGCAACTCCCTGTAATGTAAGACGAGAGAAATTTATAAAATTATACTGTTTAATATCCATTTATTAAGAGAGAATTTTGATTTTATTTTTTGTATACGTCAGTGTACGTTTTTTTTTTTTTTTTTGCTCTGCATATCCATGCAGTTGTAACTTGTTGAACGCCAGTTCAATTTTGAATTATTATATACATCAGTATATATTTTATTATTCTTGTTCCATATCAATGGAAAGTAAGTTTTAGAACATCTGTTCTAAAAATTAAGAAGCTTCAAAATCATTAATTGTCTCAGTATATTATTTTATTGCATATTCATGCAGTTATAAAATTTTGAACGCCAGTTCAAATTTCAGTTATTATATATCAGTATATTTTTTTATTATTTCTTGTTCCATATCAATGGAAAGTAAGTTTTAGAACATCAGTTCTATAAATTAAGGAAAGCTTCAAAATCATTAATTCTCTCAGTATATTTTATTGCATATCCATGCAGTTATGAAATTTTGAACGCCAGTTCAAATTAAAATTATTATACATCAGTGTATCATTTATTATTTTTGCTAGTAAGGGTTAGAACATCAGTTCTAAATTCAGTTATTCCTGCATTCAGAATATTTATGTTACACTCGGACAGATATAGTTCGAACATCAGTTCGCAATTTATATGCGTATTTAACATTTTTTTAATACATTTTATATAAGATTGTTGCTGATAAGTAACTACCCGAATTACTTATTGTATTTTATGAGAGTTTTGGAAAACTCATTAAGCTGTATATTCCAAGTTGTTTAATACGTATAATTGGTTAATTGTATTCGTATTTTGATGCATTAAGCAATGTAAATCGGTAAAATATACGAGTTATTTGAAACAGTTTGTGTAATTGAAAATTAATATAGAAAGATTGTATGTTTTTTTCATGATATTGTATTTATTTATTTTTGTAATGCACAATAATAAGTTCACGTCAGCGAATAGCAATTGAGTTTATTGAAAAATTAATGCTAAAGAATAATACTTATTTCATGTCAATGAAATTATTTTGTGCTTATGTACGCATAGTATTTTTCGATTAATGTGAAAAAAAATATCAGTTTAAATTGGAGATAAAACTACCGAAATATTTTGTAGGGTTCCATTATTCCAGCCAGGAATAGATTAAGTTGTGCTTATCGGTAATATTTTAAGTGATTATTGTGTATCAGTAATATTTTAAGTGATTATTTTATTAGTTATTTAAGTACACTTGGTATATTACGAAATATATAATACATTATTCTGGAATTCCTCTGAATTCATTGAGCGTTGTGTTAGTGTAGCGGATGCTTATTGTAAACAAAGATATATTTGCGGTGTTTAATTTTTGGCATTCCCTTTCGGGTGTTATTTTCATTTGATTATTTGTTTAGTTGCGGTACATTGGAAAAAGAAAAAATTCAAATGGCATTTTTGGAGAAAGCTAAAAAGCAGGATTTAGTTTTGTTGGCTGAGGAGTTAGGTCAGAAGGTATTAGATAAAATGACGATTATAGATTTAAAGAATATCATAATCGGTAGCAATGATTACGAAGAGGAGTTCGTTAGAGCTCAGTTATCCGTTATTTCTCAGAGGAACGCGCTGAAAGGGAAACAGAGGAAAAAATCGCCAGGCAGCACGCAATCCAGCAGCTGCGCTGGGAATCAGAATTGAATGAACTGCGGTTACAGATCGAAAGTATTCGGTCGAATGTTAAGCGGACGAGTTGTGCAGAAGATCGTAAGAAGACATCTCAAAATTACCGAATTAGTATCGGGAGGGCCGGGGAACATATAAGGGAAACATCTCCTGCTGTGTTGATGGCTGAAGCTACGATACCAGTAACTACTCCTATCAAAGAAGAAAATGGAATGGACGATTTAAGGGTTGTTTACGTCAAGGGTGAGCAAGAAATGGTGAATGCTGTCATGGACACAGGTGCCCAGATGCCCGTGGTAAGACCAGATGTTGTCGAAGGACAAAGCATTGATAATAGAGGGTCAATTCAAATAACGTCTGCATTTGGGGAGCATGAAATGGGTGAAGTAAAAGATTCCAACATGGAATTGAATGACCTTAGGCACGGTGTTGTGCCTGTCTCTAAAAATTTGGTTAACGACATGTTAATCTGTTCCTCTGATTATGAAGTATTAATAGAAAACTCTCGCAAATGATTCGCAATCCTGCGAAACTTCGAGAACCTTTAAAGGAAGAAGGAATTATTAGTTCAACAGATTCAAAATCAGTTTGCAGCCAAGAAATGATCCCCAATCTACGTCCTGAGACTCACACACAGTCTTTATTGAATGTTCCAAGCGGAGATTTGGTTGCAGTAAAAATTAATGCATCGAATGTCCAAACAAATGGACAAGGTATAAAAGAAAGCAAGAGAGAGGTTGCCTTTACTTGTGTACTTAAAAATAGAATCTTGTATAGCAATAGGCGGGGTCAGCCCCGTAAGGAATGTATTTCCGAATTTATTGACTCAATCCTGGTGCAATGTTGTCGTGATCTCATAACAGGTATTGTTAAATTGGAGTTGAAAGCAGGATTGGAAGTATTTAAGGTTCGCATGGATATTTTATGGACAATAACATGCATTGGTTGCTTTTTGTCGCTTTTGGGATTGAAAAGAATTTTGCTTGCTTTCATTCTACTTAGAAATTGGAAGAAAAAGAAAAAGAGAATTTTTTTAAATGGTTAAACCTAGTACAATATAGAAATTAACGTTTGGCTGGAGGTTTAAGCATGTAAAAGTAATGAATTATCCAGGTTGCCTGCTCTTGTTAAATAGATAAGATTTATGCCGATGATTATATATATATACTTCACGTTTTTCAGTACCATAATTTCTGAAAACTGCTAAAGATTAAAACTTTGGCTTCTAAATATGCTTTGCTAGTACATGTTGTATAATTATTTTAGATTTTGTGCTATATTTTTAGTAACTTGACTTTTATATTTTAATATTTTTTGAGTATTATTTGTGGTTGTATCTTGTATGGATATTAATTTTTCTAGCATATTAATGTAATTTTCAAAACTATGTGGGAATTGTATTAGCAAAAGCTCTTTTTACGTGATACCTGGAACACAAAATTTCTCTCGTTATCTCGTTCCTTGCCATGTATGTATGCATGTGTTTTTTGTTTTGTTTTTTTATAGTTTCTTTTCAGCTGCATCGTCCTGGAATGACGGATGAGCTTTTTAAGGGGGAGGTGTAGGAGTGGAAAGGTCTATTAACACCTGCTAAAGGGGATGGGTAGTTCCCCTCCCCCTTGGAATGTGGAATGTGAAGTTTCACCATTCGGTCTTTGGGTACGACGGAGTGAAGTCATGTCCGAGTGGTGCTAACTGTATAATAACTGTTTTCTTTAAATGTTTTTTTAAATAAACCTTAATAATTAAAATTTAGACGCCATGTTCTTAATTTGTTTCCGTGCCCATTGATTAGAATCAAACTTTAGTTATACCATTTAAGCCTAAAAAATGTTGAGGAAAAAAAGTTATATTTACCCCAACAAATATAATATAAAATTGAAGCTTTCTTTTTTTTGATTAAAAATTACTCCAAAAGATAAAAGAAACCAATAAGTAATTCCCCCTAAAATAGCAAATACAGCTCCTATTCTCAATACATAATGAAAATGAGCTACTACATAATAAGTATCATGTAAAATAATATCTAATGAAGAGTTAGATAACACTACTCCAGTAATACCTCCTAATGTAAATAAAAAAACAAATCCTATACATCATAATAAAGGTGTTTCTAATTTAAAATAAGAACCACGAAGAGTTGCTATTCAACTAAAAACTTTAATACTAGTAGGAACTGCAATAATTATAGTTGCAGCAGTAAAATATGAACGAGTATCTACATCTATTCCTACAGAAAATATATGATGAGCCCATACAACAAACCCTATTCCTCCAATTCCCACTATTGCATAAATTATTCCTAAATTCCCAAATGGTTCACGCTTTCCAACTGAAGCACTAATAATATGAGATACAATTCCAAATCCAGGAGGAATTAAAAGATAAACTTCAGGATGCCCCCAAAACCAAAATAAATGTTGAAATAAAATAGGATCTCCTCCTCCAGAAGGATCAAAAAATGAAGTATTAAAATTACGATCAGTTAATAACATAGTAATTGCACCTGCTAATACAGGTAAAGATAATAATAATAAAATAGCAGTAATCAAAACAGACCAAGCAAATAAAGGAACTTTTTCTATAGTTATTCCATATGATCGTATATTTATAATTGTAGAAATAAAATTAATAGCTCCTATAATTGAAGATGCACCCGCTAAATGTAAAGAAAAAATAGCAAAATCTACAGACCTTCCAGCATGCCCCTCTAATGATTCTAAAGGAGGATAAGCAGTTCACCCTGCCCCCACACCTATTTCTACTATTGAAGAAATTAATAGTAAAAACAATGAAGGAGGTAATAATCAAAATCTTAAATTATTTATCCGAGGAAATGCCATATCTGGAGCCCCTAATATTAAAGCAACTAATCAATTTCCAAATACACCAATCAGAATTTGTATTACTATAAAAAAAATTCTAACAAAAGTATGAGCCGTAACAATTACATTATATAATTGATCATCCCCTACAAATCTTCCTTGTTGTCCAAGTTCAGTTCGAATGAATACTCCTATTGCAGTCCCTAATATAGCCACTCAAGCCCCAAAAATTAAATATAATGTTCCAATATCCTTATGATTTGTTGAATATAATCATCGCAGTAAATTAGTTTAATAAAACATTAAATTGCACATTTAAAATTAATTTAGAAATCATTTTGATGGTGAACTGTAAATTCACATTAGATATTAGCACTTTTAGCCTTGAAAACTAACAGAATCTTTATCTTAATATTCTATATTAAGACTAATATAGGACCTAATAATATTCCTATTATAAAAAATATACTTCCATTAATTCTTATATTTGACTTTATAAATTTATTTAATCTTTTTTCTATTATTACATCCACTAATAATCTAAAAACAACCCGTAAATATACATAAAATATTAAAACAGACATTACTACTATAATAATTAATATAATTTTTTCTCACTATTATTAAATTTAAAAATACTCATCATTTTAAAAAAATCCTAAGAAAGGAGGTATACCTCCTATTCTTAACATTCTTATTATAAAAATTCATTTATTTCTTCTTATTTTTAATACCTCTAACCTTATTACTTATGAATTTAATATTATTATTACAACCCTTAATAATATAATTCCATATATAATTAAATATATTATTCATATATTATAATCATAAAAATTAATTAATAATATTCATCCAATATGATGAATAGAAGTGTAAGCTATTAAACTTTTCATTCCTTTTTGATTCAAAGAACCTAATGCCCCAATAATTATTCTTACTATTGATAAAAATCACAATATTGTTCTTACTAATATTGAAATAATTAATAAAGGCAAAAACTTTTGAAAAGTTATTAACATAAAACAAGAACATCATCTAGTCCCTGAACATGTAGAAGGAAATAAAAAAAAAGGACCAGCTCCTATTTTATATCTCAAAATCAATACTCTAAAATAATTAAAATAATTCAATTTTATGTAAAATATTATTATTAATATAGCAGAACCTAAACTCTGAACAAAAAATATTTTATACATGATTCTACTTTAAATATTCTATAATTAAAAAGTAAAGAAATCAAACTAATTACATTAATTTCTAATCCTATTCAAATTATAAATCAATCATTACATCCAATAATAATTATAAACCTTCTAATATACATAAATGTAAAAAATATTACAGCTTGAGAAAAAATATTTTCATTTATGAGGTATGAATCCATTAGCTTTATTAGCTGACTATAATTTTTACATTTATAATACATAAATTATTTAATATCTCATATAATTTAAAAACAAATTAATATTCTTAAAATGAGATAAGACATTTATTGATATTTTAAATAAAATTAAATCTTAAAATATCATTTAAAGTAGATTAACACTTTGTAAGGACAATTAACCTCTTAAGGCTACAGTGGACAGTAAAAAAAATTTTTAAAAATTTTAACAAACATGCTCCAAAGTTTGACTGCCTATATGTAAGTTATACCTAAAACCACATAAAAAAAATTTGGTGATAAGAAAATGAGTAGTTTTTAAGAAATTTTAAAAATACTTTAACGAAAATTTAAAATTTTAAAACGTTCCATGTGTTTTGATATCTTTTTTAAGTTTCATATTTTCACCTGATTTAACTACTTTAAGCAATTCTTTATAAATTTATGCATGCAATGTGATATTTTATATGCTAATTTACAAAATATGGGTAAAAGCAACTTTTTACATAAAAATTTTAAGATATTTAATGACTTTTCATACAAAAAAAACTTTAATTTCTTCTTTCACTCTATTACTATTACTACAATGCATCCAAGAATTTAACTAAACATTAGAATACTGTTGGAAAGTTTTCTTATAATTCGACAAAAACTGCAACGTATGGAACATTTAAAATTTTGGTTTCGAGGCAAATTTTTGATTCTGAGAAAAACAGCATTTTTTATTTTAAAGGAAATTAACTTAGTTATCTTTAAAAAAAAAACTAAAGATATAAATACAAATTTGAAATTGAAAAAAACTAATATCATATAAATATAAGATAAATACAGAATATATATATATATATAAATATATATATATATGTAGGATTTTCCGTTTGAATTGTTTTGTAAAAGGTTGAGTCATATCCTTTTCAGAGGACTATTAATGTCAATTTTGTTTATTATCGCATTCCGAAGCAGCGCCGGCTCGGATGATTTTTCGGCAGAGGCCTACTAACCCCCGCCGGTTCAACACGTCACGTTTTTTGCGCATTTCGTACCCAGCGCATTTTCAGTCCAAGTATGAGAAGTGTAATTAATTTCCCCGTCTTCTAAAGGTATAACTCAACTTTCAATTAATATAATTTCTGCATGTCTCTTTCCCTTTGTAAATATTCCCCTTTCAAATTTTCCCCTTTAACTTGAAATAAATTCTTTTTCACTTAAATGAAGTATCTGCGTTTAACTGACTTTGATTCCATTAACTCATCCCTAACCCTTTAATACTTACCCCTAGACAACCACCTCGCCAATTTAAAAACCCCACTTCTGAAGAGTCTGATTTTTATTTGAAGATTTTAGTCGGACTCCCACAGAAATAATTGGGAGATCGTCCGGGATTTGATTTCAAATATCTTCTCTAAACAATTAGTTTAATGAACTTCTAACCTTCTTCTTTAAAAAAAATTGACTTAACGCCTAAATTACAAACGGACTGAGTCAAAAATGCGCGCGGATTGCCTCTCAATACTAACATCGGTACTAACACTCTTAGGTGAATAAAATTAAGCGACTCCCGGAGTCAAGAGCTTCAACTTCGCCAACGCCGCGCGTTATTTCTGCTGTGTACAACTCCATTTCAAGTCCAGTAAACACATCAAGGAGCCTTTGAAGTTTATTTTGAAGCTAGTTGTCACACATCGTCCAGTGAATCAGGTACTGTGTTTTTTCGTTGTCCTTTAGAAGAGAGAGAGAGAAAAAAAGAGAATCTTCAGGAAAGAATTATTTTTCAGAGCCATCGTCATGTTGTTTATGATAAATTATTTTTAAATATCATGTGTTTTTTGAAATACTATTTTTCTATTTGTGTATTGAAATCGTATCAATTAAAATTTTCTACAAGTATATCTTTTAAAATATTAAGGAAGTCGTACGTAATATTCAAGTTTTTCATTTGTATCTTTATTTGTATTAATAACGAATTGAATTGCATTTCATGTGTGCACGAAAAGCTTTCGTTTCCTTTGGTTGCGTCATTGATCTTGAACGGCGTCAACTAGCAAAAATTTCGATGCAATCGCAATTTTGATGACTCATATAGTTTAACATTTCTTTCTCCCGCAGCTGTTGGATAATTAATCATTGTCATGAGTAATTGAGAAATGTATTTTGAAAGAATTATGTTGTTAGAATTTATTGATTAAAGATTCTACATGATCTAATTTTTAATGGTGTATTTTAACATTCAATATATAAATATTTTGAGTTCATTTTTGACAGAATTATTATGCTTTCTATTGAAACGTGTGTTTATTCTTAGAATTTGCTGATGAGATCCTAAAAGATTTTATTTTTATTGGTGTAATAAAAAAATATATGAGATATTTCTTAGTGACTAACTTCTAATTGTTTGCTTTTTTAATAAAGAACTTTAAATTATTAAATTCTTTTTCATATCACAATAAATTTAATCACAGTTTTAAAACAAGATTTATATTAATTTATTTTTTCTTTCAAATTCTTTTTGCATTTATTATAACGAAATGAGATAACTGGTATATTAAATGGTTTTAAAAAATGTTTTGTTTTTAGTTGAAATTAATAATTTGACTATTTCAAATTAAGCATTACGCATTTTAGCTCGCAATGTTGTTTTCACACGTTACTGGTTTAAAATATTTCTAAATGAATAAAATTTGATTGTTTCAACGTATATTTAGTGTATTTTGATGCAATGTCATTTTAACTTGAGAATTTTTGTAAATGAAACGAGATTTGCCTATAGCAACATCATTTTTTTTGCTTGAACGCGTGACAATTTTGTTTAATTCTTTGGTTACTATCTAAAATTAAATTTAAATTTTAAAATGGCGTATCATGGCAAAGGTCGACGCGAAGATTTATTTGTCTTAGCCACGGAATTAAATTCAGAATGCGATAAATCTATGACCATCACCACATTCAAAAATCTAATTATTGATAGTGAAAATTATGACGAAGAACTGACCAAAAACATACATTCAACGATTGTTGAAGATCGCAAAGCCAGGGAGAAAGAAAAATTACGCATTGAAGAGCAAAAAGAAAAATTACGCATTGAAGAACGAGAAGAAAATGTACGCATTGAAGAGCAGAAAGAAAAATGTACGCATTGAAGAGCAGAAAGAAAAATTACGCATTGAAGAATGAGAAGAAAAATTACGCATCGAACAATTGAGGTTAGATGAACAAAAACGCAAAGATGAATTTGAGTTGGAAAAGTTAAGGATCTAAACGCAATCCAAGTTAGGCGCTGATACATCCAACGAAAGTCATACTAAATTTCTCGTCAAAGAAGTTTCAAAGTTTATACACCGTTTTGATTTGAAAGAAGACATCAGTCTTTATCTAAAATTATTTGAACGTCAAGCGCAGAGATTAAATATTCATCAAGAAAACTGGGTTTCTCATCTGTTAGGCTTATTACCGATGGAAGTATCTCACATCATAGAGAGAGAGCCTGACGATAAAGCCAACTCTTACGAGCACGTTAAAGATTTACTGCTGAAACGTTCTAAACTAACTCCAGAAAAGTTTCGACAACTATTTGTCACTCTCCAAAAAGCACCTCAAAGAACATGGATTGATTTTTACCATGAGTTAAACACTTACTTCAACGGATGGATAGATGGTTTGAAGATACTTTCGATAAATTATCAGATCTAATCATAACAGATCAACTAAAACGAAAAACGCCTTTTAAATTTAAGGAATATTATCTTGATGAATGGGCAAATATGAACTCCCCTGTTCAATTAGCAGAAAAACTAGAAGAATTCAAAGACTTTAAGAGGATTCTGAAACAAAACTCTAGCAGTCCATTTGTGAAGAAACAAGAATTCAAATCCACAGAAAAGGATCGCAGATATGAAGCATCGGGAAAATTCGAGTATAACAGGAAAGATAAGAAGTTTCCAGCGTCAACAAATTACAACAATCATTACGAAGCCCCTGTTACCAAGTACAATACTGTTCAAAGATATCAAGGCAGCGCGCAGAAAGGATATTACAACAAAAATTACGAGAAACACTCAAATCACAATGCTTCCAAGCATGCTCAAACGAACAATTCAAAATCACAGAAATTCAAAGAACCTCCGAAAGAAACTTGCACACTCATCGTTAAGGAAGGTTTACGAACTAAAAAGATATCTTTTGGAAAGGTGAAAATCACGGCGCTCATAGACAGTGGTAGTACCGTAAGTTTGCTACGAGAAAACACGAGCAGATGAATAATGGATCCAACAAAATTATCGAAGATCAAGATGCTTCCCACAGGTATTGGTGAAGCACAAGTTACAACTGCCAGTTCTTTTGAACATGAGTTCGAAATAGATAATTAAAATTACTCGTTAACTTGGCATGTTGTACCGGCTGATATATTAAAATTTGAAGCAGTTATTGGATCAGATCTTTTGGAACACAAGCGTCGATAAATTTCACTAAAGAAGGAGTTAAATTCAACAAATATGAGAATCATGCACAGCTTATGCAAATATCTGCTGAAAATCTTCAAGAAGAACTAGACCTGCGTCATGTTGAAAATCGTCATATCAAGAAGGAACTTGAAAAGTTAATTCAAGACTACGAGCCAGAAAAAATAGCATCTACCGACGTCACAATGAGAATTATTCTAAAAGACGAAGAACCAAGTCTGTCAACCCCCTCGTCGACTAGCTTTCACAGAAAGACAAGAAGTAAACAAACAGATAGAAGAATGGCTCAACGAAGGCATTATACGTCCGAGTTCTTCGGAATATGCAAGTTCAATCATAATGGTAAAAATGAAAGACGGATCTTCGAGAATGTGCATTGACTACAGAAAATTGAATCAGAAGCTTGTGAAAGATAAATTTCCGTTACCTCTCATCGAAGATGTTTTGGACACTTAGCAAGAAGCAAAGGTATATTCTACATTAGATTTGCGCAATGGTTTCTTTCACGTCGATGTTGACGAAGATAGCAGAAAGTATGCATCCTTTATCGTCCCAGACGGACAATTTGAATTCAACAAAGTTCCTTTTGGACTAAGCACAAGTCCAGGAGTTTTCCAACGCTACGTATCAAGTATATTTAGAGATCTTACTCGGAAAGGAATTGTAATCAGTTATTTAGATGATCTCGTTATTCCAGCGAAAAACGAACAGGAAGGTCTAAAAAAATAAGAGAAAATCTCTTTGTTTTGGTGGCTCAACAAAAAGAAGCATTTGAAAAAATAGAACAAAATCATGTCCGAAGGCCCAATCTTGCACGTTTACAAGTATGGAAGAAAAACAGAACTGCATACAGACGCTTGTAAACAAGGGTACGGCGCAATTTTGTTATAAGAAGCCGAAGATGGAAAGTTACACCCCGTTTACTACATGTCGAAGAAGACAAATACAGCAGAAGAAAAGTATGACAGCTACGAACTAGAGGTACTAGCAATTATCAACACATTAAAGAAGTTTCGTGTTTATCTTTTAGGACAACACTTTAAAATAGTAACTGACTGTTCAGCATTTCAGAAGACTACGCAAAAAAAGGAGCTAATTACTCGCATAGCCAGATGGGCGCTTCAATTAGAAGAATTCGATTATGAAATAGAGCACAGAGCTGGAAGTCGTATGAAGCATGTTGATGCTCTTAGCCTATATCCCGTAATGATAGTATGCAATGATACATTAACTTCAAAGCTTAAAAAAGCACAAGAGGAAGATGACAACATCCAAACATTGAAATCGCTTCTAGAGAAGCAAGTATCCGAGGAATTTTTTGAGCGAAACGGTATGCACTACAAATACTTAAATGGTCGACAATTAATCGTAACCTTTAAAGCAATGGAAGCTTAACTAATTAAATTGATTCACGAAAATGGTCATTTCTCAGTAGGAAAAACAGAAGAAATTGTGAAACAGGAATTTTTTATCCCACATTTAACCAACTTTTGCATTCCATGTATCTTAGCTAATAAGAAAACTGGCAAAAAGGAAGGGGTTTTGAATCCTATTTCTAAGGAAAGCATTCCTCTAAGTACGTACCATGTTGACTTCATTGGTCCTTTACCCTCCACAAATATAAGTTATCAACACATTTTCACCGTAGTAGACGCATTTACCAAATTTACTTGGCTATATCCCGTCAAAACTGTGTCTGCTGAAAGTGCCCTGGAAAAACTAAAACAACAGCAGAAAACCTTTGGTAATCCCATCGGAATTATCTCTGATAGAGGTTCAGCGTTCACTTCAAAATTATTCAACGACTTCTGTGATGAAGAGAACATTCAACATCTACAAAGAGCGACAGATGTTCCTCGAGGAAATGGACAAGTCGAACGAATTCATCGAACTTTGATTCCAGTTCTCACCAAGCTATCATTAGACGACTCAACGAAATGATACAAATACGTCGACAGATTACAGAGAATACTAAACAGCACTATATGTCACAGTACAAAATGGACACCATTCGAACTATTAGTGGGAACCAAAATGCGTAACAAGGAAGACATCCTAATCAAAGACCTACTGCTGGAAGAAATGGCTATAGCATTGCTAGAACAAAGCGAATTTTTAAGAAACGATGCAAAAAAGAACATCGAAAACCTACAATCTGAGAATACCAAGACGTATAACAGAAGAAGAAAGAAATCTTCGTTATACAAAGAAGGTGATTTAGTAGCCATCCAAAGGACCCAATTTGGAGCTGGACTGAAATTGAGACCAAAGTTCTTAGGCCCTTACAAAGTAACGAAAGTGAATTCTAAGGATAGGTATGAAGTGGAGAAGGTTGGTCAGCACGAAGGACCGAACTCAACCACCACCTCAGATGAGGCCGCGGTAGCCGAGTGGTATAGGTATCGGATCGTGGCTTGCCTGGTCACGAGTTCGATCCCAGTACTACTAAAGACCCGCCGTGTAGGGCAGCGATGCACGTTAAATCTGTCGAGAGCTGAAACGTCCTCCCGTTGGTGTGGTGTGGTAGTTAGGAGAGGGGAGTGCCAGCTCAGGTGTCGTCCACGTCACTTGACCATGGTTCAAAATTACGTGGTCCGTCGCCAAAAGCCCTCGTGTAGCTGAACAGTGCGACGTTAATATTAAATCAATCAATCAACCACCTCAGATGATTTGATGAAACATCTTTATGCTTAATTGAATTTTTTTATATTACTTATTATTTTTAATTTTTCTCATACTATATCCCTCTTGAGAAATTAATGGATGTTCTATGGTAACACTCATTTCCATTCATCATTTTATATTCACTTGTAACATTTATTATATTTTCGTATTATTCTTTATCTTTCGATTGATATGAAGGATTCCTTTTCTCATGGTTTAGTTAATTGTAGATCACATCACAATATAGAATATTTTGTTTTTATATGCTTTATTTTAGGTCCGGAATAGTGAATATTAGGTATACATCTTTTCATCCGTAACATTTTATTTTATTATCTTTGAGAACCGTATTATTTGTCTTTATTGCATTCAATTCCAATAATCAACAAATTTATAGTTGTAACTAAAAATTGTTTGTATTTAGAGTACTTTAGCTGTCAACATTTTGTTAGAGCTGAGAGACCAGCTCTGCCAGGTGAGGGTGATTTTGTAGGATGTTCCGTTTGAATTGTTTTGTAAAAGGTTGAATCATATCCTTTTCAGAGGACTATTAATGTCAATTTGGTTTATTACCGCATTCCGAAGCAGAGCCGTCTGGTGAGCTTTCGTAGATCCGGCTCGAATGATTTTTCAGCAGAGGCCTACTAACCCCCGCCCGTTCAACACGTCACGGTTTTTGCGCATTTTGCGCCCAGCGCGGTTTCAGTTCAAAAGTATGAGAAGTTTTATTAACTTCCCCGTCTTCTAAAGGTATAACTCAACTTTCAATTGATCTAATTTCTGCATGTCTCTTTCCCTTTGTAAATATTCCCCTTGTAAATTTTCCCCTTTAACTTGAAAAAAATTTCTTTACTTAAATAAAGTATCTGCGTTTAAATGACTTTGATTCCATTAATTCATCTCTCACCCTTTAATACTTACCCCTAGACAACCACCTCGCCAATTTAAAATACCGACTTCTGAAGAGTCTGATTTTTATTTGAAGATTTTAGTCGGACTTTTTATATATATATATATACAAGATTCTTCAATATTTATTGTAACAATCACATTGACACGTGGTACATACAGTGATAAAATTGTAGTAAGCTAGAACTTTCTAATAATATCTAAAGTAGCAGAGTGTATTTCATTATTGTTTCATCTCAACCAGATATTATCCTAATATATATTGTAAACGTGAAAGTTTGCGAGAATGTTTGGGAGTCTTTCACGCAAAAACAACTGAATGGATTTTAATGAAACTTTACACAAGTATAGCTTATGCATTAGAATAACACTTAGGCTATATTTTTTAGATATTGTGTGAAGTGTCCAAAATATAACAATAATTGTCAAGTAAGTAGGAAAAAATTCTGCCATCAGCGAAAAAGCCCGTGACAGCAAATATCTATCTTTTATGTGTGAAAGTAACCTTTGCATTTTGTTTTGTCTACGTCAGGCGACAGGAACTGCTAAAGTTTGAACAGGCAGAGTGTGAGGCTAATTACAATTTTAACATAAAAAATACAACAAAAAGTAATTTTAACGTATTACACTTACAGATATAAATTATTTATACTATTTTAATCAAAAAAATAACATTGTTTATTTGCTTATGATTTTAGAAAAGTTCGAGAATGTTACGTTCGCCAATTTTTAAATCTTAATATTTGAGGACTGCGCAATATTAAAGTAAAAATTCGCTGAAATTCTAAAGACAAAACACACAACACACCCAGACAATTATTCTATAAAAATCTTCGCAAAACCGAATACATCTCGAATCAGTCAACCTGAAAAAGAATGTATTTTGAACCAAGATTGATTTACGCCGTTTTTCAGAAAAAGCTTTTCACTGTTTTTTAAAGCGTGCTATATAGTTTTCAGTTAAAGTAATTTAAGGTCGTCTACACAAAATTCGAAGATTCGGTGTACTTTTCGATTTACACAACGTGAGAAAAAACGATATTTGATAGCTTGAATGACGTTAGTGAAATCATTTTGTTAGTTAAATATATAATAGAAAGAAAGAGGTCCTCACACTCAATAAATATCTTAAATTCAACGTAAGATCGATTCTTCCATTTGAATGCAAAGTTGTAATAATAGTTTCCATTAAGCAAGGCGATAATTTAAAATTTAAATACTATTTATAGTGGACAAAAAATATTAAAACAAAAATTTACAGTTCAAAAGATAATATTGAAATACAAAACAAACTTAGTTGAAAAAAGCCAAGTGTAGGACACCCATTTCACTAAACTTGAAGAACGGTGGATAGTTAGGAATATTATAAATCTATAACAAAACTACAGTAAAATTGATACTGGATGTATATCGAAAGCTTTACAAGTCTGTCAATGCATAATTCTAAACCTTTCAAGAAAGTGTAATAATAAGTATTATAATAATTGGTAAAAAAGGTAGTTTTAATATTTAAAAAAATAAGACAAAGTAACATTTTTATTCAACTGAGAATTAATAATAAATAAATTTTAATTCTTTATAGTATTTTATTTTTTAAATTTGTTGCATCAGTTAAAATATACTCAAATTTTAAATATTTAATAACTACTTATCAAATTCAAAGTTTTTATAACTTCTTCATTTATAAAAATAATTGCATGAAACTTTTTTTTTCCGTTTATTGATCATTTAAAAAAAGCTCACAATTTTAATTCAACATTTAATACAGTTGTGAAATTTTGTTATTATAAAATTTTCTACTTTTCTGAAGATACAACTATTTTTAAAAAGGTACATTTTCGTTTTCGGGTCCTAAAAAGTTGCAAAGTGAGTGAGTGAATATTAAGGTCCCACTGTTCACTTACTCAAGAGATATAGCGAGAGGGGAAGGGGAATTTCCATGACAATGTGTTATGCATTTAAAAATGTTCAAGCAACGGCGGGGGAAAATAAACCTGTCTGACAGAAAAGAAGCAAAAAAAAAATTCGAAACAGCGAATTTTAGGTTATACACTCGGAAAAAGGCCGAGCAACGCCGGGTTGCGACTTATGAATCCGTCATGGATTGGTGCCCTCTTGGCGAGGTTGGCACACCCTTGCAGCTTGGCGACAAAATACATTTCTGCGCATGCGCTCTGCCCCGTATCGCAATAGCTGGTAGTTTGGAAACCAGACAAAATGGAGTTCGAGCAAGAAATAGTACAAAAAAATTTTGTATCTCAATTGCAGGAATTTTATCCTTACTGTATTGAAGATACTGATAAATCCACACCCGAAAAGATTGTGCTAAGAATAAATCTAGAAAACAAAGAAGAAGCTGAAAATTTCAAAAACCGTTATTCTGTTGTTTCAAACACCAATTGGATTGTTTACGGCTGTACTCCAAATCCACAAAGGTAATTATAATTTTCTGACCCCTCATTTCTCTTCATAACGTGCTTTTATTCCATACGAATATGCTGACTAAATATTTATAGATAGACAATACATAAAATCAAATTTAAATTTTCCATATGCTTTCACACATTGTTTAAATCTTTCATGCTTGGTACCACCAATTCTTATTCGTTTATTTTGTGTGGTGGTAAATAAAAACTCGAGCTCATCAAAAAATAAGTATGACTAAGACACTTCTTATATTTATTAACTAATTAAAAACTAGGTAAATAATTAAATAATGTATGGAATACAATATTTAAAATTTTAAAACTAACAGGTAAATTAGGACTAAATTAAATTAGGCTTACAACATAAGATTAAGAAAAACTTTAAAATGTTTTAATATATAGGATGACTAACAGTATAAAATGAAGTAAATTTATTTGTTTTCCAACTATAAAATAAGAGAATGGATGAGTTATATGTCTGTAAAGTTCACCTTGTGCCTAGGGAAGGAAAAATCATGTTTCCAGAACTATCATGCTCCTTGAAGTGTGGTGGTACGAAATATGTACCACCTATTTTTTACCTATTACCTTTTTTTAAAAAAACATTGGACATTTTTTTATTTGAAAAACTGTTAAATATTATTAACATGTACCAGCTTTTGTTCAATAATTATAGTTTTGTGAGGTTAATCTTAAATATTTGTAGTTATTTCCCTCTAGTGCATTATTTTTGTCAAAAATTAAGCACATGAAAGAGTTAAATAGTAAGAGTTAACAGTATAATGTTGAGAGAAAAAAGCTTTTGATAAATTTACATTAGAGCAAAATGGTAACAAAGAATTCTTAACAAAAATAATAGTGTTTAATTAATTTTTTTTTTTGAGTTTAATAAAAGTGTTTTGATTTCTCTATAATTTTTAATGTATTAAAAAATACCTGATTTATTTTGAAAGTACATCTTTGATACCTAAAAAAGATGTTCATTAGTTTCTGAAGTAAGTCAAATTATTTTTAGCATTTATCATGAGAAAAATAGTCAATATATTGAATTTAACTTAAGTTTTTGCTGGTTTGAAACTGTTTATATTTGCTGATTGTTATAAATTTTAATGACATATTTATCTATGTTAGGAAAAGTATATTAAATTGACTAAAAAGATGCATATTTTTAATTATGTGGCAGCTTAGAACAAATTTCTGTATTTCAGATTTGTATTTTCTAAAATTTGGATTTGCCATAATTCAAAACACAAACGAAATGCGAGAAGAAATGCTGTCTGTATAGCCAAACTGAGCATTGTTATCAAAAAAATAACCAAGGGCACAAAAAAGAATGATAAATATTTGAAATATGATATACCATTGGTAGGTGAAGTTAAAATATCATTACTTCATAGTCATAATACAACATCAGCAGAAACCTTAAGAATGCTAAGAGTTAATGATGAGGTAACTTATTTTTAATTTTAAAAAATAGCTTTGTCTTAAAAAAATAGCAATAGTACTATATTAATACTAATGTATCAACTTTTTCAGGTTTGTCAACAGTTTTACCAATACTTTTCAGATGGGATGTCACCAATTGAAGCCATTCGCTTTCATGAAAACAAATTTTTGTTAGAAGATAATTTCATGGGTTTAGTTAATGCTTCAATAAATCCTACTCATAATCAAATATATTACTTACATAAATGTTGTAGGGATGCTAACTTAGGCAGTTCAATTAATCCATTTGACAAACTAAAAAAAAAAGTTCCATTTTATGAATCTATTGGCAAATTTTAATTTGATTTATTCTGGCATGCAAATTCTTTATTGTAAATGTTTTATTTTTTGTTTTTATTGGCTCACAGAATGCTCTTTTATTTCATACAAGCAAAGTATTTGCTTAACATATTTGAAATGATTCTAAGCAAACCTTTCTGAAAAATTTTACAAGATTCTAAAATTATTTTTTTGGGGGGGGGATGTTGTTTTAAATGATATGATTAGTAATTTTTTTATTTGACTTAATTACTTCTTTTTTACTATTTTGCTATCTGTTTATTTTTTATATCAGTAACATTTATTTTTCAAGTTAAATTTTTTAGAATTGTTTTTCATAACAATTTTTCTAAAAATATCTAAAGTTAAGAGAGTTAAAGTTAAGAATATCTAAAGTTAAAGATAAAGTTACTAAATCACATGAACTGCATGTTAATAATAGGTTACAAACATTTTAAGGTGTAACTTTAGCTTATTAACAACTAGTAATCTGTTTTAAGAACTTATTGAAGAAGTTCAACTTAGGTAGCTAAAATATTATATTTCTAGAAAAAATAATGCATTCATAAATACTGTAGTAAATAAATAACTTTTGTGACATATTTTTAAAACTTCCTGTTAGATTTGCTATTTATTTATTTTCCAAGTAATATTGGAAAAGTGATACTTTTTATATTTTGTTTAGTATTTCATTTTCATACTTTTTATTTCATGTATTAATATAAAGTAATTTATCTGTATTCAGGCACAGCTGTTAAAGTTCATGAGGATCATCTTTGGGCAGTTTTGCTTGTGACACCACTGATGTGAAAAGAAATCATCATTTATTTTCATCTAAAGAAATAATTTTCATCGATTCACCTTCAAGTTGTGAGGCATCATCTTCAACAATAACCATCTTATTATCAGCGACAAAAGTTGGAGCTTTGCCGCTTGCAGTTATGATTCATGCATCCCAATCTATTCAGAATTACATCAATGCGTTTCAGTTGTTGAAAATGAACTTTCCCCAATGTTTTGGGGGACAAGATGTAAGGAGGTTTTAAATTTTGTATTGTTATATAATATATTTATTTAAGTGAACAATATATGAATTTATCATGTATATGCTAAGCTGAAATTATATTTATTTACATTTTATTAATTTGTGCACATGCAGATTGTTCAAATTATATTTTCACTAATGATCTGCTTATGTATACTTACTATATTACATAGTAAAATAAATAGTTCTGCTTATAGCTTTTGTTTTTTTATTGAATGAGATAAATTATTTTTTTATCTGGTTCAAAAAATTTCTTAATGATGGTGGCCTTCGTATTTTATTTTTTAGTTTCTGCAACTTTGTAACAAATTGTGAAATTATTTATAAATATTGTATACTTTCTAATTTTCTAAACATTTTCAATATTTAAGGGCCATGTGTTTCACACAAATTATCTTTCTTATACATGTGTTTGTATATATGAATAAACTGCATCTTTTATTTAAAATATAGTATCCAGAAGTCTATGAGGGATGACTCTTCAACAGAAAAAGGAGCATTGGCAGCAGTTTGACTTGAAGCAAAGCAATTGTTATGCCATTATTTTCTATCAATACTATCCTGATCCAAACCATGATTTGTTGACTACATATTTTTTCACAAAAACATTAAAATTTGTGCTTATTAAATCCATGTACTTGTGTAATAAAATTTTTTTTTGTCCATATCTGTTGTATGTAAAAAGTATGTTTTATAAATAAAATAATTTTGCAACTAAATGTCAGTAGTAAATTTGTATTTAAATAACTTATTTCACCAAAAATTAAAGTTTATTCTACTAAGAAATATAAAAGCACAAATGTAGAAACATTTCTTTTTAATGAATTCATTTATTACATGAAATATTTATAAGAAAACAATGTCATCAAGTTTTAGCCAGTACAATTTTTTCAAAGGAATCAGGTCTGAATAACCCTTTGTAACGGAATTTAAGAATTTTCATTTATGAAGCAGTTAGAAGGCTATCATCTAGACCAGTGATTCCCAAAGTGGTCTATATAGACCCCCAGGGGTCTATGACAACTTGTAAGGGGTCCATGTCGGCAAAAAAATAACTTGGGGGTCCATGAGTTGTATATAGGGGTCTATGGTTGTGGCTCTCATTAAACCAAATCATGATTTACATCTTTAAAAAAAATTAATCTAGTGGAAACTAGATTTTATCAATTTAACTGATTATGTACTAAATTTACTGAGGTTGACTAGGTGACAGCATAAATTTTACTAAGACGAAGACCATTCCAGAATTAAGCTAAAGTAATATATAATACTGTCCGTTGGGAATTCTCTCAATTTTTCACTGACAATCTGTCAGAAAAATTTAACCTACGTTCAACATTTAAATGCCCTTTACTCAGATTTTTAAACTAAGTTTAAGATAGCCTTTTTTATTGTAATATTGTAGCAGACAACGAGAGAACCCCTATAGCAACATTGAAAAATTGTCATAATATAATTAGAACTGGTCAGAGCAATTTTGGCATTAAAAAGACATCTGCTATTTGTCGCAAATTATGGAGAAAGTTTTTAACTTCTTTTACTAGTTCGAGGGAGTTCCATTGACTTTATCCATCTAAAAAAAGGGGGAGGGGATGGACACTTACTAACAAAGGTTATTTAGGGTTAAACACGAAAGGTTATTTATAGGGTTAAACACGACTAGATTGATGTCCAATGTTCAAAATTTGCTATTGAGAAGCACCAGATTCATTCCTCTCATTAAAAGAATTTGTTTGCGGTTCACACAGTTATTTTATCTATTTTTAATTCATTAATATGTGCTTCTTAAATTTTAAATGCTATACTTCACTATAGTTAGAAAATTAAGTCTTTTAAAGTAAGTAGTAGCACACATGTGCTGTCAAAAAGATATTTAAGTAGATAAATTTGCAAAAATTCAATATTAAGTAAGCAGTGGTCTACAGGAAACCGAAAAACAGGGCAAGGGGTCTTTGAGACAAAAAAGTTTGGGAACCTCTGATCTAGACCATTATTAATTAGTAGACAAGTATTAATGAGTAAAGTAAAATTTTTTAATATAAAAAATACATTATACCTTTTTTAATTTCTTTACTTAAAGTACCTGTAACATGTTAATCTACTTTAAATATTACTTTAATGTATTTAGATTTATTCATATGAATGGGGTTCTCCGAAAACATCTTTTAGTTTTAAGGGTTTAATGAGTCAAAAAAGTTTAAGGTCTTCAACCTGGGATTCCTGGAACTTTAACAGGGATTTCCCAAGTGATCACAATTTGCAGATTCAAAATTTTTATTTTTTTAAAGATTGAGTTCTTAAAGGCAATTAATTCACTGGTAAAAATTAATACAAATATAACTTCAATTAGCTCAAAAATTACATGAAGCAGTTTGGATTTAGAGAGTTCTATATGTAGCAGGTATTTTTACCAATTTAACTTAGCTTAACACATTACTGCAATTGACAAGTATTATTTTCAAGGTACAAAGTAAAATTGAAATTTTGAAAGATGATATTGAACAGTTTCCTGATTTGCATAGTATTTTAATAAACAGCAAAACATTAATCTCAATAAAAATGTAAAAATCAGTTTGGTCCAACATTAACCAGAAATGCAAAAAACATTTCTTGAATACTTCCTGTTCAAAAACAAAAATTATCTTGAATCCAAAATCCCTTTCAAGACACACCTCTCCTAATAAAAGAAACAACAGCAAATTGATGTATCAAATGACAATTGAAAATAAAATTTAGTGAAGTTGATATACACTTTTGGACTGACATTAGAAAAGAATATCCTTAAAGTACCAAGAGCTGTGAAACATCTAATGCCATTTGTTTCCCATTGTATAGATTAAAAATTGTTTCTCTTTGAATGCTACGACAAAAACAATACATGGAAATAGTTTGGATGACATTAAGTCACAGACTTCAAAAATGATTCCAGATGTAAAAATACCTTGCAATAAAAAAACAAACGCTAAGTTATATAAATAATTTTTTTTATTAATTATTATAGTTTAAAATATTGTTTATTATTTGTAGAATATATTTTTGAGCCCTCCTCCCCACATCCAAGAACTCCATTAGCTACCTTACCATTCATTATCTTATGATCGGAGCTATGACAGATTTAAAAATTTAACATTCATTTTGTAGGATTCAATCAGTTCTAGGTGTGATTTTCAAGATTATGAAAAAAAAATGCTAATTTTTTAACAGACCCATTTTCACTTTCTCTGCAAGAGGTTAATTGTTACTCACCTGAAATCGAAATTATTGACCTAGAGCACCATACTACACTGAAAAGCGAACATAAGGAACTTATTTCAACTGCAAGTGATATGAATTACTTTGAATTTCAAAAATTAATTCCCCAAATTTACACAACTTGGCTGCCAGATATTGCTGTAGGTTTGGATCAACATATGTTTCTGAACAAATGTTTTCTATGAACATAATAAAAGCAAAAATGAGTTCAAAATTAGCGGATATGCACTTAAAACAACATCATTTTATTAGTATCTTCAAAAGTGAAGTAGCACTAATATAAATTACTTGGTAAAAATTATTAACAATAAAACCCACAAGTTTGTACTTTTATCATATTTATTATATTTTAAAATTGGAAATGACATGTGCAAAACTATTTTTTTGTCAGAAAGTGGAACTCTTCCCAAAAAGGTTGGCCACACCTGATCTAGACTATTCACAAATAATTTGCATAGAAAAACAAATTTTGTTGTATATACTAATATGCAGTTTGTATATTTCAATATAAAATACTTTAAATATTCATTTTACCTTATTCATTTATATAAAAGTACACAAAAAGAATTAACAGCTGCCAGACTTACTATCTGATGTAGAACATTGATTTAAATGTTTTTAGAAGTTAAATTATAGAATATTTATAAAGGTTAAAACTTACTAAGGAACTATTGTGGAATATATTTTCTAATATGGTTCTAATATTTTCAAATATGGTTTCTAATATTTTCAATAAATAATTTAAAATATATTATTCATACAAGAAGTTGTTGAACTATATCTATACAAAAAATCTTGGTGGACTACAGATGTATAGGGGTTTTATAGAAATACACAATGCACTGTGAGAAACATATATTTAATTAAAAATAATTTTACATCTACCTTCAAAAATTCAACTACAAAAAAAAAAAAACTTCAAACCACGGTTAACTTAGAAAATAACTTGATAGCTAATTTATCTTCAGAACTTCATAAAATTACAGGACAATCACGAAGCAAAACTTTATGATCTGGGATAATAGCCTTTGTTGCTCTAAATCCCCAATAAAGATATTAACTGTTCTATTAACTTGACGATCAGATTGTTGGATGACAATAAATTCAAAACAACTAGTTATCATGGGAAAGGAGCAAAATGATACAAAAAATAATTCAACTTAATGGCAATGCATGCATTTAGCTCAGGCACACACACATATTCCGAGTAAACCTAGTGCAAATGTAAATGTAAACATAAACATTACAGTGCGCATGCGCGGAAATGTATTTTGTCGCCAAGCTGCAAGGGTGTGCCAACCTCACCAAGAGGGCACCAATCCATGACGAATTCATAAGTCGCCGCCGGGTTAAGCGGAGGAAGGGGGTGGGGGTGAAAGTCATTTTGAAAAAGAGTATTAGAAGTGTTGATTTTATGAAGGAAAGGGAACATTTTTTTTTTTATGAAAGTAGAGAAAGCCAGAGCAACGCCGGGCCATGCAGCTCTAGTATTATATATTTCATTAATCACAGTGAGTAAAAATACTGTATTTCAATAGGATTAAATTACAAAAATTCAACTGTTTCGTGGCAAATATTTGTTTTTTAGAAAAAAATATCTATTTTTATTCTAAAGGAAATTAACTTAATTTTTTAAAAAAAAATTGAAGACAAATATAAATTTGAAAAACACTAATATCATAAAGATATGATAGGTGTAGAATATATATATAAGATTCTGCAATATTTATTGCAACAGTCACATTGACACGTGATATATATAGTTATACAAATTGAAGTAAACAAATTGAAGAACTTTCTAATAATATCTAAACTAAATTAGCAGAATTTATTTCATTATTATTTAATCAACCTAATAATCTATACAAATAAATAAAATTGAAGTGTCTGTTTGTAATTTGAAATTAACAGCTTTTTACTAAATGCATTTAAAAGTATATACTGTACTTATCTTGTCTGTCTATCTGTCTCTTTGTTTGTTCTGGCTAATCTCTGAAATGTCTGGAGCTATTTTGACGGAACATTCATTGGCAGATAACTAATGTTATAAGGAGTAACTTAAGCTACTTTTATTTTAGGATAAAAATTGGGGTTCCGCGAAAACAAAATTAAAACCAATGAAATAGTAAACAATATCCGATTCAAATAGGGATTACTTATTTCAATAGGGATTATTTTTATTCTATAGGGATTATTTTCTTTTCATAGACTTTTATTTTTAGAGAGACCTTTTTACGAGACTTTGAAAGAGCATTTCTTCATGAAACAAACGCAATGACTCCTTTTTAACGAAAAAGAATCGTTTGTTCTTATTGACTCACTTTTAATTCTGTAAGAACAAAAGATTTCTCTTTGTTGCTATCGCAACCAGAGTTTATATAACCATAAGAACAGAAAACATAATACTATCGTGATTCTAAGAAAGCTATGAACAATAAAAGGATTAATTAAAAATAAAAACCCCATATTAGTTGTTATTTAAAAGATTTGTATCAGTTTAAGCAAAAACAAGTTTATGTAAGAGAAAATTTATCGTTTGCGATTTGCTAGATAATATTTTGTAAGTTTTACGTCTATTTTATTTTAATCATCATTGGAGAAAAAGGAGAGAACTTTTTTATTAAAATGAAAACATTTTCTGTAAAATTCACAATTGTTTTCTTTAAAATGTAGCAAAAATTTTTGTACTGTATATTCAGATATTATCAATAATAATAAATTGCAAATTTTAGCGTATTTAATTGCATTAAAGATTTTATATGAATTTTTAAATGAAATTAGGCTTGACAGGGAAATTCGCCCGGTCCCGTGCGTGCGTATACCCTCAGAACGTTTAGGCCTGGGAAAATGCTTCAAACACTGCCTGTCGCGCGTCCCCAGAACTCGCTTCAACGATTTCTAGCAGTTAGATCCAACTTTTTTGTTTAATTAGGTTGCTGTCACTCTTAATATGTTCGACATTTCCCGTTTGATATTATTTAATATTTGTCTCATGTTTTGTTTATTCACTTTGAATCTGGCAACAGAATTTAAGCAAAGTTTATTCAAAATTGTACATAACCTTATTCTGTGCGTAATATACATAATATTCAATTGTGAATAATATTTATATTGCGTAATATTTATCTTGAAATCGAAGAAAAATAGTTTCTTGAGTCACAAGGTATCTTTTATTTTTCTTACCGTTCCGTTCCTAATTCAAATTCTTTCGTTACATTTTCACTGTTTTCTAGCAATGAGACCTTTAAGTAATAATTAGAAATCAATGATAAACGTTGTTAGACTTTCTTTCATGAAAATAGTCCAGCTGTTTATTTACTTTGAAACTGATAAATTATTTATGGGTTATTTTATTTAGTTAAGTACGATAAATCGGAATGAACCAAAATTAAACAAAATCAAGTTTACCTACTCCTCACTGACAACGTGAATGCTAACGCTTCGGGTGTGTAACTTTTGTGTATTCTTTAGACTCTCCAGGCGGTACTGGCAAGACATCTTTGATAATTATTTTATTGGCCAAAATACGTTCAGAACAAAAGATTGCCATTGCAGTTGCATCTTCGGGAATAGCTGCACCTTTACTTCATGGGGGGAAAACGGCAAATTCCATGATTAAAATTCCTCTAGAATCAGAGCGTAAGGAATATCCAGTCTGCAGCGTACCGAAAAAAGAAACGAGCCTTATAGTAGTCGCATACGATGTGTAACATCTGACATGTTGTAGTGGTGATGATGATGATTGTGAAATTTAATGACGTAAGGGCCAACTTTGGCCAAGCTGCGCCAAACACTTGTTAAAAGAAAAGGTCAAGAGAAAAGGTCTCATTTTTAAAAATATATAAGTATAAAAGTATATGTACACATGTATATGCATGCATGCATACATACATATAATATAGTAAAAATAAAAAGAAACACACAAATCAAATGAAATATAAAAATCCAATTTTTAAAAGGAAGACAAATAGATTTTGGTGGGGAGACTCCCCCACCAAGTCAGATAAGGTTAAAACAGATGTATGAAAAAAGGTGATACGATGATGGTTTAAAACGGGACAATCTATTAAAATGTGATAAACGAAATATGGGACTTTACACGAGGGACATTCTGAGGCATTTTCACCCAACAGAAGGTGCCTATGAGTAAAACGAGTATGACCAATGCGAAGTCGAGTCAAGCGGACATCATGTCTTCGAACTGGTAGTGCTGCCCAATGAGAAGTGGAAGGTTGAATGCTATACTGTTTGTTGAGAATCTGTTGATCCCATTTCTCTTGCCATATATGATGGACACAGTGCTGTATGGAAGTTTTTAAATCCTGGTAACAGACAGGTTGCTGCATGGGATCAGACATGGATCGTGCAGCGTTATCAGCCTGTTCATTACCAAGTATACCCACGTGTCCAGGTACCAAAAAAAATTATTTCAAAACCCTTTCTTTCTAATTTTCGCAGAAGAAAAAGTATTTCCATCACAATGGGGTGTCGGTGTTCTGTCATAAAGTGTAAGGATTCTAGAGCACTCATGCTGCCAGTGTACACAAAAAAAGGATGGTGGTTAGAAACTATTATATGCTGAAGTGCGACAAGAATGGCAGTTAATTCAGCACTAAAGACATACATGGAATTATGTAAGGTAAAATTAAGAATGGCGTTGTTAAAAACAACACCACACCCAACATGTCCTGTAGTCTTCGACCCGTCCGTGTAGACTGGTATGTACTTAGAAAACTTACTGCGATGCCAAGAAAAGAGAGCCGCTGATAAATAACCTTCGCAGTGTCTGCTTTGTCATATCCTGAAAAAGGGTTACTATGATTAAAAATTTGGATGTCCCAGGGAGGAAAAGCAAGGATATTATTTTCCTGGATATTTATGTTACTTAAGTGGGCGTCATTTAGTACAAACAGCCTTTGCTCTTTCCGAAAAAGGCTTGATGTTAAATGAACGGGATTCATAGAGTCGGTTGAGACCAATGGCAAGAAAAAAGGGTTTTAATGGATGAGAAGGGAACAGACATGGCACGAATAAAATAATTTGCACTTAATTGCCTCCGCCTTAGTTTTAAAGGTGGTTGATGGCATACCACATACAAGCTGGTAACAGACGAAGTTCTGAAGGCACCAGAGAGAGAGAGAGAGAGAGAGAGAGAGAGCAGATTCTTAGAGCAGAATGATGTATGTGTCCAGTCGTTTTAACAAAGCTGCACGAGCAGAACCGTACACTACACAACCATAGTCCAAACGTGAAAGGATTAGTGCTTGATACACTCGGAGTAACGAGACTCTATCCGCTCCCCATAAGGTGTTTGATAGTACCTTTAAGATGTCGAGGGATCGTTCACACTTCTTCCGCAAGTAAAAGACATGCGGAAGGAAAGTCAATTTACAGTCAAAGATTACTCCGAGGAAGCTCACCTCACTGACTACGGGTGTTTGAATATTTCCTATATGAATAAAAGGATCTGGGTGTAGTTACGTTTTCTGCAAAAATGGGCACAGCTGCTCTTGGAAGGAAAGATCGTGTGTCCATTCTGATCGCACCACTTAACTAATCGGTTGACAGTTGTTTGCAGCTGTCGCTCAATTAGTCGCATATCTGAACATTGACAAGAGACTTGCAGATCGTCAACATAAAGCATTCCTCGCACTGAAGGTGGAAGGTGATTAAGTATGCTACTCATATGAATATTAAAAAGGGTAACGCTCAAAACGCTACCCTGAGAAACACCTTGATCTTGCATGAATTTATGAGAAGATAAGTGACTAATTCGTACATGAAAATAACGAAAAGCTAAAAAGTTAAAAATAAAAATGGGAAGATTTCTCCTTAAGCCAAAATCATACATATTACGGAGAATCCCATAACGCCATGTTCGGTCGTATGCTTTCTCTATGTCAAAGAAAAGAGAAACCAAATGGTTTCTCCGAACAAAGGCATCCCTGATTTGGGATTCTAAGAAAACAAGGTTATCAAGTGGATCGGCCCTTGCGGAATCCACTCTGTAGATGAGAAATAAGTTTTCCTTTCTCTAAAACATACACCAAACGAGCATTTACCATGCGTTCAAAGGTTTTGCAGCAGCAGCTCGTCAAAGCAATGGGACGGTAACTCAAAGGATCTGTTGCCACCTTGCCCGGCTTAAGGATTGGAATCACAATGGCTTCTCTGCAGCTAGAGGGAAAGCAATGCTCCTTCCAAACTCTGTTGAATAAAAAAGAATGTTGGTGAGAGTTAGGATTCAGATGACGTAGCATTGTGTATGTGATTCCATCCGGTCCAGGGCTTGTATTGTGTGCTTGTACGAGTGCTTTTTTTAACTCGGTCATACTGAAGTAACAATTATATGGAAAAAAGGAGCGAGTGGAAAAATTAATTGGGGTACGTTCTGCTTGCCTCTTAATCTAGAGAAAACGAGAATTATAAGAGGCTGTACTAGGTACACTCTGAAAAGTTTCACCCAGAATATTAGCTATTTCGTCTGGGGAAGAAATGACAGAGTTCGAGGTTTGTAAAATAGGAAAGGAAAATTCCCTATGTATCCCGTTTGCAGCCTTAATCTTTTTCCATAATTGTTTACTGGACGTTGACGAAGTGAGTGAGGACACATATCGAATCCAGGATTGCCTCTGACGCCTTGCTCTGCGAGCATTTGCTTTTGCCTTTTTAAACGCCAAGAGATTCTCCGTAGTGGGATATCTGCGAAAGATTCCTCATAACTTCCGCTGGTTCTTATACGCTGTCTGACAATCAGTGTTCCACCAAGGTTTGTAACGTTGGAATGAATGACTTGAAACTTTTGGTATGGATAAATCCTCAGCAGTAATCAAAACATTGGTGACTTCTTGTACAGCAGTATCAACACTTTCTGTCTTGCCCATTGCATCAGGTATCACAGCCAACTGTGTAAAAAGGGCCCAGTCTGCACGATTATAAGAATACGTAAGTGGGGGGAAGTTTTCCCACCTGTATCAGAATCGTGAGAAAGGATAACGGGGAAGTGGTCACTATTATACAGGTCCTTCCTTCTCAATAGACAAATTTAAATAAGATAAGAGTGATGTGAGCAGATGGCCAAATCTAATGTGTGAAAGGATCGCGTGGGTTCGTGAAAGTACGTTAGTTCCTCGAGATTAAGCAGGCAGAGACAGTGATCAGAAAGTACCTGTTCAATCTGTCTGCCACGAGGGTTCGTCTTCACACTACCCCACAGAGTGCTATGTCCATTGAAGTCACCAAGTATGACAAAGGGTTCTGGCAACTGATCAACCAGGTTGTTCAAGTCTTGTTGGTGGATAACAGCATTTGGTAGGAAGTAAAGACAGCAGACTGTGATTAGGCTCGTGGAGTGGATTCTCACTGCTACAGCCTGCAACGAGGTATGGAGCAGGAGAGCACTAGAAGGAACATCGAGGAATGTAAAAATACATACGCCTCCAGACACAGATGATCCTTCCGTGTCTTTCCGCACACATCCATACCGACGTATCTTTGTTGTGTCACAAGACTTCAAGTAAGTCTCTTGAAGTGCTACGCATACTGGATGATACTGACGTATGATGTCTTTTACGTCATCTGTATGCGATCTATAGCCACGACAGTTCCAAGAAACCAGGGAAGTTATTTTTGGGGCGAACTTGACGAAAGGGGCCCTTTCAAGGGATTATCTACCACTTGTTTAAAATACGCCTCTAAAAGGCTCTCATCTTCTTCGGATGCCAGACCTGTGACGTAATCCGTGTCAGAAGGATCAGCGTCTGTGTCCGTCTCCGAGATCTTTTGGAGACGGGAGTAGATTCAGAGAGAATCTTCTGCCCTCGCAATTTTCAAGGATGTGTTTTTTACATGAGTTTTCTTTGAATTCTTTGCAGGTGTTATCTTCTTTAGATCTGTTTTTTTTTGTTAACCTTTTGAGGGCAATGTGCCTGAGACGATTGTTCTTTAATGTTCTCTTTTGCGTTAGACATGGGAGTTGGTGGCTGAAGAGCCGACATTGTAGATGTTTTTGAAGAGATGGATGGCAAGAGTTGTGCTTGGGATGAGGATGATGTGGTAACAGCAGTAGGAATATTTGGTCTTTGTTCGGATGATAGTGGTGCAAGTAATTTTAAAGGTGGACATTTTATTTTAGTTATATTTTCATGTGTTTGGGTAGAATTATTTAAAGTAGAGGATTTGGCAGCTTGAGCGTATGTTTGAGATAACCGTGGGACTATTAATTTACGTGCTTCAGGGTAAGAAATATTTTTAGTTTTTATTTCCTGTATTTGTTTCTCTATTTTCCATTTAGGGCATATTTTGGAATTTGAAGGATGAGGTTGAGAACAGTTTATACATTTTGGCTCTAGAATGAAGTCAGTAGAAGAATGTGCAGTTGACGCACATCTAGAGCATGTCTGTTGAACGCGGTAGGATATTTGCGAATGTCCGAACCTCTGGCACTTGAAACAGCGCAGAAGATTCGGAATGTACGGGCGAATTCAGCAGTTAAGGTAACCGGCTTTTATTGTTGTCGGTAATTTGGGGCTATTAAAAGTTAAAATGATATGTTTGGTCGGAATTATTAATGTATCTCTTCTTATTGTTATTCTTCTGACCTGGATTACACCTTGACCCGAGAATCCATCAAGGATTTCGGCATCAGTAGTGGTCAACAGGTCAGGTTCAGAAATGATACCGCGGCAAGAGTTAAGGGTTTTATGTGGATATATATTTACAGGTGAATTCAAAAATATTTTTGCTTGAAGAAAAGACTTGGTTTGTACAGCAGAGAGTGTTTCAATCAGTAGATCACCGGATCGCAATCTTTTAACTGACTTGGGTTCACCACCAATTCCTATCAGAGCCTTTTGTATAACGAAAGGCGATATGGATCACATTCCATTGCTTGGGAGCGAAATAATAAGAAATCTTGTATTCGAGGAAATCTGCTCAATGTTTAGGTTGGGTAATACGAGGTCTTTACTCGGGCATGAATTTAAAGGATCCATGGGCTTAGTATCATGAGTTGGGTAGATTGTGTTGGGGGTTTTAATAGATGCGTTTTGTCTTTATTTTGATTTTTTTGAGAAAGGAGGAGGAGAATTTCTTGTGATTTTAAGAGGGTCAGTTTGGCAGGGCTAGCTCTAGATTCAGCAACCAGTTGTGGCCTCGGGAGAGCCCCCCGCTCTGCAATGCAGGACCCCATCCAGGCACCACCTGGAACTACAAGACAGGCGGGACTATACACCAGCTGATAGAGCAGCCAGGACATGCTGGTTAGGCTGTCCCGGGCTCCTGTACTATCTGGCGGCCTGAGATGCAAAACTCAGTTTTCTCCGGTACCCTCTACATGGCCGCTTCCTCCAAGACCCTACCTCACTAGTCCAAAGGTCCTCAGAAGTTCAAAACCCCGCTCCAAGTGCCAGTTTTCCCAGGGAGCAGTCCGTTGTGTCATCATACCAAAAGTGAAAAACCATCAGACACAACTTCATTCCACTCAGTTCCTGTCTGCCACAGGACTTCGTGGCAGAAAAACAAGATAATAAGTAAAGAAAAGCATTGTCAATTGAACACAAATAAAGCAACAAAATCAATAATCGAACACAAAAGAAGCAAAAAAATTAAAATATTGAAAGAAATTTAAGAAAATCAAATTAAAAGAACGTAATATAAAATGCAAGCCATAATACTATAGTAAAAAAAATATCAATTTTTTTACTATTTTGTAGTTCAGCGACAATCTCTCGTTTAGTACTCATATTCAGTTCACATCGTCTGTTGATTTGTTCGTCAGTATTTCCCATAAAATATATCTGAAGATATTTGTGATTAGCATTTGGCAAGGGTAGTAGTGATCCAGCATGGTGATAAATTTGCCCTTGTACTTTAAATGTTGGCATATAATTTGCGCTAACGATATTCGTTGCTCCAAATGATGTCATTTGGAAGCATGAATTGTACTCGCGTATATCTTTCAAAAATTGTTTTGATTGACTTATTTCACCTGATACTAAAGTCAATAATGATTCAGGTGGTGAACGCAAGTCTGGTAATTTTACTTTTCCACCCGCACAGCACATACCTGGTGTTTCATTTTTAAATTTTTGAGTACCACAATATATACGTAAACTTTTTATTCATTCTTCCAATAATTACACTTGGATGAAGACTGTAATTGTAAAGGGGATTATAATTGAAACCACATAAATTCAAATCAGTATGTATCGCTCATCTTGTCTGTGTCCTTTACTGCTTTGCTTGCCTCTGTTCACTCGTTTCTAATGATAGAGCAAGAGCAGTGTGATCTCGATCTCTTTCTTGTCTAGTTTTTCTCTGCTTACTTGTTTCTGAAGCTCGTTCTTCTCTTCTCCTTTTTGCTTGATTTGTAGATCGACCAATGACACTTCGCTTTGGTGGCATTCTTGTGGGGTTAAAAATAAAACGTATTTCCAATTATTTTCTTCAGTTGGAAATCAATAACATTTTTATTTATTCACGTATTGATAATTTATCCTCGTATCAATAATTGCAAAAGTGTTTTGACTGCATTTTTGTATTTATTAGAATTTGCTGGCGAAAAATCGAACGTCAAACACATTAATGTTGTTTTTTGTAATTTAAATTAATTTATTCAAATCTTAAGGTATGTGACTACCCAAAATTCGCCATTTTGGTGAAAATTTTCGAAATTTCTTTTATGCTTTTATAAAGCCCATACATTTAAGATTCCAAAAACACTCTATTTTTAGTAGCAAAGTTATAGCATAATTAGTAAACCGGAAATGGAGTTTACAAAACCTGAAGTAGATCCCTTCACAAAATATTTTTAAGATATTGAATTGAAAATTTCAAAACATGTTTTATTTAGTCCTATCTGTGTTATGAATCAAAATCTAATCTCTGTGTATATACAACTTATGTACTTTATTGCTTTTTTTATGAAAAAGAAATAATTAATTTTTTAAAAAATAGTGTTTTTGCATAAAATTTGGCATATTTAAAAAACTTAAAAGTATTACAAATCTTTTAATTTCTAAGACATATAAAGATGTTATACAAGTACTGTATAAATACTATTTAAATACATTTATTAGAATTTTGTGTAGCTGTAATTTTTCATCAAAATTTCATTAAAAACGATAATTGTTATAGTCTATAAAACTCTCCAGAAAAATCAAAAGGTTTAAAAAAAGTCCAAAATAGTTAAGCATGAAGTTAAAGAGATCTTGACCTATAAATATGGTGAGTTTAAAAAATGTACAATTAGTAGAAAAATTTGTATACTGTATTAAAATCTTTAAATGCATTTTCTGAGAAACTATGTTTTTCAATTTCTTGCTTCACGGTAAAGTTCACTAAAGGTTTTCTTTTTAAGATATTGAATTGAAATTTTCATAAAATGTTTTATTTATTTTTATCTGCAGTCTATACAATTACCTAATCTCTGTGTATATATTTATGTATTTTATTGCACTTTTTGTGAGAAAATAGCATTAGTTTCTTGTAAAAAAATGAGTTCTTGCATAAAAAATGACACATTTCAAAAACTTTCAAAAGTATTACAAATCTTTAAATTCCAAGTATAGATAAAGATGTTATTTATGTACTGTATAAATATTATTCAAATATATTAATTAGAATTTTCAGTACAAGCCTTACCGTAACTGCAATTTTTCACTAAAATTTCACTCATAATTCCCAATATATCCAAAATTATTTTTAATTATGCGGAAATTGTACCTGAATTCCTCCAAATAAAAAAGTGTTTATTTAGTTGAAAATTTACATATTTCAAAAAGAGTGGTTTGAAACTAGTCATATATCTTAAAGGAAACTCAATTTATGTATTTAAAATATTTTAAATCGATTAAAGAATTTAATTTTTGTTTAAATACACGTGCAGAAATACCATGACGATTTGATCAAGAATTATATCGCTTCTTGATAAGAATTATATTATTATTTCTTATTAAATATCATCATGAAATGACTGATATTTGATGGTGAACTTTATCTTAGTAGTGCTTAGTATTTTGATATTTTTGGGATATTTGTTCGGGAGCACCTAGAACTCTCACTCTGATTTAAAAAAAAAAAATTCAAAAACCTTATATACCTAATAATTTCCCAAATTTTCATGGCGATTGGATGTATGGTTTTTGAATCTATCGTGTACGGACAGACAAAAATTAATTTTTATATAGAGAGATTAATTATTAGATTGCATAAAATATTCCTTAAAATTGTTGTGTAAATGATCTTAATTTAGAAGGTATGCAAATTCATCTTAAAATGGCTTTAACATGCGAAAAAAAAATGTTCAAGTTTAACAGTCTTAGAATAGATTAGAAAATTATATGTTTATTTCCCGTTACATTCAATAATAATAAAAAAAAAGTATATAAGTAAAATTAACCTTTTTTTTCTTTGAAAATTCCTTTAACAATTTGAAGCAATATAAATTAAATGTTTCGCAATTATAGACTAGTTCATTTATTACTAAACAAAAATAGCGCAATATATTACGATTACAAAACAAAATCATCATAATAAATATTGCTACGTTGTATTTCAATTTCGAGCTATTGCTATTAGGATCCTTTATATATGGTAAATAATGAATGTACTCAAAAGCTCATTCATGTTTTGCATTTTAAATGAACTACTATCGTCCTTTATAGCGACTAAAGAAATTATTTTTATACGAGAGGCAAAAAATATTTTTTCATTTAGATAACAATGCCAATCGAAGACGATTACGGTACATTCAAACTACGAAAACACATACTTAAATATGTTAATCATTATGAAAATATTCTACGAAACTGATGACATTTATATTTATGTATGTAAAACAAAAAATAAATAAATAAAATAGAAAAAGCACAAATGCAGAAAAATAAATTTTTTTCACTTTATCTTTCGCAATGATTAAAATTCCTGAGCATTAAACCTGATAAATCTAAAAGAGAATTTGAAAATGAAAATATAGTTACCTTTTTTTTTATAGTCCGATTTTCCTCGTCTGCATAAGCGCAGGACGCTAAAAGAATTAGTTCGGAAGTCAAATTGTCATAATATTTCCTCAGTTTTCTTTGAAAAAGGGTCTTTTTCTCAGGGTCATTCTGCCCCTTTCTTTTCATTCATAAAACTTGACTATGTTTTTCATCACTTTTGTTGAAACTAATCTCAGCCAAAATCTATCTCTTTCAATAGTACCCAAATTCACGCATACAAAGCAGTAAAAGTTGCAGGAAATTAGTAGAAAGAGAAGGAACCCGATGCCGAAATTCTTCAACGCCCCTTCCCCCATGGGACCAGTGTTGGGAAGCACGGCTTTAAATACTAATGAATACTAGTTAAAAAAATAATCTAGGACTCCCTAGAAAACGTGAATATTTTGCATACACATATTTTTATTTATTTATTTTTTCGAATTTTTATTTTGACTCTTGGAGCCCATGGGTGTACCTCGTGCAGCCCCAGGGTTCCGTGGCACACAGTTTGAAGACCACTAATCTAGACTAAATTGGATCCAACTCAATGTGGTGGCATGAACCAGACATCCTTTATCAAGAGACTATTGAATCTAGTAGTGAACCTGACCTTCTAAATGATGAAGAGTACTTACAGGAATTTAAAAAAACTCAACGTAAAACAGCATTAACAAATGATACAAGAATTGACTCTCTTTTTGGTGCAACCTATAACTTTTCTAATCTAATGCGTATTGTAAGCTGTATTTACAGATTTCTTCACAATGTAAGGAAATCTCAATAACAAAAGATGTGGACTTCTTTTACAGCAGAAGTTACAAAATAGTAAAAAGTTCATAATTCGGTCAGTGGAGGTAAGAAAATTAGAAGAAGACCTTACTAGTCTTCTCAAGGGTAATCCAGCAACATGTAAACTTATTATCAAAAAATGGATTTGTTTTAACATTTTTAAAGTCAGAGCTTGTCTTCAAAATTGTAATATAAATACGAATCAGAAACATTCTATAATTTTACCTGCAAAACATAAACTTACTAACATGATCATAGAGTATTTTCATTCAGGGTCTCAAAATTTACTTCATTGTACACACAATGAATACCGGCCTTTAAAACAGTAGGACCATTTGTCAAAAAGTTGTCTACCACTGCATAACTTGTTTTAAAGCCAAACCCTTGACAGCCGAACAAATTATGGGCAATTTGCGTAAGGAAAGAGTACATTCAAATTTCCCTTTTAATTCTTCTGGGGATGATTTCTGTGGACCGTTTTTCATTAAATATAAAGACCAAAGAAAAGGAATATATCACAAAATTTATGTTTGTATGGTAACCAAAGCTGTTCACTTAGATATAGTATGTGAATTAACATCGCAGGCATCTATTACCATTTTAAAGAGGTTTTTTTGCAAGGAGATGTAAATCACAAAAAATGTTTAGTGATAATGCTAAAACTTTTGTAGGTGCACATGCAGAACTTAAAAGATTATACAATCTGGTTACAAAACTTGATGATTAGTTATTTAATTTTTTTTGGCATCAGAATGTATTGAATGGAAATCCCTGCCTCCAAGAGCACCAAATTTTGGAGGATTGTGGGAGGCTAGAGTCAAATCTTTCAAGCATCACTTCAAAAAGGTTGAAGGGAATTCTGAACTAACTTATGAGGAATTTCTAGCATTAACTTGTCAGATCAAAGGAATCCTTCATTCTCGTCGCCTTACATCTTCATCTGAGGACATTGATGGCACGACTTACTCTGGTCATTTTTTCGTAGGTCGTGCAATTGCCATTTCTGAACCTATTTTAGTAGATGTTCCTGAAAATAGATTCAGGCTTTGGCAGAAGTACAAAAATGGTTGATTATTTGGAAGCAATGGCAAAGCAATTGTTTAAATACTCTGCAACAAAGAAATAAGTGGATGATTTTAAAGAATTACTAAAATTGGGGTTATGGTAATATTAAAAGAAGATAATCAATCTTTCCACTTTTTGCTAGAAAAGATAATAATGTAAGAGTTGTCAATGTAAAAACACAAAATGGTATCTTAAACAGACCCATTTCAAAAACTGCTGTTCTACCAATGAAAACAAATTATTAATTTGAGTATAAATATATATTTCAATTTATTCATTTATTCTTTGAATGCAAGTTTTATAGCCTATTAGGTGCTTATTTAGTAGCACTCTAATAAATACTCAGCGTGTTGAGTTTTTAAAAAATTCATAATTCAAATTTTATCAATAACTACTGGAAATTTATTATGCGTGTCCATGACAACGTCAGCAAAGCAAATCTAAAAAAACATTGTACAAAAATGCCGCGTTTCACAAAAAATACAGTTTTGTTACAGTTAAACATATGTATAATCGATAGAGGTACACAAGTAAAAATATAAAACTGAAATATAAATTATGAGGATCATTTTAAAAATTAACAGTAATTAAAGGCATTTATATAAAATAAGTTTAACATTTATTATTTAAGTTTAGCATTCATTAGAATAGAAATAATTTGGACTATCTTGCACCATACCACCTGTTTCGCTGATTCGGAAACAGCTGACAGGTGCAGCCATCTAGTGAGGGAAAATCTCCACAAAAACTGCCCTTTACATTACTCCCTTGCCAGTAACAAAGTTACGATACATAGAAAAAAAATATGGCAGGGACAGTTTAGACTTATTGAACAGACTACAATTACAATCTTATTTTATATACTTAAAATTTTTTTAACGTTGATCATTTATCTAAACTTATTTGACATTTCTAAGTCAAACATAAACTGAATATGTATGTTTTAACATCTTGCAGAATACACATTTACTTATATTATTTATGCACACCACTCCAATCTATACATTTTTATGATTCAACTTTTGGAAGTATAAGTAGAAACAAATAATTCCATTTTTATCATTGTACTTTCACAATTACCAAAACTTTCTAAGCAGTACACAAGATTTTCAAATTTTAGTATACTATATACATGAAAAATCATACACACAAATAAAATACTATATGTACCAATTATATTCAATGATGATAAGTTATTATAGTATAATGCTTTAACAAACATATATAAAATTAAGTAATCAATACGTATTTAAGAAACAAAAACAGTAATTTTCAGGTGTACTTTTAGCAACAATATTGCATTATATTTACATGAGAATTACTCTGCAATGATAAAACAATAATTTTATGAACTATTATGAAACATATATTAAATTCAATAGTGTATAATTAAAAAAATCAGTTTTCATATTTACATACACAATGGGTAATTTTATAATATATAATGTACAGAAAACTTCCTGTTTACAAGAAAGAATACCAAAACACACTTTAGTTTCAATCCACCACATAATTATAACTCATTTAATCATTAATACAATCCATTTACCACAATTGAGCATTTTTATGCTAAACATTATCTATTTAAGCACATATTATTTGATGCTAACACATATCTATTTATGCACATATTATTTGATGCTAACACATATCTATTTATGCACATATTATTTGATGCTAACACATATCTATTTATACACATATTATTTGATGCTATACCATATATATTTATACAAATATTACTTGATGCTAATACATATCTATAAAACATCGATATACTGAAAACTTTATGTTCATTATTAAATAACAATAGATAATTTGTCCCAATACATATTTTCCAATGTAAAAATACATTATTATTTAACACATTTAAGAGATGAGATGCCCACAAATTGCAATACTGAGAAAATTTCTGTTGACAATGTACTAAATACAGTTAATTAAAAAAAAACACAGTAGTAATGAAAAACTATTTGGCATAAAATTGAACTTTTGTATAGCATATATTAATTCGAATATCTATGAAAACACTTAACATCATGCTCTTTAATTTCTTTTTTATTTTACAAGGATTTTGTTTGATTTAGATTCTCGCTGTTATGAATTTATAACAAATTCCATATTTTTGTTTACAAATTTATATAGTATGAGGTTATATCAAGATAGTGGAAGAAAAATTATTTAAATTTCATAACACTAGCATAAAGATCATATATATAACCAATGAGTTCATTTTCAATTCTAAAATCCAGGAATAAACATACACTGTCATTTTATCAGAAAAAATTTACAAAATTAAAACAGTGTTTACTATAAATTTTTCACTATATATGTACATGACTTGCATTAAAAAAATTAACCAATTAGATACATTTTTAAAAAAGGTGATTACAAATTTGCTAATTTTGAATAACTATTTAATAGTAATATAAGCGAAAGGAATTTCAAACTTTAACACTTACATACATAATATTTAATTTGTTTATTCTCTAAATCTTACTGGGATTTTTTTATCTTTCTGCCACAGCTGGTAGTAGATTGTTCATGAGGCAATGGGGAAAGTTCTTTCAAATTTGAAGTCTCATTTTTTGTCCAACACCAGTTTGTTCATTTTGATTGTCCACTGCTAACAAATAGGTAGGTTTCAGTCTATCTACAGAGATATTAACTGCTTTGTCTTTGATTAAGATTGTGAAATATTTATCATACTTTTTTTGTACAGCATATATATATATAGTCATTCATAAGGTGGTTCCAGTGCTTTTTTTTACTCTGTCGATACGAATAAACACATGGGAGCAGGATTTTAAATCTTTATGCACAAAGATGTTTTGCTTCCTGTTGCTGGGAGACTTCAGTGGCTTTAGCTCTGCCATGTGTTACTGTAATTTGGCAACAAAATTTTGTGGATCCATGTTAATAGTAGGGGGATAAAAAAATTCACCAGGTAATTTAATGGAAGTACCATAGACCACATCTGTGCAATTGTGTAACTAATGTCAGGTCTTTTGGCAGCTCTTAAACCTAACAACACAGTGGGTAATGACTCTGCCCACCTAATATTGTGAGCTTTTATAGCACCTTTCAGGGTCCTATGCAAACGCTCAACTTTCCCATTACACTGAGGATGGTAAGATGTTGTGTAGGCTACTTTAGCACCATATATTACAGCAAGGCTTCTAAATAGTTCTGCCTCAAATTGTCGACTTTGGTCTGTGAATAATTTGGCAGGTACTACAAACCTGCAAATCCACTACTCATAAAATGCTCTCCCAACTATTTCAGCTGTTATTTCAGGTATAGGAATTACTTCCATCCAGCAAGAGAATAGGCCAATGCAGGTTAAGCAATACTGCACCTCTACCCAATGTGGTAGTTTTCCAGTGAGATCTATATGAACTAAACTAAACCTTTCATCTGGTTGTTCGAATTCTCCTAATTTAGACTTTGTTTGTCTGCTGGCTTTACATTTTTAACATCTAATGCATGCCTTTGCCCATTCTCTAACTTGCTTTTTAATATCTGACCAAATATATTTTTCAGTCATCAGTTTTACTGTGGATTTCATACCAGGGTGAGCTAAGCCATAAATTAGTTGGAACATTTGAAACCTAAATTTCTGTGGGATGTAAGGCCTAATTTTTGGTGTTGAGATGTCACACCAAAGTTTTTTCCCAGATGGCAATGTAGAAGGTTTAAATTTCAGAGAATTGTTGTGCAATAATTGTTTCAACTCTTCATCCCTAGTCTGCTCTTCTGCAATTGCATCAATTTGATTTCAAAAATGGATTCAATTCTGGATAAGGCATCTGCAACAACATTATCTTTACCCAATACATGTTGAATAATACAAATAAATTCTGAAATGTATTGAAGTTGTCGTTGTTGTCTTGGTGATACTTTTCCATGTTTTTGCTTAAACGCAAAAGTCAGAGGCTTGTGGTCAGTATATATAATAAAATCATTTCCTTCCAGCAAGTGTTTGAAATGTTTCACAGAAAGGTATATCCCCAATAGTTCACGGTCATAGGTACTATACCTTGTTTGTGTTTCATTTAGCTTCTTTGAGTAAAAGGCTATTGGCTTCCAGCCCTCATTTTCTAACTGTTGGAGTACTGCGCTCACAGCCAAATCTGATGTATCTGTGCAAAGTGATAGGGGTAGTCCAGATCTCGGAAAAGATAGAAGGGCAGCTTCGGCAAGGTCAGTTTTACATTTTTCAAAGCTTCTTCTGCTGTTATCAGTCCAATGCACTTTCCTGCGGTCTTTCTTTTTCGCTCCTTTCAACAGTTCGTGTAGAGGTGCTTGAGTCTTAGCAGCATCCTTTAGGTATTTTCGGTAGAAATTTATTATACCCAGAAATGTCCGCAGGTCATGAATAGTTTCTGGTAGTTTGTAATTCGAGATAGCTTCAATTATTTCTGGCAATGGGCTAGAATCTTCTGCAGTGATCATAAATCCCAAATATTCTACTTGGTCAGCTCCCATCACTGATTTGGAAATATTAATTCGAAGTCCATATTGCTGGAATCTTTCAAATACTATTTTTAGATGTTCACTGTGCTCCTCTTCTGAAGATGAGGCAACAAGTACGTCATCAAGATAAGGGATAACAAAGTCGAGTCCATACAGTACTTCAGAGATGAAACGTTGGAAGGTTAAAGGAGCATTCCTCAGTCCAAAACTCATAGTATTGAACTCGGACAAGCCAAATGGGGTGGTGATGGCAGTTTTTTCTTTGTCTTCTTCAGCAATAGATATCTGATAATATGCCTTTACAAGATCTATCCTTGAAAAAAAAAAATTTATATCCTTCAGGATTAATTAAAGTCCTCACTTCTAGGAATTAGAAACCAATCTGGTACTGTCTGAGCATTGAGTCGCCTGTAATCGCCACATGGTCTTAATGTTGTTAGGATGTGGTGCTTTACTCCATATTTGATAATTCTGTTTACCAAATTAGGCTTGGTTAGATCAGGATACGAGTTAAGCAGGTTGAAATACTTGGAGGTTCTATTGACCGTGCTGAGATCATTACTTTCTTGGACGGTAGCAACTTCTCCTTTAATAGAAAGATTTGTAACTCCATCTCGATTAATTTCCTTTTTGTGCAGATCTATCAGTAACTGGAATTTTTGAAGGAAATCAGCACCTATGATTCCTCGCTTAGCTTTGGCAATAATAAATGGCCACTGAAATGGGAGTCTTAGGCCTAGATCCAGCGCGTGAGAATTTTTATATCAAATGTTGGAATTACAGTGTCATTAGCAGAATGCAGTTTATATTGAGAGGCTTGTCACTCCCCTTTCGTTTTTGCCCAAGGGAGGATTAAGACGTCTGTTCCACTATCCACAAGGAATTGACATCCGGTTTCTCTGTCCTTCACAAATAACCGAGATTTGCGGCCTAAAGTTTCGGCAGCGGGACTCGCCGTGGCGTCTACCACTGGGATTCGTTCCCCGTCTCATTGAAGCTGCACGGCTGTACGCATTTGCCCGGGAAGCATTTCTTCCGGAATCGGAAATGGTAGTAGCAATATCTTCCCTGAGGATTGTAGCAGCGCCTTGATTTACAGCTACTTCTACTTCTCTGATGGTGATGAGGGACTTTTCGTTGCAGTTTCAAAGAGGCAAGTTGGTCTTCCAGCGTTACTAATTTAGACAGGAGTTCATCCACTCCTAAGGAATCCTTCTGAACAACTGCAGCATCAACTGTTCTTGGCGCCATCTCCACGATCTTATCAGCCACTGCCGCTATTTTATCATGTTCCAGTAAATAAATATAAATCAGGTTCACCAGTTATTAGGTGCTTGTTTAGTAGCACTCTAATAAATACTCAGCATATTGAGTTTTCAAAAAATTCATGTGGCCGCGGTAGCCGAGTGGTATAGGTATCGGATCGTGGCTTGTCTGGTCACGAGTTCGATCCCAGTACCACTAAAGACCCGCCGTGTAGGGCAGCGATGCACGTTAAATCTGTCGAGAGCTGAAACGTCCTCCCGTTGGTGTGGTGTGGTAGTTAGGAGAGGGGGTGCCAGCTCAGGTGTCGTCCACGTCACTTGACCATGGTTCAAAATTACGTGGTCCGTCGCCAAAAGCCCTCGTGTAGCTGAACAGTGCGACATTAATATTAAATCAATCAATCAATTTCAAAAAATTCATAATTCAAATTTTATCAATAACTAATGGAAATTTATTATGCGTGTCCATTCGACACCATCAGAAAGCAAGTCTAAAAAAACGTTGTACAAAAATTCAGTTCAGTTCAGTTCAGTGAAATCACTGAAATAGTGGAGACTTGGCTAACGCCTTATGCTCCGATAAAATTTTGATCAGTTTTTAATCCAAGTTATAACACACAGTTCGTGATTGCACTGTCCATTAGTAATTTGCATTATCGCGTTGTGTTTCAACTGAGATTGATGAAAGTAGAGTATAGAGTAACTGGAATTTTAGAATCTATTGGATGATGTCAGAAATTTTTCAACTTTTTGAACATGCTCTATTGTTTTACATTTCGCTATTGAGGAATAAGACCATTCTCCGTGGTTGGAGATAAAATTTTTCAAAATTTCACGCAGTGATTTGTATTTGATTCAGTTTAATATAAAATGTTCACTAGTTTCTGGTACTTTACAATCTGCACACAAAGGACAAACTGTTAGTTTAAAAAGGAAATATATATCAATTAATGGTAATTTTTTAGCTCGCAACTTATTGATTAAAACTTCTGTATTTCTATTTTTTGCTGCCTGTCTGTTCCATTTTTCAAGATTAGAAATATACAAATAAGTTTTATGTCTCTTGCTCTTTTTCCATATTTCTTCCCTTTTGATTTTGTGTTGTTTTTTGAAATATGTATGTAGATCTTCATAAGTTATCCAAGAAATAATATTCCATGGCTCTGGAGAGGCTTTAGCTAATTTATCAACTTCTTCATTAATCCCTATTCCCTTGTGCGCTGGTACCCAAATGAATGTAATTGATTGAGCTATTTGGAGGCACTGATGTAAAGTTGAACTTAAATTTAATATTACCGTATTGGATTTTCTATTAATATTTTTGATGCTTTTTAGGACTGATAAGCTGTCCGTCAAGATGATATAATTTTCTGTTACAGAAACCCAATTTTTTAACGCAGTCCATATGGCTATAGTTTCAGCTGTGAATGTTGAAATCATTTCTTTCAGTATGAAATTTTATCGATTTTTTTTCTTAGGGATCAAAATTCCTATTCATGTTTGATTAGTATTTTTGAACCATCGGTTGCTATTATGATATTGTTATTAAATTTTGGCTGAATTTAATCATTAAACATATTTTGTACTATATCATCTGGAAGATCCTTGTTTTGAAATGGTAGTTCATGAGTATAGATGTTTGTTTTGCAATTATCGTAGATTTGGGGAGGGATCCATTGAAGAATATCTACTTTACAGATGCATAATTCTTGGAGCAGGTTGATCGTCTTTTGAAAAATACTGATCTCTTTTTCTCTATATTTATAAAAAATACTATTTATATTCCAAAATAACCTTGCGTTCGGTGACCAGTCTTTTAATGCTATTTGCTTGGCTATAAATTTTTGGCAAAGGAAATTATGGCTAGTATTAATATTTCCATTCATAGACTCTGCTCTTAATAAATCCAATGGGGTATTTCTTGGGAGACCTAGGGCTAAACGTAAGGCAGCATTGTAAATCGGTTCTTGTTTCTGTCTGTTGCTATTGCTAGAAAAGAAAAAAAGTTGACTTCCATAGTCAAAGATGGAACGGATTGTGGCATTAATAATATTTAAAAGATGATCAGATCTTGTTCCTATTTTCGGAGAAGATAAGGCTTTAATTGCATTTAAATATTTGAATCCTTTTTGACGTAGGTAATTAATATTATTTTTCCAGGTGATATTCGGGTCGAAGATGATACCCAGGATTTTCAGACTCTTCACTTCGGGAATAGGTTTGTCACATATTTTAAGTAATGGAGGTATTGTGCATCTTTTTCTAAAAAAGTTGACTAGACTGATTTTTTCTGGAGAAGTGGCGAATTTCCATTTTTTACACCAGACTGAAATTTTATTTAAAGATTTTTGCATTTCGCCTATTGTTTTATTCCAAATTGTACCACTATTATATAAAAATATGTCATCAGCATAAAACTGAATATGGCTGTCATGTTGAATTTCAAAAATATCTGACATATAAATCATAAAAAGCAAAAAACTTAAGATACAACCCTGGGGTACACCATAATTGTTTGTAACGTTTTTTGAAAAAATGTTCCTCCATTTGATTTGAATTGTTCTCTGATGCAAGAAGTTTTGAATCCATCGTAGTAATCTACCAGAGTATCCAACTTTGTTTAATTTAGAAATAAGGCCATTTGGCTACATTGAGTCATACGCTGCTTTAATATCCAACGCTACCAAAATAAAATATTCTGATGGGAGGTCGCCAGTCCCCAAAGTTACAATTGCAGTTTTTACATTTGCTCTGTTTACAGGAAACGGAATTTTGTGGAAGGAATGTGTTGTCTTGCCCCACCTCTTTAAACGATTTCTTAGGGGTGCATAGTTCTCACGCCCGCAAGGTTCAAGAGACCCATAAACTATTGGGAAGCGTCGGAGGATTTTCCCGCGCTTAAAATGTCATTGACCGTGTGAAGTAACCCTGCGCCGACTCCGGACCAATCAAAAGAAATTAAGCGGACGAGGTAAAGAATCCGCTCTAGGATTCAGCAGAAAACAGGCGCCAAATAACAACGGGATGCACCCCGATTTTCGACACTCACTCTCTCACACATTCACACTTGGGACCCAGAGACACAACCAGAAAATTTAGATCCAGGCCTTGAACTGGACTCCGTGGGGCTTCGAGTGGCGACATGTTTCACTCCTTTCCATCCTCCCTCTTTCAAAGCTAAGTAAAATTTGGTTATAACCATTTGTACATTTTACTTAAAATTAATAATGTTAATCATTAAATAAATTAAATGTTAATATAAAGAACGGCCTTTTAATTTAGTGTACTGTTTTATTGTCTTTAAAGAATTTAGAATTTAAACTTAAGCTATGATGCGATGTAACGTAAACAACCTGGGAAATTAGATAATGGATATTTAAGGAATAAATTAATCAATTAAGTTAAACAAGCGTCGCATCAATTCTTTGGGTTCTCTAGCCAGTATAATGTCATGTTGTAATTGAAGTAATGTATTGATGTTTTTTGCTTCAGTGAGGGTAAAAACCATGATGATTAACATGAAAAATTTTGTTTTGAAAACTGAAATCTAGCATTCTATGTAGAATCATTCTTTCTAATAATTTGGCAATTACTGAAGAGAAATAGGACGGTATGATGAAACTTCCTTGGGATTTTTGTGAGGTTTTATGAAAGGTAGGATAATTGCGTGAGTCCAATCTTTTGGAATTTGACTTGAAGACCAACTGTCATTAAACGATTTCAGAAGGAGATTTATTGCTTTGATGGGGAGATGGTTTATTGATTGGAGAGAAATTTTATCATGCCCTGGACTGCTGTTCTTTTGATGAGATATTGCTATTTCCAATTCTTTTAAAGAAAAAGATTTATTAATATCCTGGCTATTGTCCGGAATAGAAATATTTGGAATATTATCGTTGTTTTGTTTTGTGTAATATTGTAAAAAACAGTTTGTGTGTGCTTGGGATTGTTCGTTTGTTAATATAGTTCCGTTATTTTCAATAATATTAAATGAAGAATAGTTAGGATTTGTTCTATTTTTGTTTATTCGGATTATTTTAAAAAGAACTTTAGGAGAACATATTTTTTCGCAGGTCTTGTGCCAAAAATTTTCTTTACAGGCTTTGATTTTTCGCTTACTTCTTTATATTTTATCCAGTCTTCTTTAAAGTTTTTCCTTGCTTTTTTAAGGAGTTTTCTTTTTTTGCTCTTAAATGCCCGCATGCTGCGGTCCACCATGGAGCTCTTGAACTTATCTGTTTTTTTTTCTGGTTCTTGAGATAAGATTTGAGCTTTTTTAATTTCTTTTATAATATCTATATTTATGTTTTCATTTCTTAAATTTAAACTTTGTTACATAATATTGATAAATTTGTTTTTTGTTTAAAATTATTAGTTGCTGAGCTGTTTGTTCTTTTGTAATTAATAATTATAGGGAAGTGGTCACTTCCAAAATTATCGGTATTTGTGGACCAGGATATATAAATCATAATTTAAATCTATAGATGCTAAAGAAAGATCTATAGAGATGTAGAAATTCCAGATGAATGGAGATAAGTTGGACTTTTATCGTTTAATAATATTAAGTCATTTTCAATGAACCAGTCAAAAATCTCTTCCAGAAGCACTGGAATTTTTTGATCCCCATATTGCATGAGATGCGTTGAAATCTCCCAATATCAAACTGTGATTATCAATATATGATGCTATTTTAGATAAATTGATGTCTTTAAAGTTACCCGGTGGTAAGTATATATTAAAAATTGTGATAGGAATTAAATCTATCTGAACTCAGACTATTAAAATTTCTAAGTCTTCACTAATTTCTGAGAATATTTTCATTGCGCTGATATCTTTTTATTTAAAACTATCATTAGTCCTCCTCCTCTTTTGATTTCCCTATCAATTCTGAATATATTCTTATTGGGAATTGTGAAAATATCATTTGGATGTAACCAGGTTTCTTGAATTATTAAAATACTTGCGTTTTGAAAAATTGGCTCTAAAAGAATATCTGACCTCTTGTTTTTAATTCCACGTGCATTCCATTGGATTATGTTCATGATTTAAAACGGGAAAAAAAGGTGCGATACTACAAATTGGTTTAAATATTCGAAAAAAGAAAGTAGATTAATATAGAGTTTTTAGCGAGAATATAAGAAAATTTGATTATTTATTTAAGTTCCTTTATTTTTTTCTACTACACTATCTAATGTATTTCCTCTATGTTCTGATATTTTCTTGAATCTTTTTGCTTTTTCATTCTGTTTTCTATTTATTAGATAATCATCATCTTTTTGAATTGTTATATTGGATGCTACTTTTTTTAGGGTGGAGATTCCATGGTATTCATTAGGGAAGAAAATCTTAAATTTATTTGTGCTACCACGGTATTTAGTTCTGCCGTGAAGCGTTGTACTATTTGTTCTAATTTCTTTTCAAAAATGTTATTGTTTTCTTCAAATTTTAACTCTAATTTCGCAAACTTTTTTTCAAGGTTTTTTATCTTCTCTGTTTGATTATTATAAGTTTTGGCCGATTATGATGTTTTTTTTATCCCTTTGGAATTTCTCAATTGCTTCATTTTTCGAGATTTGTTGCTGTACTTTAATTTTTAAGATTTCAATTTCTTCTTGATATTTTTTGCAATCTTTATCATTAGCTTCATGCCCCTCTCCACAAGAGCTACATTTTTTTATTTTTATTTCTTTGCAATCGTTTTCAGAGTGATTTATTGAGCAAATTCGGCATTTTATTGAGCTTCTACAAAATTTTTGAATGTGTCCAAATTTCCAACAGTTTGTGCATTGCCTAGGTTTTTCATAGTAGAGAGTAGTTTTAAACATTTCAAATCCTATTGGAACTTTTTCGGGAATACTGCATCCAATTTGGGTAACTTTAACTGTTTTGATAGGTTTAAATCCAGAATCTGTTTTTTTGGTAAAGCGTTGGATATATCAAAAATTGCATAATTGTAATTTTCTAATTCCGATTTTATGTCGTCTATTGAATATTCTGTGTCTATTCCTTGTAATATATAACTACTGGTTAGGCCAGTAAAGTACAATCTTGCACTTATTTTTACACTATTAATTTCTTTAATTTTTAAAGCTTCTTTGGCAGTCTCGCTATTATTTGTTTTAATTATGATCTCGGCGTTTCTTGTTTTGCTTATATTCAGAATACTTTTTTTAATTGTGAACGTTTTGATTATACTTTCTTTTAATTTAAGTGGATTACCATTCTGAAATTTATTTTCTGATTTTAAGAAAATTGTAATATTTGGACTCGAGTTTAAATTTTGTTTTTCCGCAAACTTGGTCAATAATTCTATATCTGTTAAATTACACCTATATTTATTGAATGAAAAGTTGGTATTCTCTGCCTAAATATTATTATCTGGGTGAGGGTAGTCACCCATTTTGTCTTCCCTACTCCAACACTTCAATTTGTATAAATACACTAACTTGTGTAAATACTTGAATTAAAAACTCTTATCCGAAGATAGAATAAAAGTTAAATGAACTAATTTTCAATACAAAATAAAAATTCAAAACGATCTCACCCGCTCGAACCCACTTGAAAAGTCAAAACTATCCAATATTTTTAGCACACTCCAAAGTCAACCGTCTAGATTTTCCTACAATCTTGTACAAAAATGCCACGTTTCACAAAAAATACAGTTTTGTTACAGTTAAACATATGTATAATCGATAGCGGTACAAAAGTAAAAATATAAAACTGAAATATAAATTATGAGGATCATTTTAAAAATTAACACAGTAATTAAGTGCCTTTATATAAAATAAGTTTAACATTTATTATTTATGTTTAAAATCTATTAGAATAGAAATAATTCGGACTATCTCGCACCATACCCCCTGTTTCGCTGATTCGGAAACAGCTGAAAGGTGCAGCCATCTAGTGAGGGAAAATCTCCACAAAAACTGTCCTTTACAAGCCTATTGTATATATGTTATGTTGTATGTTCTAATTACTTCAGGTTCACATGAATTGTATTAAGAAATTGGCAGTTATTTTTTTTCATAACTATTATGATTTTTTCTTGTGTAATAATATTTGCAAATAAGAGTATGTTACTTTATTATATATTTTGAAAGCATTTTTGTATATTCTTGTAATTGTATTTAGAATAATTGTAGTAGTATATAAGATTTTTATAATACTTTAAAAAGTTATTGTAAGTCATTTTCTGAAACTGTTGTTTTATCACCGGGTGGGATGTAATGTCTACAAATTGTAGTTTAGTTCAGATGTAATGTCGCCAGATGACGCTGTCCTATCTTGGCATTGAATCAAGTCTTCGTTAGAACGTAGTTTTGTTTGTACTTCAAAGAAAGAATGTAGTGAGCGCATATGGTTGCATTCCCATGCTTCTAGTACCAATATAGTTTGGAAAGTAAACACTTTAGTTATGGTCTGTCAATACTCTTTATTATTCCAAGACATTTTTCAGCATATAAGAAATATTCAAATTTCAGTAAAAAAATTTTCATACACAAAAATTGAAGCCCCCTTTAAATTAATTCAAAATATTGAAATTGAAAATTTCTGTATTGTCATTTTAAAATCTGCAGCAAGCGCTGTGGATAGAACATCTAAACTGGCTCCATACAAATGTGATAAATAGCCTTTTTAAAGGGAAATATTTATTAGTGTGCATGCACATTTCTGATCACCAAGTGCGATCAGCTGGATGTTAATTGTATCAGAAAGACTGAACACCCTAGGGGAATGTTGTACATTTTTAGCAAGGAGCTAAAAATACTAATATACTTTCACATAGTTTATAACCAAATTTCCTAATATTCAAAACTTTTATCAATCACTTATTTGCTTTTCTTATGTTCATTGCTTTGAAAAAATTAAAAAACTTTTAAATTAATGTGGTTCGTCTTTGTTGTGTGCTGGTTGAATTTACATACGAACAATACTAGATATGTATAGAAGGCTAAAATGTATCACATTTAAATAAAACAAAAATAGTTATAAACAAGTTCAAATTTATTCTTATATTTAACATGGTTTGAATAGTTTTGCCGCAATTGGTTACAAAGAATACATTTATAAATGAATTTTTTACAAGACAATTTTACATACTTTTAATAAAAGGTTTTCATTTCCTCCGTACACTTTAAATTTTCAATTAAGAGAAGCTCATTGCCCTTGATGAAATGAACATACCTTGTAGCAGTTCCAGTAGAACGTCTGAATGGTAAAGAGGTAAATACATTTATAATCAGTTTCAAGCATGAACAATAGCTTTTTTTATATAGTTTAAAAATATAAATTACACAATTATAACATTAAAAGCATAGAAAGATTTTGAAGCATTATAATATTTGATGTTAATAAAAGCAAAGAAATAGTTTATTCACTAATATGCAATTAATATAGGGCAAATATGCATAAAGAAAATGAATTTTTCTACAATTTCATCCAAAAAGTTTCTACGGAAGTTTAAAAAAAGTGTAGAAAATAATAATTTTACTTTGTTTTCAATGAAAAATGTCACCATCTAATATGCGAAAAATAAAATGGTCAATTAACCATCCTACATTTCTGATAACTACTACGAGTTATTTAGAAGTAATTGTGTATGCTTATATTTTATTAATCATGCAACACAAATACAAGTTTCTACTTGAAACTGAATGAAATTACCTCAAGAATAGATCCATATATATTAAACATTATGGTACAAAACTGCAGCCAAAACATTTAGGAGATTCAGAAATAAACAATGCTTGTACATCAGTAATATCTTCAATCATACTTACTTAAAGCAACCCAGTCTTGCTTTTACACTTTTGTTTACTGTACTAATAATTTTTTCTTAACAATGAAATGGTTAGAATAATATAAGAATTTTGAATAGGGTTTTTCAATGATATAAGCCAACCAGTTGTCCAGGAGTTTTATTAAACTGATATGGCAAAATTTATATTTATAGATCACCCAGAGTAAGATTCAGAAAGCGTGTAATCTCAAAATGAATAATTCCTGAAAAATTTCGGTAGACAAGATAAAAATCTGTTTATTATTATGAATACATATAAGATAAACTTTAAAATATTCTTATATGGACACCATATTTTTGTCACTGATTATTAAAGCAGCATTATTGAAGTTAACATTTTTTTAAAAGTATAGTAACACAGGGTATTAATATTTTATTGTTAGAACCATAGTTTTGTTTCATTCCACACAGTAGATTAGGACATTTTCCTCATTTTCAAAAATACCATGTACTAATATATCAAATATAAAAAGTATGTATCTTATAAATAATTTTATTAATAGTAGCATTTCAAGATGACCCATTCTTCCAAAACGAAAACATCTGAAATCAAATTCATTTAATAAATATAAAAGATTCATCTACTTACTTTAAAAAATTACTTTTTCTCTTTTGGAATAAGGGTAAAAAATGCACGATGATGCATCCAAGAATGTAGCAGCTATGGCATTTCCCCTTTTGTTATAGGAAAGTTGTTTTATTCCACCGGCATTTGCCTTAAAATGTTTTACAAGTTCATTTTTTGATATTTCCAACACAGATATCCAACCAGCTTTATCTAAAAAATTTTTAAAAATGATTCATTAGTTCATTAGATTAGAAAACATATAAAATGGACATCTATCTATATGTATTCTAAAAAAAGTCCATAAATAATTTGTCTATTCTTTTATGAAAAATAATCAGCAGTCTACTTAAAAACTTCCAATTAATATGTACTGGGTAATCCTTATTATATACTAGCTGCATGACCCGGCATTGCACGGGCTTTCTCTACTTTTATAAATTTTCCCTTCCCTTCACAAAATCAGCACTTCCATTATTCTTTTTCGAAACTACTTTGACTTGTTTGTTTCTTTCCCCTCCGCTTAAGCCTGGGCTTTAACCGCGTGTGTAACTTAATTTCCTCTTTCCTTTATTACGCCAGCACTTTGAGCAGGTGTATGCGCGTACGATGCGAGTGATTGCTATAATGATGTCATTAAAATTCCCTTTTTCGAAATTTTTGTAACTTTCCTCTTCAGTTACCCCCTGGGTTGCACGAACATTTTTGAATGTATAACATATTGTCATGGAAATTCCCCTTCTCCTCTAGCTGTTAGCACTTCCTCTTGTGTGTGCATGATTTCTATATTAACGTCATTACAATTCCCTTTTTCGAAATTTTTTCCACAGCTTTCCATTGTCAGACACATTTCTTTCATCTCTCTAGAGCCCGGCATTACAGTGGCTTTTTTGAGTGTAGAACTATTCCCCCTCCCCATTATTTATAAATGAAGAATTATAAAGTCTTATACAGATTGCTATTGAAACGATTTTTTTCTCTGATCGTTTGAATGTTTGATTAAACATATGTAAGCATAAAAAAAAAATTATTTATATATATATATATATATATATATATATATATATATATATATATATATATATACTAGCTGTACCCTGCCACGCGTTGCTGTGGCTCAGTCTTGTTTAACAGAAAGGACATATTTTCAGTATGTTAAATAATTTGCATTGCACGTATGATCTTTTATTAAAAAAATGTGTATAAATATATATACGAAAAACTTTCCTAAACTGATATTTATAATTTGTTAACCAAATGCTTGAAGTTATTACAGCTTATTTTTGTCCTTATGTCATGTTATGAACCTCTCTCTCTAAATTTATTTACATTGTCTTTAAAGTAGCGACCTCAAGTTTGAAGATAAATTTTAAATGGCTCCACTCTGGATTCATTGAGGGAATTGGGTTAGTTTTACAATGCTTATGGATATTTTTTTTAAAATCAGAGGTGTGTTCACAAATGCACATTTATCCAAACAATGTCACTTGGAAACATGAATTGTATTTCCTGATGTCATATAGGAAATGTTTTGATTCCGCAGTATATCTAGCAAGCAAAATTTGTAATGGCTCTGTTCTCTGAGTTGAGGCAGTTTAATTTTTTCAGTGGTACAAAACATTCCTTTGGTTTCTCCCTTAAATTCCAGAACATTGCAGTAAGGATACACTTCAATCTTTGTATAAATGAGAACATGCTGCCTGAACCTAGAATCTTCCACTGGGTTGTACCGGAATGCAAGTTGACTGTTATTGTGTGATTGCTCACCACAAAGTCATGTTTGACGCAGATGTGCTGTTTTTGGTTAACATCCTTCTGATGTTGTAAAACACGAATGATGTGCTCGCAAATGAGCTTCCTCAAGTCTGGCTGCATGTTGCTTTGCTGCGCCCTCAGCCTGTGTTTGTGACAGTCTTTGTCTGCTTTTCTCGTTTGCTGATATCCATTCTTTCTCAGTTTGATGTGCAATTACACTCATTGTAGTACTTTTGCCTTGCAAGTATGACAACCTAAGTTTGATTTTCCTGCAAGGCATTATTTTTATTTAGTGAAGCCAATTGACTGCACTTAAAAAGAAAAAAAAAATTCAAACAAAGCATATAAAATTTCTTAAAAACTTAAAACTACACTTAAAAAGAAAAGAAAATTAAAACAAAAACATATAAACTTTCAAACATGAAAAAAAAAAGAAAAATCAGAAACAAAAAGAAAAGGAAAAAATAAAAAATGCTAATGAAATATTTAACTTTAAAGGTGCATCAATTGACACAGCTGAAATTTAACGCAATGAGAGGCTGAAGGTATTTTTAATCGAATACGGCAGGAAAATTCCAATATAAACACGGATTTTGCAGCAGAAAACTACGACAAAGTGTTGATAATGATGGAAGTATTTTTGCAATTCACAATTCGATTAGTATTAGCAATTGTTATCAACAAAGTTAAGGGCCTATCTTAAAAACAGAGTGGCTTATATCTAGACACAGACAGCTTTTCACATGGACAATTATTTGTTATCTGTGTACTTAAATATTAGCATCACCACAGCCAAATTACCGCCATGCAAATCGCAACATTTCCCTCCATTTCTTTTTCATAAAAAAAAAATGTTAGAATCTTTATTGTTTAGATATTAAGGTACAATATACATGGCACCAATTTTGTTACAGTGATGCTAATACATAATTACTGATGTGTGTTACAGAGCAGCAGTCACCAATTGGTATTGCGTGAAAAATTTTGGATGGTATGCAGAAAAATTGGGAAATTATTTATACTTTTATGAAGATTCAGTTTAAAAAAAGATGAACAATAAAACAACATATTACGGAACACGAATTATTCTTTACTAAAAGCTTTTAGTTACTGAAATAACTAAACAAAAAAACATAATTCCTGAGGTTAGCGATTTTTGGTAACCTCAACCATTTTTTGGAAAATTGTAGGCAAAACACACACTTCAGTTTGTTGATTGTTGCTTTTCATGAAGCTTATTTGGTTCACTCCTAGAAGAACCCCCACCCTTGGCGCGAATTACTTTGGTTGGCGATAATTGCGCCATCTTGGTAGCCCTACTTTTAAACACTACATACGACAACACTAACTATTTCTAGCATTTTCGTATTTTGTGGGCGCGCATTTCGAATTTCATTTCGTTGTTGGTCTCCGGGCTGGTTGCGTGTTTGAGGGAATCTACTTTAGAATTTTTTACTTTGTTGAATGCGAAAGGTAAGAAAGAACTGATTGAATGGTGTATGAAGGAAGGATTGATTGCTTCGAGTTATGAATGTCCTAAATGTAATGACCAGCAATAAAACGCTTTCTTCGAAATCGTGCCAGCCAAGCCGAATGTATGTTCGACCATTACCTCGCAGAATAAATATGGCGGCGTTCACACGATCATTTGCTTAGCGATGAGACCTTTAAGACTTTTTTAAAATCTGTTGTTATGCTGTCCCCTCCACTCGGAAAAGATCAGCAGTAAGAAAGCAAGTGCTGTTTTTATATTTTTTATCTCAAAGGTTTAATTTCTGTATTGCTTACATATATTTTCATTATGCATCCACCTTATCCCGCTATATTTCCTTGCCACCATTGTGGGTTTCGCTTGGCACCATCTTGTTCTGGCTTGGCGCCTTTTTTGGTTTGTCGCAGAGGGTGTGGGCTCTCCTAGGATTTTACCGCTTATTTTCAGGGCATAGAAGATTAAATAAAGACGTAAATATAGCTATAATGCTCCACCACATAGAGGTCAATCCTATTAGTAAAACGCTAATTATAAAGTTATACATTAAGTGGTTCATGAAGTGTTGAAAAATGGCAACTACTGCTCTAAAGCAGGCACAGCAGACAATTTCTGTATATATACAGACAATGAAGCAACACAAAATGTCTACTCATAAGCATTGTAAAATTAACCCTTTCACCTCAAGAAGAGTCATTTAATTTGTTTTCAAACTTCGCACCTCTTCTATGGAGACTGCAAATAATTTTAGATTCATACCATGACAAAAATAACCCATAATAACTTGGGAGTATTCTGTTAAAAAATTACAAATGAAATAAATCTGTTTAGAAAAGTTTTGTTAATGTATATATTTCCACATTTTTTTATAAAAAAATCATACCTCAAGTGCAAGCAGTTAAAGATATTAGAAATGTGTGCTTTCTCTTTTCTTTCTTTTTAACCAGACTGAGCCACAGGAAAACATGATTGGGTATAGCTAGCTAGCTATAAAAAACTTAAATGATAAAAGCTATCAAAAACCAATTATTAACAACAAATTATCATTTTGATAAAATCACCAAAAAAAGTTGCAAACAAAGGTTCTTGGGTACTGTTGCAACTATATCAACCCCGATTTTGTTCGCATCATACACGGTGAATTGGCAATTAAGTGCTAATGTTGCCAATATGGTTGCAATAATACATAAATATCAAAACAAACACAAAATATACATCAGAAAATCTTAATTTTTCCATTTATATTTCACAGTAACACCAAATAAAATTTTGAAATTACACAAAATAGATATTTCGTGAGTCTAATGTTACTCTGCCCTAACTATTAAAAACTACAATAACTATTTCGTGGAAAAATTCACTACCAAGTGCAAAAAAGTATTATTATTATGTTCTTCCCTTATTGAATGCATATTGAAGTATTTGGCGATGTCTTTTGATTTTAGGTAAATGGCCGACTAAAGAAAAAATATAAGAACCATAAAAAATTATATATTAATTTTAGATTCATTGGAGAAAGATAAAATATATATATACCATAAAGTACGGCATATAACGCACACACATACTTTCAAGCTGCAATTTTTAAATTTTAGGTATATTCGCTATATAATGTGCACCCCTTTTTTACGAAGAAACCTGAAATGTACAAATGCAATGCTGTTATGTTTAGAAGCGATTTATTCAAGGTGTTTATCTAAGCAATTGCAAAAATAATATACTTTTAGAACTACCACCTTTTAAATTCAATAAGAATGTCATGTCTTTTAAATAAATAGTATTTCGAAATATTTAGAATTTAACTTTTTTATGCTCATTTATTTTTTAATTTTTAAAGCCCTCATTTTTATACCCAACATATAACTCACACCTGTAAATTTCGATCTTATTTTTTGTGTTCAAAGTGCGCATTATAAGCCGGATTTTACGGTAGGTGGAAGATTTTAATCGGTATACTACTCACTAAACACATACATAGTGTACAGAATTAAATTTAGTATTTTATATATAAAAATTATCCAAAGTAAATATTCTGTGCTTAAAAATAAATTGAAAAATGGTATACAATACGAACAGTAATTGACATAAAAAGAGCTGTACTATCTTTATCAACGCGAAAGTAAAATTTGAAAAAATAATTGCAATCTTATAACAACCTGCTTCCTCAACATGTATTTGAGCCCTCTGTCTGTTTTGCTCATTCACTGATGCTTACTCTAATTTGATCAGCATTTATCCCTTGCACTGCGTTTGCTCGGCCATATGATGACCTAAGTTCGAGTTTCTGCAATACAATTTTATGTACTCAAGCCAATTGATTGCATTTAAAGTGAAGGTTTAAAGAAAAACATATGAAATTACAAAACAGCTCTGAGTGGGCCTTGTATCCGAATTCGGTTGAATCCTAGGAGGACCCACTTTTGGTCGCCAAATTTTTTGTCACCAAATTTTGAGCGATAAAGGTTACAATATGGTAACCCTTCCATTTCATCAAAAAATTTGGATTTTCAAATCACCGAAAAAATGGCAACCCTAAAAAAGTGCAACATTTTTCGTCTTTTCCGAAAAAACGTCATTTTGACATTTGACTTCGCTGGAGAAGGTTTGCTCTCCACCGGTTGTTGTTAAGAATGGCGTGTGAAAGGAAATTACTTGAAAGTGAGGCTACGATAGGTTATTTAATTGCTTCTCGTTATGAATGTCCGAGGTGTAAAAAAAATATGCGTTTGCAAAAGCGAAAGGGAACGGTTGACGGCTACGAATGGCGTTGCCGCAACCAGTTGAAAGATAATCGCCACGACGTCGTTCGGAGTGTGAGAAAAGGCACTTGGTTTAGCGAAAGCAAACTTGCTATAACTATTATCTTGCGTTTGACGAGATATTGGTTTGGCAAGAGCATGAATGCGTTCGTGGTGAATGACTTGAAAGTTAATAAGAATATGACAAAGTTAATAAGACATGTGGCGGCGATCTAACGATCACAAATTGGTGAATGAGAATTATCATAAATTCCTTGCATCCATCGCAAGGGTGTATCCACCAACAGATCATGACGAAATGCAAGCGTAAGGTAAGTGCTTTTTAACATTTTTTAAAAAGATTGATTTCATGTATTTCTTCGATTTTATCTTTGCGAAACGCCCCTTTCGTCCTTTTTTAAAAATGTAAATCATGTTGTACACACTGGTTTTAGAATGCTTTTTTAAAATGAATTTCATTGCTTTCTCCGTTTTTTTCTTTATATAATGATTAATTTAATGTATTTATTCGATTTCATCTTTGCGAAACGCCCATTTCATCCCCCCCGCTGACGCATGCGCTTCCCAAGAGTTTTTCGTCATTGACGCCTTTTTGAAAACCTTCAATTTGGCGCTTTTTGGCGAAACAAATTTTGCGCCAAAAACAGCAGTAGGTCCTCCTAGGATTTTACCCCGAATTCCTTTGTGGCCCTTTTTCAGATATGAGCACCATTTAAGTGGAATTGTAATAACTTTCGTTGGGGCTCCTGCATCATTGATACAGCGGTAGATCTACGTCCCTGACAAAAACAAACCATAATAACTTCCAGTATTTTTTTTAACAAATTACTAATGGAATCTGTTTAAGAAGGCAATAATCTTATAAAGCAATGAAAAACAAAATAAGGTGCAATATTTTGATGACTCAAAATCAGAAAATCTTAGTTTTAACATTTGTATTTCAATACTAACATCAAATGAAAGGTACTTACATATTATCGCAACCTATTAGCGATATTGTATAAAACGAAGCACGATTGCCAATTCCGCGCGTACAACATCTGCGAAAATGGAATGGCCAACTTTGCGAGTTATCATTAAAGTTGGCGATTGTTGCGATAATATGTAAGAATCAAATGAAGTTTAAAAAGTTGTCTAAAAAAAAAAAAAAAAACATTCCTATTAAAAACTCCGTCGATTAATTTCGTCATATTAAAATTTCTCCAAGTGGGAAAAAAATATTTTTTCCAAACATTGAATGTGTGTGTGTGTGTGGTGTGTGTTATATCGCGGCATTTGGCTACGTCTGTTTATTTCAGGTAAATGGTTGACGGAAACTATTTGGTAGAAAAATAAGTAGCGTACAGAAGTCAATTGTGTTAGTTTCATTTTCGCTTAATAAAGAGAAATAAATTTAGCTTAAAATTACAGAAAAAACACGATGTAGAATTCAAGCAAATTCGTAAACATACCGCCATAATGCTATCAAACTGTTGCCAAACCTACAAAACAAAATTTGAGTTCTTGAAAGAATAATTTTTTAAAAAAGATTTATTCGAAAAATAATCCCAATTACGTATCAAAGGACAATAAATAGATAAATATGACAACGCATAAACATAACCATAGAAGAGTTATACAATAATTTTGAAAAATCTAAGAGTAAAGTTTAAATTTTCGCATTCAGAGCGAATCGTCACGTCATAACACCCAAAAATTAAATTTAAAAAAATTTAGAGAGAATTTCGAAATAAAAAGTACATAAGATCCTGACCAGAAAGAAATGCAACGTTGTGTCCATATTTCAGATTGATCCATGCAGAACTTTTTGAGTTATGCGCGCATACACAAACCAACACAACATTTATATATATATATATAGATATATAGGGTGAAAACCCTATACTCCTTGTTTACATTC
>BMAU01005264.1:0-30287 GCA_019973935.1 Trichonephila clavipes
AAAATCATACACAACTTTACATCTTCATTTCACTTTAATAAAATCTGATCTTTGTCATATACTTGATTGACTGGTAATTTCATTAGAAGATAATAGGCTACTACTTACACTCTAAAAGAAAGGGGAAAATTCAAAAATTCAAGAGCATACAAGTCTTTTAAATACAAAAGTCAATTGTTAGTACTTAGAGTACTTGTAATCTAGTTACTGAATGAAGTTTTTTGGACAGCTTAATATTTAATGATCATGTTAAAAACATAAATTTGAATTATTTCTTTTTAATAACGTTATAAAACGGAGTCAAGAAGTCTCTAGCGGAGAATTTTTATAAATTTGGAACTTTATAAAAAATGATGAATACGACACATGAGATCAAGGTACAGTAATAAAGATGAGCTCATGCTCAGGGCAAAGGAACTCTGAGACAGTTTTTTTTAATTCACATAATCCTAGAAAGTAGGAGTTTGATGTAAGTTATGATATTGGATCTACAAATCAGTAACAATTTGTCATCTTGGCTGTTGTGCAGTAATGTAAATCTGATTCCTTTTTTTTTGCTTCCACATCATGCGATCTGAGTGACTGAGCGGTGATTGTGCTAACGTCACCTTGTTCAGCTACACGAGGGCTTTCTGGTGATTTGATGCAATTGCTTATTACACCGTATAAAAAGTCATTCGGTGGGACTAGAACTTTAATCTGAGCCTTAACTCGAATGCTTCCGATAATACCTAAAAGACTACAGATATCATGTCCGTTCAGAAAACATTTTAGAGACCAATAAATTACATTAATATATGAATGATAAAGGGTAAAATCCTCCCTTGATGATTATAGATTTAATGAATTTTTCGCTAACTAGTTTATATTTCTGACAGATGAATGTGGTCGCGTTAGCTGAGTAGTTGCGGTTGCGAACTCAAGCTAGACTTTATTTTTGTTCAATCTTGGGTTCGAGTACTGTCAAGGCCATCTTGAAGGACCAGGCTGCGATAGAGTTTTGATGACGTCACGAAAGAGAATGCTTTGCTACACGCATTAGCTGTCAGGAATATAAAGCTTACGGCATTTATTTCTTTTTCAGGTCGTAGACTAATATTTCCACATTTAAATGATTATTTTTTATAATTCTCATTTAGAATATTTTCAGATGAAAGTTATGTATTAATACGTTAGAACAGTGTTTCTCAAAGTGTGGGGCGCGCCCTCCTGGGGGGGCGCGACAACCCTACAAGGGGGGGGGCGAGCATATCGAAAATTTAAAGATTTTTTTTAAAAAAATAACTGTAAAGAAGTGAAACAAAATACTTTTTTCCATAATAAAAAAAATACACAACACTGATATAATTTATGTTTATCATCTGGCGTTTTTCTTTTTTAACATAAAATATTACTCGCTAAAAGAACAAACGAAACCCAGACCCTGAGAAAAATTCTAAGAAGATAAACATTTCATCACTGTAATTATTATTGAAATACTGTACATTAGTTGTAGAAAGAAAAGGAAGACATAGTTCACTTTTCAGCCAAGCAGCATAATACATTTGCTAATCATTTGATTGACCTTCAAACTTACCGGTATAGTTTCTACATTAGTTCCGACCCATCTTTTATGTATTTGTTTTTCGCTTAGGGAAATTGTAACTAATGAAGAGTTTTACGATATTTGGAAAAGAACTGATTGATTTTTGAAGGATTACTTGGCTAAGATTTAATTTTTATGAGTAATCTCAATCATATAAAGCACAGTGAAAAACGTCCTAATCCTTTTTATAACATCCGTATTTTTTTCTGAATACACTTTTAACCCGGGAGCGGTGGTACTGGGCATCTGTGATCTCTAATGAAGGAAGTTGAAACTGATTAAGCGAAATAATGAATATTATTCATGATTGAAACACGATGAACATGAAACGCAAAGGAAAATTTTCAAATGCTTCCTAAAGAACTCCATCAACTGAAATATGAAGCCATAAATTAGCTTTTTACCACACAAGGTTCAGTTTGCCTTGTCAAAAAGACACAAAGAAATAAAAAGTTCAACTTGATATTTGTTGATCACCAAAGGTTACGAGTTCCAGCACAGTACCACTAAAAGACCCGTCGTGTATGGGAGGTGCACGCTAAATCTGTCGAGCTCAAACGTCCTCTTGTTGGAGTAGTGAGAGGTAGTTAAAGAGGCCAGCTCAAGTATCGTCCTCGTCAACCATTGTTCAAAATTACGAGTCCGTCTCTAAAAGCCCTCGTGTTGCTGAACAGTGCGACGTTAATATTCTCTCACTCGATCATAAAAAGCTCATTAAAACTATAATAGCAGACAAAATATGACAGCTTTGCCAGCAAATAATATTTCTGTAATATTAGTGAAAAGTATCTCTGATTTGCGTCCTTTATTACGGTCTTGCATTTTTTGAATCATTTTAGTTCAGTTTTATTGAATTTTTTCTCAAATCATCAAATAAAAAATTTAACAGTCCTTGAAAGCCGGTAAGTATACTTTCTCTTAATTAAATTATTCACTGGAATTCTGATTTGTATCGTGTACAGTAAAAATAATTATAAACAAATGATTGGGGTGACTGAGTCCCCCACTACCATTACCGTTAGTATCGAGTGCGCGTCTGCTCCCGGGTTAAAACATTTTGAAGTCTTCTCGCTTTAAATATTTAAAAGTAGGAGGAATTTTATATTCTTTTCATTATTTAACATTAATTCTAAATGCTAATTCTGTGAGGTTTAAAATTACAGTTCTTTTAAACAGTTATTTACAATTATAGCATTTATCTAAAAAATTTTTTTTTACATTTTGTATACAATGTCATTGTGCACGTAGTTTTACTCTCCTTACAGTTCAGCTTTTATATCAAGAATAATGTTATATATTTTTTAAAAATGAACTCGTGCGAAAAACCGGTGTTTCAGCCAGTATACGTTTAATGTATCAGTACTGAAGAAGGTATTTTTATAAATAATTTCTTAATACTAAATTAAGAACAAGTTTAATAATTATTAGTGACTTTCATGGGCTTGTCTTGTACAGCAAAGTTTTTTTCAAGGAAAGGTTTAATATCAGATATGACACTCTGAGTTATTTTCTATATTTAGCTGAGATCTATATTTCGTCTTCAATGCAGCCACCGCGAAAATCCAGTTTAACATAGGTAGGATGTTGAAAATAGTAGTAGTATACGAAGTGCTTTTGTTTTCAGTGCAGAAAATTCACCAACCATCTCTACCCAAAATTCAGAGAGCGATTTATTACAAAATTGCCTTTTAATTTTTCACTGGATGTGAAATCTATGAAAATTTCTTCTTCGGAAGTTGAGAGCTCTTCTGGAGTATCTTGAAATAGACCCCTAATCCACTCGTAACTTGCTACCAAGTTGTCCTCATCAAGAAAATACTTTTTAAAACTCTTTGCCAACATGGCTAAAGGATTTTACATGGTTTTAAAAACAACTTTCACATGTTGTTCTTCAGATTTATAAGTTTTAACACATAACGAGCTGGGGCTTTTTTCCATCATTTACTTCAGTAGTGGTAAATCCAAAATTTAAGTATTTTTGAGAATATTTCCTTGATTTAATTTTCGAAACCATGCTCGTCTGTGTACTTGTTGATCCTTTATTATCGTCGAATGCTCGCTTACGACTTAAAAATGTATGTATAATTTTGTTTTAATCTACTGCCGTAAATACTTAATTACCGTGAATTACAATTAACGTGCAAATTAAAAAATGTACATTCAAGGTAGATTCGGTAGCTATAGAAGTATCGAGTCGACTAAAACTGACTGGAATTGTACGAGGAAAAGCATTTTTACATGTTTTGCGCAGACGTGCGATATAGGTTGCCCCGACTCACGCTAACGTGCCCGATAATGCCAAATGTGATGGATATGATAGAAAACAACATAGACTAGACTATTTTTCTAATGACATTTGTACTTTGAGAAATGGATGCTGAAGAAATTTATCTTTAATTAAATATATCATTTTGCGATCTGTTCAATTAAAAATTAGAAAAAAATAACATAATATATATATATATATATATATATATATATATATATATATATTTTTTTTTTTTTTTTAAGTAATTTTCTTAAAAATATATATATTACTTAAAAGTAACATATTCAAAATTTAATACTTATACAGTTTATAATTGAGATCACATTGTAGTTTTAGCGTCAAAAGTGCATTTTTATTGCAGTAAATACATTATTGTTGTACAGGGGGCGACAAAAATTATGATTGAAAATTGGGTCACCAGTATTGAAAGTTTGAGAAACACTGCGTTAGAAGGATGTCTAATATTTTCTAGGAAAAAAGGAAATATCACTCGTGAAAGGCTCATAACAATGTAAGAAACATCTAAGTGAAAACTGACTCAATGTAAAATATTTTTCAATCCAGATAAAATAACTAAAGAAACATTTACTTGCAAAGAAAATATGAAAAGTAAAGCATTAGAAGCATATTAATAAAAGAAACATTTAGCAACATTTTGCTTATGTAATCAATGAATTATAATAAAGGTTAAATATGTATGCAAAAATATATGCACAAAGCAAACTCCATGCAAAAATATATACAAATAAAGAATGCGCTGCATGTAAAAATGTATTCAAATATAGAAATGACACAAATACTTTTAGATACCACAGTAATTATACAGCAAAAATAGATTCTAGATTATGCATTAGAAAATATACACATTAGAAAAGAATACTTTACCTATAAATCCGACAAAAAAACTTTTCATAGAATATATCATTAATGCGGCAATGTATTGATTACTTTCAAGTTTTGAATCATTTGGATTTGTACTGATATAATTCAAATAAATTTTTTACATTATTTTTTTTTATGCGTTACGAATAAATATTATGCCTAGTTAAAATTATTTAAAATCAAACAAAATTTTTAAATTAAAAAAATAGTATTTTACGTTTAACATACTTCGAATGCTAAAATCTTCATGAAAATGATTTAAACGAAAAATGTAAATAAATAGAATTTTTCTTTAAGTAATAGTTACGTGAACTATTTTAAACATGTTCATAAAATCTATTTTGAATAAAACAAGTAATATAATTTTTTAAGTCAGTTCCTACTTAGATCAACAAAGAAAATTTTTATTTTAGCTCCTTTTATTAAATAGTTACAATTAATATAAATATGTATATACATATGACAGAATCACAACATTAAGTGGGAATTAATTTTTTATTAATTATCATTAAATGATCGTATTGTCATCCAAAACAATCGTGTATATAAAATTTCAGTTCAACTGAATGCTTTGAAACGTGAGAAAAAAAAAAACTTTTTTTCAAGTTTTGACACAAGTCGCCAAAATGGTCTCTAAATCACCAACGTGGCTGTATTTGTAAGTTTTAAATAATTAATTTTTTATAATTTATAAATAAATTATTGTATTGTCATCAAAAAAATCATGTATATTAAATTTCAGTTTAATTGAGCGCTTTAAAATGTATTTTATTAACGATTGACAATTTCACCAAGATAATATATAAATAAACAAACAAATAAATAAATATAGAGAGAGAGTGTGAGTTAATAGTAGGAATTGAATGAAGTATAAGGAATTACATGTACATTGAATAATATACCAATCGATAATTGAACATTTAAATAAATAAAACAGTGAAATATAAAAAGCAACATTGATCTAATTGGTCTTAAATTTCTTTATTTTTCGATTATCCTTCACCTTTAAAATTTCTTCATTGCGCTTTTTTGAATAATTATTGTGTGTTGTGTTGTTGCTGTTTCTAATCCCCTTGGAGCAGGAAAGTCTACACCAAAGTTAATTTGACCTTTCCGCGTAATGGTGTCACACACCAGGTCTTGCTCTTCATACAACTGTCCCAGCAGTCAGAAGATGAGCAGTAGAAGCAAGGAGAGAGAGCAGGGACAGGTAAATAAAGACTTTACCCGCTGCACAAAAGTCATACTACGCAGGTGACCGCTTCTAAAGGGCCCCAAGGCCATCTGATGAGCCCGGAACTCCTGCACTGTATAGATAGGCCAGGACTCTTAGCTGCGTATCAGTGGTGAGCAGGGGAGGGTTTCGCCAAGTCTAATTCCTTTTTATTTCTTTGGAAGGAAGGAATTTCCAGATAGGTTAAGACAGTGGAACTGGGGTTAGGGGATCACATTCCCTACCAGCCAGCTCATCAGCAGCTTTGTTCCCAGGCACACCCACATGTGATGAAATCCACTGGAGACATACTTGTTTCCTCAAACCAAGCCTAATTAATTTGGATAAAATATCTAGACCAGAACTGTCCATAATTTTTGGCCAATTTTTTAAATATTGGATGAAGCTTCTACTGTCTGTCAGGATCCAGATACTGTCATATAAATTGAAGAGCATGATCGAGAGCGCCACTAATAGCAATGAGTTTCGATCTAAAGATGGAACAGTGGTCAGGATTCCTGGTGCTGATTTTAACATCGTTCCCAGGAGTGTTACTAAAAATACCTCTCCCTGCTCTACCCGTATATGAACGACTACCACTGTGTAAATAATCAAGGGTTGATCAGGTATGTCATTTATTATTTCAAGTGCCAGTTGTCTGAGTAATTCCAGATGGCTGCTATGCTTGGGAGTAATGGTCAATAAATCCTCCCGGAATTCAACATGATTAAAAGAATCAATAGGTGTGATGCAGCGGAACGGTGTAGATGTGTCAACATTGAAATCAATAAAACCATGTTTACGCATGTAATTAAGTGGGCTGTCTCGCTTTAAACGTTGGTTACTTGTCCATGCTACTTGAAGCACTTGGTACTCTTATTCAAGGACTGGGCGAACCAAGGTTTTATAAGTTATTCTAAATGTGGAGGCGTCTGAATCCCAGTCTCTGCCAGAAAGATATTTTAAGATCTTAAGTCTCTTTCTTGCTTTATCGGCTATTTTCTCAATATATTTACCTCAGTTCACTTCGAGTCTAAAAAGTGAAACCAAAATAGGTAGGGTATTTACTGTAATTCAAGCGCTCATTCATTAGGTAAAGCTCAGGAGAGTAGTTGTAAAGATGCCTATTAGTCGTAAAGTGGCTGACAGTAGACTTTGAAGCATTGAAAGTAATTTTGTGGTTGTCTGCAAATTCCTAAATGTTTACTAAGGACCTATTCAGCTGGGATTCCATTTTGCTAATATTTGCATCACTGCACCACAAAACGACATCATCAGTGAAAAGTCCAATTTGAGAAGGGTTAACATATTTTTCAACCCCGGAAATAAATAATGAGAAAGAGTTGGACTCAAAACGCAGCCCTGGGGAATTCCTTGATAGGTTTTGTAAGAATCCGAGAAAGGGCATGAATTTGACACAAAAATTTCGGTGATTTAGAAAGTTTGAGATCCAGTGCAGAGCTTTACCTTTAATGCCAAAAACACCAAAGCACTTGCTTAACAGCTTATATTTCCATATCCTATCAAAGACCTTTGACACATCTAAAAATGCCGCCATGGTGTGTCTCGTTGGTTTATGATTCTGAGAATCTCTAACACATTAGGTAAAGTATAAAATTTGGTCAACAGTAGAGTAACCCTTACGAAAAGCAACTTGCTCCGAGGGCATTAAGTTATAAGTGTGTAAATGGTGAGTCAATCTTCGCAGCACCATGCATTCCATTAGTTTGCAAATGATGCAGGTAAGAGAAATAGGATGATAGCTTGTCACAAAACCGGCACTCTTGTTGGGTTTATGAATGGGAATAACGATGACCGACTGTCTTGGTAGTTTGCCAGTTTTCCATGACAAGTTACATATGTATAACAGTCTTTCTCTACCCAAAATTCCAAGGCGAGACAAGAAATGTCCAGGGATGCTATCTGGGTCAGGTGATTTGTTGGTGTCTAGATTTTGAAGGGCATAAGATAGTTCAGGTAAGGTGAAATCAACATTGAATAATGGGTTATCTGCCGGCCTGTCCCTACAAGATTTTATTTGATTTCTGGTGACTCTGGCGAAGTGCTCATCAGAACTACTAAAAGAAAGCCTACTTTCATTTGCGTAATGCTGAGCCAGGGCCTCTGCTGCTTCCTGAGCATCCACCGAGACATGGCCATTATCACTAATGATAGCGTTAGTTTCTTCGTTACTAGGCTTTAAGTTATCAATTTTCTTATCCAGTTTCCATAATTTAGTATTTGAAGTTCTATAGTCTAACTTTTCACATAGATTCTGCCAGTTTGATCGTTTGACTTGTACATAAATTTTCTTAATTTCAGCGTTCAGCTTATTCAATTCAATTTTTTGTCCAAGCCGCCATTTTAGGCAATTACTTTTAAGAGTTCCGTCCTTTGGGCAATCAATGGCTTAATAAGGTCTGAATTGTGGGCAAAGTACGGGTCTGTTTACTTCCCCCTAGGGATTGAAGACTTAGCAGCTGTAAATGGAGTGCTTGAAATGTGACCATTCCTTTTTTTCAAGTTGTCAAAATAGGTTCTGGCGATATAAGATTGTTAGAGATATTTTCAAACAGACTCCAGTCGGCTTTCTTAAAATTCCAGTGGAGGTATAAATGAAGGACCTATAAATGTCAAATCCAAGACATGAGTTGAACCGTAACTGTTAGATCGGAAAGTGTAATGGTGCCATCATTTAGACACAAGAAGGTCGGTGACCAAGTTACTGAGCTTGAAACCTCTTGCATTTGTAATAGTGCTACCCCAGGTAGTATTCTTGGCATTGAAGTCTCCTAGTGTTATAGTGTTGTCATCAAACAGACCTTCCGTCATGTTTTGTATCAAGATGTTGACTATTTGGAGGATGATAGAGGTTCTTGATGGTAATAGTGCGATCCTTAGAATGGACAGTTATACCTTAATGTTCGAGATCAGAGGTGTCATTGCTAGTATCTGGTAGTCTCTGAAAATGGACGTCACGAATAAAAAACATGGAGTCCGCCTCCACCTGAAGCTCTGTCCCTTCGGACGATATTATATCCTTTAGCATTCAGAAGTCTCTGCTCGCACAATTTAGAATCCTGAAGAGCTATAATTTCCATATGTAGTTTATCAGCTATTTCCAGAATCTGGTCTAACTTAATTCTTGTAGCTACAGCACTTAATCCATTAATATTGCATTGCAGCAAACGAAGAAATTTGGAAGATTTTACTTTATGGAGACTGTAGCATATTTATCACATAGGGCTCTCTACCTAAGTTCTTTGCGCGTCCCTGATTTACCTGCGCGACGGACGATGCAGTGTGAGAATCAAATAAATGCGATTGGTCCATGGCGAAGGGTATTATGCAGCTTCCCTTTAGGCGAGGAACCACTTGGGCGGAAGACTGACTAAACCTCATGCCTGTTGGTCACGCGGAAGGTATTTTATTTCTCTTTTACCACCTATTGGAAAACCAATAGAGGCATTCCCCGATCCGCCACCTGGGGACGCGCCCTGTAGGGGTTACAGGCTCCCCTGGGAATAATTACTTAAGCATATATTCTCGAATGTAAAGAATATTTTTTTTAAAAATATGAAAATGCAGGTGTGTTACACTTTACACAAGATAAATGAAACGAATGCGAGACATTCCACAACTCATGTATTTAAAATATGCTTCTGTTGCCGTTGTAAAACAAGATAATTGGCAATTAACTTTAAGAAATCTTGATTCGAATGTTTTCGATATTAACAAATTAAAAATGAAATATTGCGTTAAAATGCTTTAATAGCAATATTTGGGGGCATTTAAATCTCTCAAATGTTTTGTCCTGCATTTTCTGAATCGAAGTTGATCTCTTTATTTGAAAGAAATATACATTTACAATCGGAGCATCGAATTTTATATTATGCACGCATAACCCGTACTGGGCATTAAAATTTATACTCTTCTATTGGATATCCTCTAATTTATTCGAAATGTCTAATACTTCGTTGTGAAATCCTTAATATTTACTTTAACATTAAAGATTTCTCTGAATAATTTGAAATCAAATTTTCAGTGAAATAGTACCATATTTATCGAGTGCAAAGATAGCATGCTTTTAACGCGCAATTATTTTCAGCTTGCAAAATTTTTCCTGTATTACAAATTTCAATATACTTAAGATTGATCAGATTAATAAAGCAGATTTCTTCACAAACATTAACCATATTGAGAATATTTAGCAATTCGCTGAAATATGTTAATCAATATGTTATCTCATTCAAGTAGGATGGCTAGCAGGGAAAATGTTAGGATATGTAATTTATTTGATGAACAGTTGGGTACATAACAATAACGAGGCATTATTATAAAATGTGTGGAGTTTTAGGTTATGCTATTAATAAAACTTTTAATATTTTTTAAGATAAGGATTTGATAGATTAAAAAAATATATATAATTTAAACACTAATTTCTCATATCCGAATAACATATTAATTTACAAATAATTAGTGATGTTGGCATAAATGCATCAGTTTATTATACACTCGGTTATCTTCAAAACTAAAAATAAATTCAATAATGACTCAAGAATAAAGTTATACAATAATATATAAATAACCTACCTTTCTTTATATCCAATAGTATCGCTGATGTTATGTTCACTACATTTCATATATAAAAACGTGGTAAGGTAAAGCACTATATCACAAGCTTCAATAGAAGACTGGTGAAGCGATGGTCAAACGCGGAAATCGTCCCTCCTTTGGTCATGTGGCTTGTTTTTTGGGGGAAGCGGCTCTCTGTCGCAGCCTGAGAATCAAGATAGCCCTGGTACTGTGCAACTAAAGTAGAGGTCTTGATGGACGTCAAATTTAACGAGGTTCAAAATTCTCACAATGGTATGGTTTATAGAAGAAATCAAATAAAATCAATTTTAGTGGTCTCCATAATATTTTCCTCCATTCAATAAAATTATTGGAACACAGAATTGCAGATATATAATCATAACGCAAAATTTCATGTGAAAATTTCAGTGTTTCTAACCATAATTCTGTATTTAATTTTTTTAAGTTATAGTATATAAGTGAAAATCAAAACTAAATCTCGAAAATGTAAGATAAAGGAAAAAATTAAAAAAATTATGCATCTGTTAAAAAAATACTTTCTCCATCTTTCCCCCCTCGTTATATAACTAATAATGTATTAAATAACTATTTTTTTAAAAAATAATATTAATACTTTTTTGACATAAACGTAGAATCGTATTGCGAGCGCGCATTCGAATTGCAGTATTTTATCATTGGTATCAACACAATTTTGATATCATTACAAAACATTGAATTTTTATTTGAGTCGAGTTTCTAGAAATCATTACTTGAGAAGAAATAACTGACGTCAGAAGAACTGTATTTTAAATTATAGAAAATATATATTGAATAAAAGAAAATAAAAGATGATAAACATAAGAATTTGGAGCATTACTTTTTTTCTTTTCTTAAAGAAGAGAAGAAGAAAGAAGATAAACATGAATACATTAATGAATAAACTCACATAAGAATGTATGCGAGTCTCATTAAGAGTAGTAAATAAGAATTGGATTACTCAACTCATTGTGTTATAGAAGGTAAAAAAGGGTTTAGTAAAATGATTCATTGTAGACAAGATAATTCAACATTCGTAAGTAGGTAGTTAACAAGTAATACAGATTTTTTTTTTTAAAAAAAGTCAATTCCTACTTAGAGTCAACAAGAGAAAAATTTTATTTTAGTAAATTAAATTTAATCAATGAATTAATATTAGAATATTGTAACATCGTTTCATCCACCACAAGTTTACAAAATCATATTTGAACTTAAGTGGCGCTATCTGTTGTATTAGTTGTAACTTCGTCAAAAAAATAACGCAGAATAAATTTAAAATTAAAAAATAAAATTTAATTAATGAATTAATATTTGAAAAAACTGTATAAATATCAAGAACCACCCACTATAAGTTTAAAAAAATGTATTTGAAATTTATTTGATGAATAAAAAAAGTATTTTATTAACGATTGAAAATTTGAACAAGATCTATATATAAATATACTAGCTGCATGGCGCGGCGTTGCTCAGGCTTTCTCTACTTTTATAAAAATTTTCCCTTTTCTTCATAAAATCAGCCCTTCTAATACTCTTTTTTCAAAATGACTTTCACCCCCACCCCCTTCCTCCGCTTGGCCCGGCCTTTTTCCGAGTGTATAACTTCAAAATTCGCTGTTTCGAAATTTTTTGCTTCTTTTCTGTCAGACAGGTTTATTTCCCCTTGCTTGAACATTTTTAAATGCATAACACATCGTCGTGGAAATTCCCCTTCCCCTCTCGCTATAATATCTCTTGAGTAAGTGAACACAGTGGAAAACTTAATATTCACTCACTCACTTTGCAACTTCTTAGGACCCCAAAACGAAAATGTACCTTTTTAAAAATAGTTGTATGTTCAGAAAAGTAGAAATTTTTATAATTACAAAATTTTACAACTGTATTAAATGTTGAATTAAAATTGTGAGAATTTTTTGAAATGTTCGTTACACGGGAAAAAAGTTTCATGCAATTATTGTTATAAATGAAGAAGTTATAAAAACTTTGAATTTGATAAGTAGTTATTAAATATTTAAAATTTGAGTATGTTTTAACTGATGCATCATATTTAAAAAATAAAATACAATAAAAAATTAAAATTTATTTAAGTAATTCCATTTGAATAAAAATGTTATTACTTTGTCTTCTATTTTTAAAAAAAATTAAAGCTACCTTTTTCTAATTATTATAATACTTATTATTACACTTTCTTGAAAGTTTAGAATTATGCATCGACACCAGACTTGTTAAACCTTCGATATACATCCAGTATCAATTTTACTCTGTAGTTTTGTTACGGGTTTATAATATTCTAACTATCCACCGTTCTTCAAGTTTAGTGAAATGGGTGTCTTACACTTGGCCTTTTCAACTAAGTTTGTTTTGTATTTCGATATTATCTTTTGAACTGTAAATTTGTTTCAATATTTTTTGAGCCACAATAAATAGTATTTAAATTTTAAATTATCGCCTTGCTTAATGGAAACTATTATTACAACTTTGCATTCAAATGGGAGAATCGATCTTACGTTGAATTTAAAAGATATTTATTGAGTGTGAGGACCTCTGTTAATATGTAACCAAAAGTACCCGAATCTTCGAATTCTGTGTAAAAGCGACCTTAAATTACCATAACTGAAAACTATATAGCACGATTTAAAAAACAGTGAAAAGCTTTTCTGAAAAACGGCGTAAATCTATCTTGGTTCAAAATGCATTCTTTTTCAGGCCGACTGATTCGAGATGTATTCGTTTTTGCAAGGATTTTTATAGAATAATTGTCTGTGTTCTGTCTTTAGAATTTCAGCGAATTTTTACTTTAATTAATATTGCGCAGTCCGTAAATATTAAGATTTAAAATTTGGCGAACGCGTAACATATACTCGAACTTTTCTAAAATCATAAGCAAATAAACAATGTTCTTTTTCGATTAAAAAATAGTATAAAAAATTTATATCTGGAAGTTTAATACGTTAATATTACTTTTTTTGTTGTATTTATTATATGTTAAAATTGTAATCCAGCCTCACACTCTGCCTGTTCAAACTTTCGCAGTTCCTGGCACCTGGCGTAGACAAAACAAAATACAAGGTTTGCTTCACACTTAAAAAGATTGTGACGTCGTTGATTGTTGTGAATCCTCCTTCTTCGATTCACGATAAGTTTTATAGCTTCACCAGCTGTTAAATGACAAGTACGACGTCTTCGATTATTGTGAACTCACACCCATCGGTGTCCCTAGATTTAATAGACCCACCAGCTGTAAAATGACCAGTGCACGTGGCCATGGGGTCATTGTTTATTGTCTGAACTCGGGGAGTGACGACATCCAGTCTGGCCCGCTATAATGGTAAAAAAGAGCCGGGACCCCATTGACAATAGGCGAAACCTGTCTTTAAAGAATCATGTCGTCTTTTCTGGTGTTGAGAGAAGGGGATAATAGAAACAGGTGGCGTGATGGACAAGTGTATCCAGATGTTGGACAAGGAATTATGGCGCCTTGGGCCAGACGGCCCAGGTGGGTATAGGTGTGTTATGCGCAAATAGGACGAGGGAGACCGAGAGAGACTTTTCTGACCTGCCAATAGAAGGGACGAGGGGCGTGTTGTGGACCCCCTTGTTTTTTATAAGGTTTTTTTAGGAGACGAAAGACTAGAGAGAGGAGCCCGGCACTGGATGGAGAAAAAGGAAAAAGCCCTGCCCAGGATCGAGAAATCATGAGAGGAGAGCCCTGGTTGGAACGGACTGGAAGAGAGCGCTAAAAGAAAGGTAGTCCGAGTTTGGAGCGGAAAGGAAGGAAAGACGATGAACGCCGGTGGAGTTGAGAATAGAATATAGACTGACTGTGTGTGCACCGGTTTTGGCATATGAACTGTAATCTATTGCTTCACTAAAATTGTTTAACAAATAAACAATCCTTTTATTTTTAAATTAGAACTGTGACGATTTATTGATGGCTAGCTACTCACGACGTTACAAGATAGATATTTGCTGTCGCAGGCTTTTCTGCAGACGGCAGAATTTTCCTACTTACTTGACAATTATTGTTATATTTTGGACACTTCACACAATATCTTTATAAAGTATAGCCTATGTGTTATTCTGATGTATAAGCTATACTATTGTAAAGTTTCATTAAAATCCATCCAGTTGTTTTTGCGTGAAAGACTGCCAAACATCCTCACAAACTTTCACGTTTATAATATATATCCTGATGCCATCTGGGCGGCGTGGATGGTTTGTCGCTGGCTCTCTGCACCCAAGGTTGCGGGTTCAACCCCGGCCCAAAGTCAGTGGATTTTTCATGATGCAGAGAAAATCGACAGCAGCCATGTCGTATGTACGGAACGTATATACGGAATGTAAAAAAGATCCCCAGAGTGTCTGTTTGGAGTGGATGTTCTCGACAAAAATTAAATCTCGTGCAGTTTTGCATCCAGAGCTCAGGTGCCTCTCTAGGGAGGAAACTGGGTGTAAAAAATTATCTGCGGTGATTGGTATCCACCAATAAGGCTCCACTAAAAAGTGATACCAGTTTCGGGGTATGTTCTAGGTCTGCAATGGTTAATGACCAATTCGCAGTCCATTAGAAATAATATATATATATATATATATATATAAATATATATATATATCAGTAAATAAATTAAAAGAAGACTAATAAATCCTAAACATCTTAAGAACAAACCGAAAGAACCAAAAACATGGAACCATTACAAACCAAAAAAATAGAAATATAGCTAGAGGGAAAAACTATTATGGTTTCTCGAGCTGTCACTGGCTTAGGACAGTGAAACAGGGTTAAACAGTGTTTTGCGAGATCTCAACCTTCCCCTTCAGGGGAAACTTTCACACATAATAGCATGGGGAGATAAACCAAGGCAAAGGCCTAAAACCCCACGTGGGTGAATATAACATCAATAGAATAAATTGGAAAATTAAATTACTATAGGAATCGGACGCAATAGACAAATATAAAAATATGTATAAACAAAAATAATTGCAATAGAAGTTAATAATGATTATGACCGTAGTAATAATAATGAAAATGTGCGAAAAAACTAAAATCTTACCCGATGTATTCCGATTCTAATAGCGTACTAACGCCAAGCACAAAAAACAGCATAACTAAAAAATAATGGCGCCATCTATACATATTTTTAGTAACTAAATTTATTATAAGAAAATTAAGAATAATATACTATAAACTAAATGGAACTGAATATATTAAATAATAATAATTAAATAGCTATAATTTTGAAGACATATATTTATATGTAAAATTAGCTGGATAATTATAGTCTAAGCAACTTTGAAAGAACTTTTATAATTATTAATTTTTAAAACTTCTTCAGATACTAAATCTTTATTTCTTTTTATATAATTTAGAATAATATTTCTAAAAATTGTAAATGTGAAGGGAACTATTCCAATATGGCCCTTTTATAACATCAAAATCAAAAGAGTCTCTTTATCAAAACCATTACTTTTAGCATATTATTTTCAACTTTTAATTGGAGATCTAGGAAATTTGCTGACTCTACATTGCAATTGGTTTTTTTATTAAATGCAAGTAGAGTGGATAATACTTTAAATTAGGAGTAAAGTAAACTTTATTGCTGAAAATAAAAGATAAATTATCGATGTATCTGAAAAAAGTAACAAGAGTCTGTATCCAACTTTTTTCATTCTCGTAATAGTGTAAATAAATATTAGCCAGACTATTACTTGCTGGGCTACCTTGTGGCAGACCATTAATTTGTTGATAATAATAGTTATTATGAAATATGTAATTTTCTTTCAAAACAAATTGTATAATAGTATTAAATTTATCAAATTATTTAATGAATATTTAATATATAGACATTTCTAAGTACTAAAATCATATCCTCTATATCAGGGTGGTGAACCTTTGTGGATCAACGCGCCATTTTTTTACAGAAAGGCTTAGTGAGGCACAGACGTGCCGTCAAATAATTTTGACTTGTGATTATTGGAAAAATAATAAATTAAATACTAACAACACAAAAAATACATTACGTACTTTATAGTAGTAAATGTTTTTAGTTAAACGTGCAATTCAAATTATATAAAAGTAACATTAGAGTGATTTCTGCTGTTGCAGATTAGTTGACGAATAACTTGTATTTCGAATTGTAGATGTTGCTTTTAGCAGAATACATCTTGAATTGGAGTCCTCTGCCAAATGGTTTCTAAACGAGTCTTTAATGTTATTCATCCCTGAAAATAATGACTCGTAGGCATGGTCGTTGAAAATATGGTTTAAATAGCTTGAGTCTGTCTCTTCAAACAGTTAAACGTATCTGGAATCGAATTTAATGTTTCCAAAATTTCGTTACTGGCATTTTTACTTATTTAGCTTGTTAATCTTTCTGTTTCAATGAATTTTAACTTCTATTCCTTGTTTCAACAAGAAGTTTTGAGTCACATTACCAGGAACTAGACTAGAAATCAATAAAGTTACTATTTCAAAATTCTTCAATTTCCAACCAATCAGATAATAAATTTACATAATAAACTTGAGCATTTCTGATAATTCATTGAACTGAGAAAATCTCACTGAAAATTCCTTGAATAAGAAATCAGTCGCGATTGATCTAGTTTTGATCGGTGAAAAGTGCCAAAATAATATTGTGCTGCGTGCCATCAATGGCACGTACCAATAGTTCCACTTCATCCTGCTCTATATCAATGAGATTGAATAAATCTTCGAAGTCAAGCTATGCAAGATTTAATACACTTGCCTTGCATGTTCTCAAAGATATCTTTACTGTTTTTTACAATAATGGAGTTTGAGATATTGTCTAGAGTGTGTTGTATAACTTTGCAACATCTTGCCCCTGGTTGTGTAATATAGTATAAAATAAAAACCAAAAAATATAGTTTCTAATTTTAGTTGGACTCTTTTAAATTTTGTGTTAGAAAAATAGAGGAAAAAATTATATTTTTTGTATATAAATCTAGTTTTTGCAATAAAAAGCTGAAATACAGATAATGGTTTCTCCTGCTGCTATTAGATTTTCTTGGTAATTTTGTTTTGAAACTGTTTTATATAAAGTATAAAGTTATAAAACCATTTGCAAATGATTGCATAGTTGCCCGGAACTTTATCTACATAAACAATAATGAAACGTTTTGAAGATTTGAAATTTGGTGTTTTTATATCTTTGTACGTATATATTTTTATCGGTTTCATAGTTTACATTAAGTAATTAAAATAAAATTGCATTTAAACTCATTAAAGCTTCGAGAGGAAAGTTGTATTTAATTGCTATTTTTGTAATGAAGTTATTAATATTTTGAAACTTGTGCTTAAATTGTTTTATTATTATTAGGAGTGCATTAAGAAAAAAAATTGACTGAACAATTAACCATTTATTTCTCTTAGAGTTTTATCTTTAATAATATTTAAATTACCAGATATGACATGTTTATGATGTTCATCAATGAAATCTACATAATTTTGACAATTACAAACAATATTATTTATTTTTTTGCAAATCAAAAGAACTGTAGTTAAAGATGGATCTACCAATTTTCTTATTAATCTAAAAGCCTTTTTGATTTTAATGTTTTTAATGGGATATAATGAATATATTTTCTCAAACACATTAAAAGTTTACGTGATTATGGATTTATTCATGAAAGGATGTTACAGTATTCAGTTGTAAGTTAAAACATTATCATTTATTGATATATTAAACTTACTAATTCTGAAATTACAAAAATCTTTCATAACATGTAAGGCTTGGTAGTCTTTAAAATTATCTAACTAAGTATATAATTAATAAGTTTGATTTCCTTTTGTTCAAACCAAACATGAAATTTTTTTTATTTGATTAATATTATAAGCTTTTTCAAAATCACTACAGATTTTATTAATTTTAGGTTATATCCTTGGAATCTCATTTCTTTTATTCCTTTTACCTCTTTTTACTCTCTTGGTAATTTTATTAATTATTATTGTTACAATTATAAAAAATTCTTTATCTTTTGCTGCATGCAATGCAGAACATTTTGCCATTATATAATGTGACCGTGTGGATATGTTGTATTATAGAAATGAATCACGGTTTTTCCCACCATAATCTATCTTTTAAAAGAGTAAGTGAACTATTCTAAGAATGGAAATATCTATATTATCAAAACCACAAATATTAAGTGCTTTTTTCAATATTATTGTTATTATATTTATTAATATAATGTTTAGTATGTTAATATCTGTGAAGATTAATTTGAATATTTAAATGTGTGGAAGTCTGATTATATTTATAATTACTTTTTACAACTCAACATATAAACACCAATAAAGACTTACAAATATAAGGTTTAGTTGATATCTAATTGTTCATAATTGATCATGGGGCGTGATTTAATCTTTTATCTTTACATTTATTGTACAAAAGGAATATTGTATATTGATAATCATCTATAGGGAAAATTATTTTTAGAGTTGGTGATTTTTTACCAAATATTTATTAAAATACTTGTGAGAAGTTAAACAATATTGCAATTTCTCTTTAGTAACCAATTTATCTGTAGCGGGACAGTATTAAGATTATATATATATATATATAAAATATATATATATGCATATATATATATATATATAGCTTCGTTAGGTTTTCATAATGATGTATGAAACATAAAACACACATACATTTATATCTAAATAATGATTGATATCACATGTTTCTAACATTAAGTGCTCGATTATATTTAAAAAACATATCTTGAATAATAATTTCTAAAATAAGTAGATTTATGTTTTGCGCACCCGTTACCTCCACCCTCAACGTGTTTCCGCTAAGCCCCGGCATTTTTGAGTGGATCTTTACTCAACAAAATAAACATGATAAACTCCCCTCGTTGTTTGGCGTTCTAAATCTAATAGTATACGTTCTTGTGTGAAAAAAATGATCAATGAAACCCTTTGTTGGACAATCTCTGACAGTCGATTTCCGAAAGGCATATGGTTGTTGGATTTCAATTTAACAAAAAACATTGGGCGTACAATTTCCTTATTACGATTTAGTAGTTCAAAGACGGAAATTTTTTACCAGATGCACCCCAGCCAGCTCATCTCACTTTCGTGTAACGTTCCATAAAATCCATTCTTAGTGGATTTCAATTTAACAAAGAGAAACATGCTTAACAAATTTTACATGGGTCTAAGAATTCAAAACTATTTTCCTATAATTCCCTCTTACCCGTTGGGTTCTGTCTTTCTTGCTGTCTTAATTGCCGTCACTACTGTGCAAAGAAACGTTGCAGATCATGCATTGCTATGTTGAAAAACGGAAATATTTACTTATAACGCCCTTTAAAATTTGCTTGTAACCGTTGTACGGAACCCACTTTGTATGAGGATCTTTCTATATTACACAGTTCAAGAAATGCCTATCAAATTTAAAGACTTGCTAAAGATTCATTCAGGAATATTCAATAGAACTTTAAAATTGCGAACTCAGTTTGGTGGAATGTGTTTTCTTTCCCCACCACTGAAGGAGTAGCAAAGGGTGCCTACATTCCCACGCCTGGAAGGGGCATTGCACCCATAAATATCGGGGTGTGTCATTAGATTTTCCCGCGCTTAAAAATGCCATTGACCGTTGTGTGGTAATTCTGCGCTGGTTCCGGACCAATCAGAGGAAATTAAGTGGACAAGCTAAAGAGTCCGCTCTAGGATTTTCGCGTGAAGAGGACGTCAAATAAAACGGGATGCACCCCGATTTGGAGACACTCGGACACAGAGAGACAGAGACAAACTAATCAGATCCAGGCCTTGAACTAGACTCCGCGGGACTTCGAGCGGCAACTATGTCCCCACTCCATCCCACCTACTACCTCCCTCAAAGCTAAGTAAAATCTCAATCTTGTTATGCAGTATATGTTACTTAAATTTAAATATGTTAATTCAATAAAATTAATTGTTACTTTAAGAACCGGCCTTTTAATTTAGAGTACTGTATTTTGTCTATAGAGAATTAGTGTTTAATTTTAACTTAAGTCATGATGCGATGGAACTTAAGAACCTGGGAAGTTAAGAAATTAGTATTTTGATTAAGAAAAGAAAGTAATTAAATAAGTTATCATCAGCGTCGCATCATATTGGTGCCGTGACCAGTCGTCGGAAATTTTTTTCTTCTTTTACATCATGTGATGTCGTGAATTTTTTTTTCTTTATGGGTCACCGAAATAATAATCCTACTTCATCTGTTAAACATGTACAAACTTGTTATTGTGTGCTACTGTGTTTTAATTGTATCTATTACTCGAATTTGCTACTTGTGAAATTTTTTTCTTGTAGTTTTTTTTTTTCCGAAGAAAAGAGAGAGAGAGAGAGAGAAAGGTGCAGCAAGATGTCACAGGTACTCTGGTGCTCTTTTTTTTTTCTTTTCTATATATTTTTTTATTTTTATGTATTTACGCGAGAGCTGATTGGTTAAAAGTTTTATTTAAATTTATGAGTTTATGAATTTCTCTTACCCTGCACGAGTGCTTGAATTCAGTTGTTTTAGTTAGAATTTAATTGTTTCTCCGTTGCAATTTAATCTCGTTAGAAATTTTGTTTTAATTTTTTTAAACATGCCACGTACACGACAATCAGACCCCCTTTTGACACAGACGGCGTCTGAGAAATTTAATCTAATTGATTTGATCCCAATGTATGACGGAGGTGAATCGTTGGGAATACGTAGGTTCCTAGAAAAAATAAATTATGTTGCGAATTTAGGCAAGTGGTCAAACGACGAGAAAGTGACTATTCTGAAATTAAAATTAGCGGGAATACCTGAGGAATTTTTTTATCCGACCAACCCACAGTCATTTAACAGAGTACAACGATATCGCTAGAATTCTTATTAATAGATTCGAGAAGGCCGTCCCATTATCCACACGTTTACGGTTATTTTCATCATGCATTCAGGGTTCTTTTGAGAGCGTGCAAGAATTCGCAGCACGCATCAACAAACTGGGAACACAGATATTTTAGTCAGGTAATACGGCTCAAAACACCGCGGTGAGGAACGCTAACGATCAATTATTACAATCGCGTTTTATAAGCGGTTTGAGAAACGATATTCGTAGGTTCGTTCTAGCACGAGATCCCATAAATTTGGATGAATCAATTAGCGCGGCGTTGATTGAAGAACAGAATATGAAATTAAATCAGATCGCGAATGACGAGAGATCTGGTTTGTCCCCCTCACAAACGGAAACTTCGGTCATTGCGGCATTGACAAATAAATTAGAGAAAATCAATTTAAGAGTCGGGCGTTTACAGGAAGCCAGCTCAATTACGGCTCGCAAAACAGGTGGGGATCTTTTTAACTGAAGGGAGACTGTTTTCAAATGTTTTTATTGTGACATTCAAGGACATAGGCAAACGGAGTGTAGAAAAAAAGAAGTGGGATGAACGTAGAGCCAATTACCAGCCCCCCGGAGAAGCGCCGCTAGCGAATTTTCTGTTTTCCGTCACCCCGGCTCTCATTCTTTCGATCGGCGACATGTCCATTTCCAAGAATCGGCTTTTCGCGATAATTACGCAACCCCCAGGCATTCGGCGGGTGGGTCACACACGACTTCTATGAATAGAGGGTTTCAATGCAATACTAGAAACGACAATTTAAACTTCCGCGGAGAAAGCCGAATTTAGATGTTTTACAATTGGTAGAAGAACGGATTTCTCCTATTAAATCTAGAGATAATATTTTGATCTACCAATAATAAGAGCTAGTGTGAAAGATCACAAATTCAGAATTTTAATTGACACAGGTGCGTCCGTTTCATTAATGTCAAATTCTTTTTCACTAAAATAAAAAATGAAAACTTTAAGGAATTTAATGTGTCAATTCAAATTAAAGCAGTGAGTGGAGAAACGGTAGGAATTATCGGTTGTTATATGAAATACAATTGTCATTGGGGGAATTTCAATTTCAACATATTTTTTTATAAGTAAGCAAGAGATTAACGAGAATTATTGCGCAATTTTGGGATACGATTTTCTGAAATTATGGAATGCAGTCTTAGATATGGGTAGAAACCGTTTATTAATTAATAAATTTTCCATTCCGCTTATCCATTATTCGCTCCCTCAGCGTGTCGTTCAGAGTAATTTTATCCATGGATTTCTAAAACACAAAACGTGTTTGGGTCCCCATTCGGTCACAAATGTTCGTATCCATATTTCAACATTACCTAATTCTATGTTTTCGGCCAATATTCAGAGTTCAGCAAAGTTAAAAAAAAAAAAAAAAACATTCATTTGACTACTTCGCAAATTAATATTGATCCACAAACAAATGACACCATTCTAGAAATTAGAAACGATTCTGAGAACATAATCATCCTTAACAAAAACATGAAAATAATTACTGTCAATAATTACGAAGACTTTTCTTCCGATTTTCCCGTTTCTCAAGATATTTTACCTCCACTTACGGAGAAGGATTTTAACCTTTCAGGTTTGGACAGCAAAATAAAAAACAGATTATTTCAACTTTTAATTTCGCACAAAAGTGCTTTCGCTCGCTCTACGGTAGAATTATCTGCAGCCGCTACGGAGCATCATAGAATCAGTCTACAGCATGACTATCCCATTAAATGTCCGATTTACAAGATTCCATTTAATTTAAGAAACGAATTTAGACGTCAGATTGCAGATTTAGAGAAGGCAGGGATTATTTCGAAATCTAATTCTCAGTACAATACTCCGGCCTTGTTTGTCAAGCAAAAAAAAAATGGCGCCTTGTTTTAGATTTTCGGAAACTTAACGAAATAACTTTGACTCAAGACTTCGTTATTCCAACATTGGACGACATTTTGCATGAAATTTCGGGTTCAAACTATTTTTCGGCTTTAGACATGAAGTCAGCATTTAATCAAATTCCACTACACTTTGCAGACAGGCATAAGACGGCATTCTCTACTCCCGACGGTGACAAATATGAATTTAATAGACTATGTTTCGGTTTAAAAAACTCGCCTAAAGCTTTTCAATCAATCGCACAGGAGGTCTTGGGAGATTTATTACACAACGGAGCCTTGGTTTATATAGACGACATTATTTTATTTACTAAAACTATAGATGAACATTTTGAATTAATGAGTAAGGTTTTTGAACGCTTTGAAAGAATTCACTTAAAATTTAATCCGAGTAAATGTCAATTTTTAACAAAGAGTTGTAAATTTTTGGGGTTTGTAGTAACGCCGGAAGGTATCCTTATAGATAAAGATAAGTCCGTTTCGATTAACGAGTTTCCAGTTCCAACGGATCAAAAGCAAATTAAATCTTTCTTAGGGTGTTGTAATTTTTATAGGAGATATATTAAAAATTTCGCAAAACGAGCACTTCCATTAACGAATCTATTGAGAAAAGACACTCCATTTGAGTGGACATCTGAAACGCAGGAGGCATTCGATGATATTAAGAAAGCCATATTGAACCCACCGGTCTTAGCATTACCCGATCCAGACACAGAATTACAAATCACAACGGACGCTTTATCTCGCGGCATAGGGGCAGTTTTAGAACAAAAATATCCTAACTCTGAAGTCAAACCTTTATATTTTTTTCAAAGAAATTAAATCCCTCGCAATCTAAATATAACGCAACGGTTTTGGAGTTCTTCGCGATATATACAGCATTAAATTTTTTTAGACCTTTCTTGTTGGGTAGAAAATTCAAAGTTTTTACTGATCATAAGCCTCTTGCAGGATTTCTTTCTAATAAAAATCCCTCTTCCAAAATTTTGCGTTGGAAATTGGCTCTGGAAGAATTTAATTACGATATACACTACATCAGGGGTTCCTTAAATTCAGTCGCAGATCATCTTTCCCGTTGTATTAACAACATCACAATAGCTTTACCTGACTCTAAAGATCTTATTAAAATGCAACATGAAGATTCTGTTTTAAGTACTATTACACAAAAATTGATCAAAATGACGTTAGCCCACAAGTAAGCAACTATTTTATTAATGGGGAAGGTTTGTTATGTCATTTGTCCAAGCGCCCCTCCAGATCACCCAGGTCTAACACCACTAGAAAGCAAGTTTGTATTCCACATTGTCTTAAAGCTAGAATTCTCCTTCAGTGGTGGGGAAAGAAAACACATTCCACCAAACTGAGTTCGCAATTTCGAAGTTCTATTGAATATTCCTGAATGAATCCGCGCCTCCCATCACTTCACACATATGATCACCGAACTCTCTTCTTGTGATGAAGGGAAATTTGTTTTTGCTGATTGTAAATTTTTTGTGTGCTGTGCATTTGAGAGAGGGGAGGAGTGATGGGAGGCGTGGATTCATTCAGGAATATTCAATAGAACTTTAAAATTGCGAACTCAGTTTGGTGGAATGTGTTTTCATTTCCCCACCACTGAAGGAGAATTCCTTAGCAAAGGGTGCCTACATTCCCACGCCTGGAAGGGGCATTGCACCCATAAATATCGGGGTGTGTCATTAGATTTTCCCGCGCTTAAAAATGCCATTGACCGTTGTGTGGTAATTCTGCGCTGGTTCCGGACCAATCAGAGGAAATTAAGTGGACAAGCTAAAGAGTCCGCTCTAGGATTTTCGCGTGAAGAGGACGTCAAATAAAACGGGATGCACCCCGATTTGGAGACACTCGGACACAGAGAGACAGAGACAAACTAATCAGATCCAGGCCTTGAACTAGACTCCGCGGGACTTCGAGCGGCAACTATGTCCCCACTCCATCCCACCTACTACCTCCTCTCAAAGCTAAGTAAAATCTCAATCTTGTTATGCAGTATATGTTACTTAAATTTAAATATGTTAATTCAATAAAATTAATTGTTACTTTAAGAACCGGCCTTTTAATTTAGAGTACTGTATTTTGTCTATAGAGAATTAGTGTTTAATTTTAACTTAAGTCATGATGCGATGGAACTTAAGAACCTGGGAAGTTAAGAAATTAGTATTTTGATTAAGAAAAGAAAGTAATTAAATAAGTTATCATCAGCGTCGCATCATATTGGTGCCGTGACCAGTCGTCGGAAATTTTTTTCTTCTTTTACATCATGTGATGTCGTGAATTTTTTTTCTTGATGGGTCACCGAAATAATAATCCTACTTCATCTGTTAAACATGTACAAACTTGTTATTGTGTGCTACTGTGTTTTAATTGTATCTATTACTCGAATTTGCTACTTGTGAAAAATTTTTTTCTTGTAGTTTTTTTTCCGAAGAAAAAGAGAGAGAGAGAGAGAGAAAGGTGCAGCAAGATGTCACAGGTACTCTGGTGCTCTTTTTTTTTTTTTATACATTTTTTATTTTTTTTTATGTATTTACGCGAGAGCCGATTGGTTAAAAGTTTTATTTAAATTTATGAGTTTATGAATTTCTCTTACCCTGCACGAGTGCTTGAATTCAGTTGTTTTAGTTAGAATTTAATTGTTTCCGTTGCAATTTAATCTCGTTAGAAATTTTGTTTTAATTTTTTAAACATGCCACGTACACGACAATCAGACCCCCTTTTGACACAGACGGCGTCTGAGAAATTTAATCTAATTGATTTGATCCCAATGTATGACGGAGGTGAATCGTTGGGAATACGTAGGTTCCAAGAAAAATAAATGATGTTGCGAATTTAGGCAAGTGGTCAAACGACGAGAAAGTGACTATTCTGAAATTAAAATTAGCGGGAATAGCTGAGGAATTTTTTTATCCGACCCAACCCACAGTCATTTAACAGAGTACAACGATATCGCTAGAATTCTTATTAATAGATTCGAGAAGGCCGTCCCATTATCAACACGTTTACAGTTATTTTCATCATGCATTCAGGGTTCTTCTGAGAGCGTGCAAGAATTCGCAGCACGCATCAACAAACTGGGAACACAGATATTCCAGTCAGGTAATACGGCTCAAAACACCGCGGTGAGGAACGCTAACGATCAATTATTACAATCGCGTTTTATAAGTGGTTTGAGAAACGATATTCGTAGGTTCGTTCTAGCACGAGATCCCATAAATTTAGATGAATCAATTAGCGTGGCGTTGATTGAAGAACAGAATATGAAATTAAATCAGATCGCGAATGACGAGAGATCTGGTTTGTTCCCCTCACAAACGGAAACTTCGGTCATTGCGGCATTGACAAATAAATTAGAGAAAATCAATTTAAGAGTCGGGCGTTTACAGGAAGCCAGCTCAGTTACGGCTCGCAAAACAGGTGGGGATTTTTTTAACAGAAGGGAGACTGTTTTCAAATGTTTTTATTGTGACATTCAAGGACATAGGCAAACGGAGTGTAGAAAAAGAAGTGGGATGAACGTAGAGCCAATTACCAGCCCCCCGGAGAAGCGCCGCTAGCGAATTTTCTGTTTTCCGTCACCCCGGCTCTCATTCTTTCGATCGGCGACATGTCCATTTCCAAGAATCGGCTTTTCGCGATAATTACGCAACCCCCAGGCATTCGGCGGGTGGGTCACACACGACTTCTATGAATAGAGGGTTTCAATGCAATACTAGAAACGACAATTTAAACTTCCGCGGAGAAAGCCGAATTTAGATGTTATACAATTGGTAGAAGAACGGTTTTCTCCTATTAAATCTAGAGATAATATTTTTGATCTACCAATAATAAGTGCTAGTGTGAAAGATCACAAATTCAGAATTTTAATTGACACAGGTGCGTCCGTTTCATTAAAATCAAAATCTTTTTTCACTAAAATAAAAAATGAAAACTTTAAGGAATTTAATGTGTCAATTCAAATTAAAGCAGTGAGTGGAGAAACGGTAGGAATTATCGGTTGTTATATGAAATACAATTGTCATTGGGGGAATTTCAATTTCAACATATTTTTTTTTATAACTAAGCAAGAGATTAACGAGAATTATTGCGCAATTTTGGGATACGATTTCCTGAAATTATGGAATGCAGTCTTAGATATGGGTAGAAACCGTTTATTAATTAATAAATTTTCCATTCCGCTTATCCATTATTCGCTCCCTCAGCGTGTCGTTCAGAGTAATTTTATCCATGGATTTTTAAAACACAAAACGTGTGTGGGTCCCCATTCGGTCACAAATGTTCGTATCCATATTTCAACATTACCTAATTCTATGTTTTCGGCCAATATTCAGAGTTCAGCAAAGTTAAAAACAAAAAACATTCATTTGACTACTTCGCAAATTAATATTGATCCACAAACAAATGACACCATTCTAGAAATTAGAAACGATTCTGAGAACATAATCACCCTTAACAAAAACATGAAAATAATTACTGTCAATAATTACGAAGACTTTTCTTCCGATTTTCCCGTTTCTCAAGATATTTTACCCCCACTTACGGAGAAGGATTTTAACCTTTCAGGTTTGGACAGCAAAATAAAAAACAGATTATTTCAACTTTTAATTTCGCACAAAAGTGCTTTCGCTCGCTCTACGGTAGAATTATCTGCAGCCGCTACGGAGCATCATAGAATCAGTCTACAGCATGACTATCCCATTAAATGTCCGATTTACAAGATTCCATTTAATTTAAGAAACGAATTTAGACGTCAGATTGCAGATTTAGAGAAGGCAGGGATTATTTCGAAATCTAATTCTCAGTACAATACTCCGGCCTTGTTTGTCAAGCAAAAAAAAAATGGCGCCTTGTTTTAGATTTTCGGAAACTTAACGAAATAACTTTGACTCAAGACTTCGTTATTCCAACATTGGACGACATTTTGCATGAAATTTCGGGTTCAAACTATTTTTCGGCTTTAGACATGAAGTCAGCATTTAATCAAATTCCACTACACTTTGCAGACAGGCATAAGACGGCATTCTCTACTCCCGACGGTGACAAATATGAATTTAATAGACTATGTTTCGGTTTAAAAAACTCGCCTAAAGCTTTTCAATCAATCGCACAGGAGGTCTTGGGAGATTTATTACACAACGGAGCCTTGGTTTATATAGACGACATTATTTTATTTACTAAAACTATAGATGAACATTTTGAATTAATGAGTAAGGTTTTGAACGCTTTGAAAGAATTCACTTAAAATTTAATTCGAGTAAATGTCAATTTTTAACAAAGAGTTGTAAATTTTGGGGGTTTGTAGTAACGCCGGAAGGTATCCTTATAGATAAAGATAAGTCCGTTTCGATTAACGAGTTTCCAGTTCCAACGGATCAAAAGCAAATTAAATCTTTCTTAGGGTGTTGTAATTTTTATAGGAGATATATTAAAAATTTCGCAAAACGAGCACTTCCATTAACGAATCTATTGAGAAAAGACACTCCATTTGAGTGGACATCTGAAACGCAGGAGGCATTTGATGATATTAAGAAAGCCATATTGAACCCACCGGTCTTAGCATTACCCGATCCAGACGCAGAATTACAAATCACAACGGACGCTTCATCTCGCGGCATAGGGGCAGTTTTAGAACAAAAATATCCTAACTCCGAAGTCAAACCTTTATATTTTTTTCAAAGAAATTAAATCCCTCGCAATCTAAATATAACGCAATGGTTTTGGAGTTCTTCGCGATATATACAGCATTAAATTTTTTTAGACCTTTCTTGTTGGGTAGAAAATTCAAAGTTTTTACTGATCGTAAGCCTCTTGCAGGATTTCTTTCTAATAAAAATCCCTCTTCCAAAATTTTGCGTTGGAAATTGGCTCTGGAAGAATTTAATTACGATATACACTACATCAGGGGTTCCTTAAATTCAGTCGCAGATCATCTTTCCCGTTGTATTAACAACATCACAATAGCTTTACCTGACTCTAAAGATCTTATTAAAATGCAACATGAAGATTCTGTTTTAAGTACTATTACACAAAAATTGATCAAAATGACGTTAGCCCACAAGTAAGCAACTATTTTATTAATGGGGAAGGTTTGTTATGTCATTTGTCCAAGCGCCCCTCCAGATCACCCAGGTCTAACACCACTAGAAAGCAAGTTTGTATTCCACATTGTCTTAAAGCTAGAATTCTCCTTCAGTGGTGGGGAAAGAAAACACATTCCACCAAACTGAGTTCGCAATTTCGAAGTTCTATTGAATATTCCTGAATGAATCCGCGCCTCCCATCACTTCACACATATGATCACCGAACTCTCTTCTTGTGATGAAGGGAAATTTGTTTTTGCTGATTGTAAATTTTTTGTGTGCTGTGCATTTGAGAGAGGGGAGGAGTGATGGGAGGCGTGGATTCATTCAGGAATATTCAATAGAACTTTAAAATTGCGAACTCAGTTTGGTGGAATGTGTTTTCTTTCCCCACCACTGAAGGAGAATTCCTTAGCAAAGGGTGCCTACATTCCCACGCCTGGAAGGGGCATTGCACCCATAAATATCGGGGTGTGTCATTAGATTTTCCCGCGCTTAAAAATGCCATTGACCGTTGTGTGGTAATTCTGCGCTGGTTCCGGACCAATCAGAGGAAATTAAGTGGACAAGCTAAAGAGTCCGCTCTAGGATTTTCGCGTGAAGAGGACGTCAAATAAAACGGGATGCACCCCGATTTGGAGACACTCGGACACAGAGAGACAGAGACAAACTAATCAGATCCAGGCCTTGAACTAGACTCCGCGGGACTTCGAGCGGCAACTATGTCCCCACTCCATCCCACCTACTACCTCCCTCAAAGCTAAGTAAAATCTCAATCTTGTTATGCAGTATATGTTACTTAAATTTAAATATGTTAATTCAATAAAATTAATTGTTACTTTAAGAACCGGCCTTTTAATTTAGAGTACT